>WOFM01000314.1:184111-374182 GCA_011428145.1 Ericerus pela | reverse complement strand
CTACCATTTCCACTCTCCAAGAAATCGCCATATTCTCCTCCCAAAACATCTTATTATAAAAACTCATGTAACCATGTACATTTTGTCTAATCTGTCTAATATTTCATATCTCTTCTTTATTTTACCATATTACCTTTTATGTTAAACTTACGAGTTAACTGTTTTATATTGTGTATAATATAACCTTTTCAAACTACGAGTACTTAAATTACTTTTGTAACCAGTATTCTCGTTACACTCTTGCGCCGTAACTACGAAAAATATACTTCAAGCAATATAGGCAACATGTTTTTCTACAGAAATTATCTT
Organism: Ericerus pela; assembly: GCA_011428145.1. NCBI lineage: Eukaryota > Metazoa > Arthropoda > Insecta > Hemiptera > Coccidae > Ericerus > Ericerus pela. Next base: position 373,873 of record WOFM01000314.1, on the reverse strand, counting down.
TGTTACACATTTTTGTCGGAAACGACTGAATCAATAGGCACCAAACTAAATTTCATGAACATCTCAGCCTTACCCATTTTTTATAGTTTCTCCAAAGTCCAGGAAAAACACTCTTCCAGTAATTTTTATTTTCCAATTTTCTCGGAAACTACTGAACCAATAGACACCAAACATCTATCATATCTGCTCATAAGGATTACTTTTTTTTGAAAATTCCAGTCCTATCCCTTTTATATTTTTCTTAAAACCAAGAGCGCAAATTTTAGGCTATACATATATATCTGTTTATCTATCAATATATCTGCCTATTTATTTATAAATATTAATAAAACTCATATATTGATCGTGTTGGCCAAAAACTTTATAATCATTAGGCATAGCCTACAGGTTGGTCAGCTTCCAAGTCAACAAAAATACAACCTACGCGACAAATTACATCAGAAATTCCATAACTTCTATTTTTATTCCATTAATTTAAATTAGACTACATTCAGATAAACTTTTGATACCACCAAAGATGAGCAAGTCGTTAACGTTCCATCATAATATTGCGTGGTTCTCCTTGCTTGGGAAGTTCACAAAACTAGTATTTTAAAGACATCGCGGGCTGACAGCCAGCTAAATATGACTTCTATGCCGAGCACTGTTGGCTGTCTAATCATATTTTGTGTAGGAGTTCAGCACCAAACCAGTTATTTTCATAAATTAACGAGCCTTTAGATGTTGGATATGTGAGAAATGAGGTACCCACAGTTGACAAAAAGAGTTCACGTCTTATATGAATGAGGATAATTCTCTGTTTACCCTTAAAAAAATATGGTTGGCATTGTTTTTTAGGTAATATTTCTCTGTGATAATATCTATATGCTTGCGATTTATAAATATTATAGGTAGCCTAGTAAATACTAATGATTTCTAGAAAATTTTCCTATTGTAGTCACCACCAGGAGTTGTTTTTTGCGTAGGCCTTAATAATGTGTGAAAAGTTAGTACGTACTCGCATTTCCTCTCATTGGTCCTTTTCCTTTGACTACAATATTGGCAAATTTCGCGTCAACATCGTATGTACCTTCGTATCTCAAAAATGGGAAAGAAACACCCACTTCAATTTCGAGCTGTTCGACATTTGCTCTGTGAAAATTATCGTACGTTAAAGTTGATTGATATTTAGAATATCCAATCGTTATAAGAAGATAATGAATACAGTTTCAAAGCAAAAACGCCTTCTCACTTACCTGATGTGATTAATTTTGTAATTACTGATACCAGTGACTTTAATATTATGACCTACGGCTCGCATTTGTCCACGTCCACCCGGTAAAACGATCACCTCTTTCAACACCAACGGATCCAGTGGTGGTAAGTCAATTTCTGGAATACCTGCGCATAGAATTGGTGCATTAGTAAATTTACGACTGGAAGTAAAAATTTCGACAAATTTTATACGTCTACCTGCCGCCAGTTTGGGCCTCAGTGCCTCGAACAAAGATTTCAGGCATTCGTTTAGCATAGGATCATCTTTTTTACACAATTTGATATCATCAGCTAGAAAAAAAAAAAAAAAAAAAGTGAAAAATTAATATTTTTTATCGATTACGTGTAGATTAGAACTATGAACAATGCGAATTAGAATTCACAATCTTGAAAAACTATAAAGGTGCGTATTCACTGAGCAAGTGTTACAAACAGTTGCGAAGAAAATGCTCCTAAAAAATACAAATTGGTACCTATACTCAGTGGGTGAAAGGTAGGTTACAAACTTCTAATGGAAAACAGGAGCCGCATTTGGGGTATTTGTGGTTGTTGGCAAACAGGTATTCACTGACTGTGTTTTCCATGTGTGGCGGCCGCCACACTACGTCTGCACATAATAGCACTTACTTCCTCAAACACCGTCACCCGGCACCATGGCCGAGTGAGTATGGTGCTGCCTTTTGTGACGGTGAACGAGGGAGATTTTGGGTGTTCAGTCGGTACGGGTTCAAATCCCCATGCCGCCTGAACATGCAAAGTGGTGACCTCGACGTGATCCGGGAGATGGAATATTCACGCCATCTCTCGGACGCTAGTCAAACTACCATCTGTAACTGTGGTGTGTCACACCGCCATTTCTGTGCGTGACGGCGCTGGTGGGCGTATGCCATGGAACGGTGATGGAGGGAAGGGCATCACCACGTTCCAGTGTACGTCCCTACCTAGGCGCCTCCGTATAGGAAGCCGTATTTACGCTCCGCTATACTGGGGGGACTCAAACACCGTCACCCGGCACCATGGCCGAGTGAGTACGGTGCTGCCTTTTGTGACGGTGAACGAGGGAGATTTTGGATGTTCAGTCGGTACGGGTTCAAATCCCCGTGCCGCCTGAACACCCAAACCATGTTTGCACGCATTTAATTGCATTTGTTCACCATTGTGAATACCTACATACCTTAATAGGTAATTATTCATAAATTTTTATTTTTTCATTGTCAAAATAAGTTTTTTTTTTTTTTTTTTTTAGTTTTCCAATGTTTTTTTAGATACCTATTTTAAACTGAAACGTAGTTTTATTGATTGCAAATTTTTGGATTTTAATTGATCGGCTTAAAAAAAGAATGGTTGACCTCAATACATTAGAAGCTTTTCTGTGAGATTAAATAATGTAAAATTTTCTAAGAAGAACTGATTTTATTATACCTTTTGCTTATTCACTGTATCTGCCTTTAGGTGCATACTTATATAAAAATTAAAGATGTCCGCCATAAGTTTTTCTACCCAGTATCAAAATTGACTTTATAAAAGGGTTGGGAGTGGGGGAGATGAAAATTATCCGTTTCATGAAAAAAGAAATGGATTGGTACAATTTTGTTCATTTTGTCTTAATTTTTTTTTACCTGTATATATGTATACTATATGTATATAACGTATGAACGTATCGTCCAAAATTTTAAGTTCATGCAGGGTGGATACGGCTGAAATTTCTACAAAAGATATTTCTTATATTGGAGCAGAGCTGAAGATGATATTTGCTTATTGGTTAATTAGTTTCTGAGAAACTGGAAAACAAAAAACTCCTGGCAAAGTAGTTTTTCCAGGATTATGAGAAAATGACGAAACGACTCGGGCTGAAATTTTCATGATAGACTTTTTTCGTGTTGGTGCAAGTTTCATAGAAGTTTGATCCTATTAATTTAGTTTTTTCCAAGAAAATTGGAGAAGAAAAATTTCTAGAAAAAATATTTTGTTAAAGATTTTGAGAAAAATACCAAACAGATAGGGCTAAAAATTTTAACAAAAGATAGCTATTGCATGGAAGCAGATCTGAATGAAGTTTAGTGCTCATCGGTTCAGTCATTTTTGAGCAAAATGGAAACAAAATACCTCTGGAAAAGCCGTTTTTAGCGATAAAACATCGATGGATCGATATTTTTGTCAAAGATATGAATAACTGTCGATAATTTTTTGTAATTTGTTAATCTGAAACTGTTGAGATCACCCATCCTTCTTCCCTCTCACTCCTGCGAACACTCGATCGAATACATTCATAATATACTTTTATACCTTTGCTCGAGGCTACACTGTAATACTATTTTGCCATTCACTCGTTTATCTCCGTACACCTTTGTTTATCTCACTCAATCTGTACTTACTCTCATCATACATGACTGATGTAAATACACACACTTCTGAAACGTTACTTTGTGTGAATCTTTATTTCTTGTTACAATTCTCGATCTCTCTTGATTCACAACCTCTATAAAAACCAGCAATGAAATATTGATATATGTTGAGACCACCAATCCTTCTCCCCTCTTACTCATATGAACACACGATTACATAAAATACATAATTTATTTATATCTATTTGCGGCTACACTGCTCTACCACTTCCGCCGCTCATTCGTTCATTTCCGTTAACATTCGTTTCTCTCTCATAAATGTACTTTGCTTAAATTATGTATCTTCTTCGAAATACATTCGCTTCTTGGACAGAACTTCGCTTAAATCTTCTTTTCTTGTTTCATCTCCGATCCTCATCCTCTATATGGTAGCATCGCTTGGTAAAAATCCTTGCACCTGAAACAATTTTAAAATAATTTAAAATTTTTATTGTGAATTTTCTAAGTCAAACTTTTATTTTTATTATCGTGAATAATTGTGTTTTTTAGTCATTTTTTGTAACTTCATTTTCGTGTTGGGTAACAAAGTTCCAACTTATTATTTATTTTCGAGTCATTTTTTTGTCTTCGAAAATTTTTTATTTGAATGCTGTAAACGTTCAATGAGTTTTGTCGTTTGCTGAATTAGATTTGCCCTGCTTGTGTATAATCCGGCCAAGTGTTCGAAAGTTCCAAGACTCGTCGATTACTTAACTGTTTGAGAGCCCTGATTGTGTTGCTCAAAAGTTAGTAAAATCATTAGTGTCTGCCCTGCTTGTGTATGAACTAATTCGTCGAAGTCATCATATTGGTAATAAATTGCCTTGAGCCATCAGAAATTGATCAGAAACCAACGTAAAAGCTTCAAAAATCATCATCATCAAAATTCATATTCATCATCTCAATCAAAGTTCATCACTTGGCATCAACGTAAACCTCAAAAATTCAACTTAAACACACACCGAAGTTCGTCCTCCACAACCGAAGCGCAGTTCAACCATCAAAGTCCAGAGCATTATCTCAAAAAATCCTCGAAAACGAACCTGAAAATAAGAAAATCAAAGGTTAAAAAGGTATTAAATGAAAATTTCCGCTGAAAACAGGTAATAAATAATATATTTTTCGTAACTTTTCGCAATTTTTTCTCGTAATTTTCGTGTATTATTTCGTATTTTTTGCAATATTTAACCTTTCGGAATCAAAATTTAACTTGTATATTTGAAAATACCGTTATTTTCAAATAATTTTGGCTTCTTCAAAATTTATCTAAGTACAAATTTCGGCAAGTTCATTGCAAAATTTTGCAGCCACTTTTGTCTTCGAGTGTACAATTTGTGACGTAAACACAGCTCGTTTTGTTCTTTCGTTCGAACTTGTACATTAACCTTTTGTTAAGTGCAACGAACCTACAAACTCTTATCTACATCCATTGAATAAATACGTTGGCGTGGTTTTCAGTTTCAAACCACCATTTTGTTGCAACTTGTAAATTTTTGCAGTTGCACAATTGTGTCGAAAATACTTTAACAATTTTTTTCGAATTTATACTCAATATTTTTTTTTACTTCGAATACTTTAATTAATTTCAATTTCACAATTCTTAATTTCGTTTAATTTATTGCGCAAATACGAAAATTATTTTATTTTTTTTAATTTCGATTTTTTTTCTCTACGATTTATAAAATTTTTTTTTCTGTATTGTGAATTTTTTTTCTCTCACACATTACCTCAAGAATTATTTTACCTCTTCTTATAACACAATTGGTGCTTAATTATTTCAAATCACCTGCAATATTTTTCATATTTTTTTCTTCTCATTTATTTTGTTTCGAACTAATTGTTTTGTTGGAATACAGAATTAGATCAAATTTTCCCCTGTTATCCAAATTGTTTTTTAAATTTTTTCTCTTTCCTAATTCGTTGGTCTGAAAGTAGCTAATTTCATTTTACCCTCATTTTTCATTCATTTATCACATTTTTTCATTAATTATTTCTTCAAATATTGATTTCAATTACAAATCATCTTGGGTTGTATAAGTCTTGTTATTTTTTTTCTTTTTTTTAAAAGGGAAGTGTCCAATCTCAACTTTAACGTGTTTTGTCTCTTGCCCAGAGTGGACCTACTCGAGAATCACACAAGGACAAATTAATATACTATCGTCATTAAAATACATTGTTTGGTTAACACAGGGACGGCAATCCTTTTCCTGCAGCATTTGCTGGGGATTGATATTCGTAATATTTTTTTCATTTTTTTTTAATTAATTAAAGTTCAGTCAATTCATTAATTATGAATACTGACAATAATGATCGTGTCTCGAACATCTTCTGTGGAAATGGCTATGAGGGATGGCGTGCAATTTCTATAAGCACCCTAATTGGTAAAGGCTGCCACTCCACAATTTTTCCTACTGCTCGAGAAACTAGTTATATCTACGCCTCATCTGAAGAACGCCTTATGTCCAAATGGCTTAAATTCTTCCAAACTCAGGAACGGGCAAAAGCCCACATTTTTGAAAGACTTGACAAAAGAATTCTTCATCATGTCAAAACTTACGATGTTGTTTCTCAAATTTTCGAAATTTTGGATGCTCGATATAGAAACCAGACAGCTACTAACATCATGGTTTTAAAATCAAAATTTCAGTCCTTTCGCTTCGATCCTAGGAGAGGTACCATCCGTAGATTCTTGGAATATTTTTTGACTATTGTGGAAGAACTACGTGATGCTAATTACCCCCTATCAGAAGCAGATGAAATTGATCAATTAATGATGTCATTACCTGAAAAATTTGATACTGTCTTTTCTGAATTTCGTAATTTAGAAATAGAAAAACGAACTACTGTCAGACTTACAAAAATGATATTAGAAAAATGTGATCGTATTGAATATTCCAATAAAACGTTTCCCGGGTTTGATTAGCCCAAATCATCATACCAACCGATCTTTAGAAATTTTGGAAATAATAACTCCAATAACACAAATACGAATTATAATACAACTAGTTATCTTAACAATCACAAAAATAGTCAAACAAAACCAAATAGTTATTCTCCTAAAGATAACATTTCTCAAATGGATGTTACATGTTTTAGATGTAACAAAAAAGGACACATGTCCAGGACATGCCCTAATGAAACGTCTAATACAGGTAACACTCCCCAACCCCCTAATCAGAACAGTAGCTCGTACTACATAGATTATGAGATAGTGGAAGAAGATGAAGAACATAAAGTCTATCAAGAGCTTGTGTGTATGCCTGTCCCTAATACGACATTAGAACAGGAAGATCATATAGATGATCAAAATCAAAATTTTGAAGAACAAATTGAGGCTGAAACTAGTAATCCACAATGAGAGCAGGAAAGCATTGACTAATCTCAAAATTTACAAGATACTGCAGTGGAAGCAGTCACTCAGAAGATTTATTCCGAATCAGAGGACGATTTAAATGGAGAGAGTTTCGGAATAAATAGAAAGCACAAAAAAAATATTAGTAAAACTAAAACACTTTGGCATAGAAGATTAAGCCATCTAAGTGGCAAAAGCCTTAAAGCATTATCTAAAGTAGTCATAGGTATGCCCCAAACTTTGGTCTTTAAGGATGATGACTTTGCCATATGCGAAATATGTATAAAAGCTAAATCTACCCAACTTGGTCATCATGGTGTGAGAACTAGACCAACTAGAAGAATGGAAGTACTCTCATCAGACATCATGGGACCCTTTCAAGAAGCTTATAACGGAGAAAAATTTATTATAACATTTATTGACCACTATTCAAAATATACTCTTGCATTTCCTATATTGAGAAAATCACAGGCCTTTGATAAGTTTAAAGAGTATTATTTATCATTCAATACTAAGTTCCCTAATGATCCCATCTCCATATTAAGAACTGATCAAGCAAAGGAATACTAAGATGACACAATTCTGCTCCGAAAAGGGAATCACTTTAGATGATGGTGTGGCATATACCCCCGAACTAAATGCTATAGCCGAAAGGCAAAATAGAACCCTACTCGAAAGAGTTAGAGCTATATTATACGACGCAAAAATTGATTTCAAATTATGGTCCACAATTGTACTAGCTGCCGCCCATATCATCAATAGAAGTTTGACCCGCGTCAATTTAATTATACGGGACTAAACCCGACATATCCCATCTTCGAGTCTTTGGTGCTATTGCCTACAAACATGTTCCAATTGAACAAAGACAGCAATCAGCAGTCAAAGCCAAGAAGAATGAAGAGGAGCATCTCGACCCAAAGTTCCTACCCCGAGCTATAAAAACTATTCTAATCTGATTTTCGAATGTAGGTTATCAGGTATTGGACCCCGTAAAAATGAAATCCTACAAATCCTGTGATGTTAAATTTGATGAGACGAAAACATTAGCCGATTTTACCTGTAGACCAGAGGAATTACAAGTGAAACCCTTAGAAAAGGAAATTGAGGCAATCTATAGGGTCAATGTACTAAAACAAGCCTCACTAGAAGACTCACAATTTATAGAAGATTGTATGCCAGTAAGCTTTAGTGATATATATCAAAATCCTTTCAAGAAAGAGTGGCTAAAGGCTATCAATGATGAGCTGCAATCAATGTCAGACCTTCATGTGTGGAAAATAGTAGATCACCCACCCAACGTCAAACCTATTGATACACGTTGGATATTCACGGCCAAAGCCAATGAAAGAGGAATAATGTGCCCCAAAGCTAGACTCGTAGCTAAAGGTTTTATGGATCGATCTGAATACACCATGACAGAAACCTATGCACCTGTTGTGCAACTCTGGTTAATTAGGTGGATCTTATCCGTAACCAACCTATTAAACTTACAACCAGTTCAATATGATGTCAAAACAGCCTATCTCAACTCCAAAATAAAAAATGACATCTTCCTTAATATTCCCCTAGGTTGTAATGTCGATAAATCAAAATTGTTAAAACTCGAAAAATCCATCTATGGTTTAAAAACATCAAGTAAAAATTGGATTGAGTTACTGGATACTCATCTTTCAACATCTAATTTTACTAAATCCAAAATCGACAGATGCGTCTACATACGTAAAGATGAATCAGATGGCATTGCATTTATGATAATTTACTAGCAACCAACCGTCCTGAGTGGATTAATGAAATAACGACCCACTTTGAAACACGTTTCACAATGAAAGTCATAAATAATCCATCTCACTTTGTAGGTTTTGAAATAGAAAGAAATCGTGAATCACAAATTATAAAGCTCACACAAAAACAACAAATCCAAAAGATTCTCCAAAAATTCAAATTATGTGATTCCAACCCTTCCAAAATGCCCATGGAGACAGGCCTAAAGTTGAGCAAATCTGACGGAACCGATAACAAAGATTATAGATCAATGATTGGCACACTATTATATGTATCTAGAAGCACAAGGCCAGATATATCCTTTTCTGTTAATTACCTGTCAAGATTCCAAAATTGTTCTGATGACACCAAAAAGAATCATGTACGTCGAATCATCTGGTACTTGAAATCCACCATTGATCTTGCACTAGTCTATAGATCCAATTCTGAAGGCATATCTGCTTATGTCGATGCATCCTATGCCCCCGACATTGATGATCAACCTATAAATTTATCAGAATTAGAAAAAGGAAAATCTATAACTGGTTACTTAATTACCATGTATGGTGACCTTGTAAATTGGGGCGTTCATCGCCAAAACATTCATGCTTCATCATCCACAGCAGCTGAATTAATAGCTCTTCACGATTCTTTTGAGGATATTGAACTTGCTTGGCTCCTCAACCGTGAATTCTTCTCAATTGACACTCCTGTAACAGAATACGAAGACAACATTTCAGTCATGCATGTCATTTCGGAGGAGGTCAAAAACGTCTTCGAGCTCTCATGATTAAATGTTATGGACTTGCCCAAGCCTATAACGATAAAATCTTCACTTTCAAACAAATAGCTACTGAAGACCAATTAGCTGACTTACTCACAAAAGCCTTATCCAGTAAGCAGCACATTTCTCTAACCCATAAAATCCTAGAATCCCCAAATCTTGATCCATAACATGTCATATCCAATATCAGATCCACACCTGTAATACAACAAAACATTTCACTTTAATAATTTAAAAAGTTCCATTTCGAATAAATTTACCTTACCTAAACTTACCTTGTTTACTGCATGCTATTTACCTTAATACCTAAAAAAAAAAAAAAAAAAATGCATGTTACTATATTTAATCTACCTTATATATATATTAATTACTCAAAATACTTACCATACTCGCCCAATTTAGTTACCATTTTTTATTTTTTTATATACACAATTTCACCATTTTTATATATTTTTTTTTCAATTAATATTATTTTTTTATGTAATAATTTAATTAAATGTAACAACTCATAAATTTTAAAACACTATTGTAACACCCGCAGTTGTGATTGGTTCAAAAGATTGTAGGAGGGTGTTGAGACCACCAATCCTTCTCCCCCCTCACTCATACGAACACACGATTACATAAAATACATAATTTATTTATATCTATTCGCGGCTACACTGCTCTACCACTTCCGCCGCTCATTCATTCATTTCTGTTAACATTCGTTTCTCTCTCATAAATGTACTTTGCTTAAATTATGTATCTTCTTCGAAATACACTCGCTTCTTGGACGGAACTTCGTTTAAATCTTCTTTTCTTGTTTCATCTCCGATCCTCATCCTCTATAATATATTGATAACTATCGATATAATTATCGATCACTATTGATATAAAAATCGAGAAAACTGCGTTTTGTAGCGAAGCATTGCTGTGCTATAGTTTTTTTGTTCCTGAGTTCTGAGAAAAACTCCGTGGACCTGATATTTTAAATAAAAAAGGTGCAATAGAGAACCAAATTGAGGTAACTAGGTACTGTAGAGAAAAAAAATGGCTCGAGTTTCATGGCGGACTCATGAAGGATTGATGTGCAAACATAATATGGGGGTTTTGAGGGTATTGTGCACACACACACAACCACACACCCACACACCAAAAGTTACAATATTGTAAGACGTATGAGTTACAATAATTGTAATTCTCATTTTAGCCTTTACTAGAGTACTAGACCGATCACTAAGATGTTTACACATCAAAAAACTGTAGAAAGATATTAATTATTTTATTCAAGTTTGCATCCCACAATTTATGACAAGTCTGAAAAATTGTAAAATATTTTATAAAAAATGTATATTTTTACAATGAATGCATCCGTTACTATTAACATTGATGAGAGTATCGATGCATTTCGGATCAGATATAAATACTAATATTTTTGAGTTCTTAGAATAAAATGCCGAGAATACCTACTCTATATTTCTCAATTAATATATCGAAAAATTATCAAAATCTTTAATAAAAATAAGTATATTTAAAAGCACCAAGGGAATGTGAACTATTTTTATAGTTCTTAGGTTCTTCTTCTCTGTATATTCTGGTCTTGTTTAAGGCCCATACGTATTGTAATTTATTTTAGATTAAATATAAATATAGGTATGTAGATGTACCTATATATATATCAAGAATTTTAATGAGAACACTATATTTAGAGGTCGTAATTTTTGTCCAACAAGACGAAAATTTGGTATGTGGGTAGCTTTGTGCATAATTTCGGATGATAATTTGCTGAGAAGAAAAGATAAATTCCAGGAAGCAGGACTAAAATCAGGCTTGCTGTTATTTTATTTGCTAAGCAATAAGTTATTACACTGTATTATGCAGTTTTTCGAAGAAAATCTACGTTTTAAAACTGATTTGGTACTCAGACTCAGGGTCAAGGGTAGACTTATTTTTCGTCTTGCGGCCCCATGAAACTTTTAGCACTATTAGCAGAAATTCATAGTTATTATATATAGGTACTGTAAAAATTTTGGTTTAACTCGAAACAGGTCGACATTTTTATTCGATAGTCAAGAAATTTGGTACATTTATTCAAATCTAGATAAGGAAAACCCCCTTTTTTTTGTCCAGATTGGCTAGTTGGTATGTCCGATACATTCTATTAGAGCCTGAATGGTTCTAAAATGCTTAATTTTTTAAGCAATAGTCTTAAAATTTGGAATGTTGTGGTATTTCATAATCTAAATGATTCATCTATAGAAGTGATTTGAAATAATCTTCGTCTATTGCTAAGAAGAATTTAATAATTCCAGATGAAACAAAAAAGCTCTGTAGAAATCATACTGGCAATTATTTTATTTGCTAAGCAATCATTCAATAACTAGCGCAAGTAATTTAATACCTCGCAATTCAGTTCATTATGAATTTTCTTGACACTGCATTAAACGTAACTTTTATCCAGCCTTTTGGCAAATACTTATGATATTTTCATTTTTTCATTGTAATTATTTAGATTTTCTTTTTTGGGTTAAAAAAACCTGCATTTTCTTCCGTAGCTTGCTGTGCTGGAGTTTTTTTCGTATTTTTGTATTTTATTTTAATTTTATTCGAGTCCGTCTTGTAACTTTATAACTTGACAATAAGGGTTTATTACGAATTGCCTTTGCCGTTTGGTAAAGTCAGAGAAAACTTTCATTTGTGCAGTAGGTATAGGGTGTTATATAAGTTCGTTTTTTTAATAATCATTTCTACCATTTAACAAATACTTAAATAATAATGGCACTAGAAAACTAAGAGCATTTTTATTTAAATATACATTATAAAGATATAGAGAATTTTTTTCTTTTTTTTTTCTGAAAACCTGCTTTTCTAGCGTGGATTGCTACGCTGGAGTTTTAAACATATAATTTGCTTCTAAGTATATGTATTGTTTTTTCTTCAATGAAAATATGGTACCCATAAAAAAAAATTATGTTTCATTATCATTTTGCAAGCAAGATTTTCGTAGTTGGAAATTTGAATTGTAAACAGACTAATTATATTTGTTGTGTTAAAATTTACTGGAAAAAAAAGTGAGGAGAATGGATGTAAAAAAAAAAAAGAAAAGGTGCAATGGCCAAAAAGAAAAATTCCAATTTTAAATTGCCCAATTTATTGAATGCCTTATAAATACATTAGGTATTTTTATTTATTCAATCTTGATCTAAGCCACGCATTATCATTATTTATGCATCTGTTCTGCGACATTGTTCCGTCCCGTTTTTGCAGACGATTCAGTTCATCTACAAAAACGTGTCGAACAAATATAGACAACTATTATTCCTAATTCTTGGAATAATAGCTGTCTATATATTACCTTGCTTCTCACGGACAAACACCACCAAATATGCTGACAATAAAGAGTCATCATATTTGGCGGATGTTCTATGTCACGCCACCTTTTTGGTTGGCCATTTTGATCTATAACAAAGAAAACGAAGGTGATGTCTTGTATTCTATTTGAAGACATATTCATTCCTGAACTGGCAGTCGAGTAGAAACTTTAAGGTCCATACTCGATGTTATGGATATCAGGTCTCACTATTATTAAGTATCAGTAATAAGTTAAAGTTTAAAATGTTTTGTAATAACTTGAAGTTCAAATTTAATAAAAGATAATATTTAGAAATTATCTTATTTGTTGAGATAATTCAAACATTGAATTATTCTCCCAACAGATATTTTTTTCTGATAAAAATTCTGTTACTTATCTTCTAAAACTATGCATACCAAATGAAATTCTGCAGTTTCCCATTTGGAAAAAAGCAAATTAGGTAGACTTTAATTAAAAATGGTGAATTTTTAAATTATTTTTGTGTAATAAAAGAACGAAATAATGTAATAGGTAGGGAGAAAAACTCTCTGCTTGGTCAGACATTAAACTATATAATTAACCATAAATTTTAGCGATTTTTCTCTTTCCTTGTTTTATATTTTCTTTCTTTTTTTGCAAACTGCAACTGGTAGTCGATTAAACTTGGCTAAAGCGCATTTTACCCGCAAGAATCAACTTTTTTTTTTATCTTAGTTTATCAGACATATGAATGTTTTAATTAAAGTCAAGTAGTAAGCCAGTTTTTACATTATGTTGACTGGTTTAGTGAGTTTTTTTTAAATAATTATTTTCAGTTTTATATGCGAGGATATTAGAAATTTTGGAAAATCCAAAACAAAAAATGGTTTGTTTTTTTTTTTTTTTTTTTTTTTTTCCGCAACGATAATTTTACACAATGAGTCTAACTACGACGTATAATGAAACTTTCTAACTGTTTTCATTATTTTTAACATTTTTGACGTAGTACAAGTAGTTCAGGAATTTACAATATTGGATATTAAACATATTGTTGATTTAATCACTGAATCATTTTTTTTATCCGAAATTTAACCCCGTTTGTCCCCCTTAGGAGAAGATTTTCACAAAATCCAAAAAACTGTCGGATGAGCTTTCGAAACGTAAACTCATACAAATGTTCCATATATGCATTTAGGGTCTAAAAGATATTGACAAATAGGTAAAAATAATTTAACCCAATTTGACCTTCTTAGGGGTAGAATTTTACAAATTCAAAAAACCGATTTTTAGAACTGTTCGAAGGATCTCTTCAAACAAAAATCGGTCGAGTATCATATCGGGCAAAGAAGATATTGAGACTTACGTAAAAACACATTTGACCCCATTTGACCACTTAAGAGTGGAATTTCAGAAAACCCTTTATTAGGGAGTATCTACGACATGTTTAATTGACCGATACTGGTACACCTATATCGAAATTCTGTTTTTTCCAAAAGCAAGATTTATTTTTGCTAAAAATACAGTGCATTGTTTCAGTAGAAATTTTTTTAAATAATCCACTTCTGCTAAGCTCCTTACTATAAACCCAAAAGCTAAAGAAACCAATTTCACGAATTATTTAAGTACTTGACTAAAAATATTTTCAGTCAAATATGATAATTTTATGAACCAATGGCATTTGCCTTAGATATTATTGACATTCTCTGATTATCGATTGCCACGGAGTCAATTTTAGGGGAAAACGTTAATTTGATGAATGACGCCATTTCTGGCTGAAATTGGCTACTTAGCTAAATATATGAAATGGAGACATCAAGTCTCTTCATTATTTTCCCTTTTGACTGAAAATTAGCGAATTTTTTTGATTATTGATTTTTAATGTGACATATACTACCTACATACGAATTTCAGCTATTAGTGCCAAAATTTGTTTGTGGTTTTGAAACGAAAAACGAATCTACTCTCTTCCCTGGGTCTTAATATCAGATCAATTTTGATACGTCGATTTTCTTTGAAAACCCACGTAAAAATGAAAAGCTTGTGGCTACACGCTGTTTAACACTTTATCCTTCACAGTCTTCGACACAATGCTTTAAATTCATTCCCACAGAGCATTGTTTGTATTTGTACGATTATAATATAAATAGTTGAATATTTTCCCCCGAAATACCTGCCGTATAGTTGTTGATTATTGTTGCACTTTTTGTAACTGAATACCTACATTATTATTTCAGAAACTAATGATAATACAATAATTATAATCTCGTAATTGCCCGCAAGATGCGTATTTATGACGCGTTAGAAGGTGCACTGCGAACGATTCGCTTAAAATTTACCAGGAAATATCGTTCGGCGTTAGTTGTAGTTCGCCTAAAAACCCGATCAGTATGCAACCCACATAACACACGTGCGGCATTAAGGTCAGAGAATGAGTGCAGAAAATATTAACGTTATCATAAAAACGAAATTCTATTCGTAGCACTAAATACCTAATATTGGTCATTTCGGAAATTAAATTTCGTGAATTATGACTGTTTTTCTGGAGGCAGCGACCGACATTATTGTTATTTTTGTTTAGTATACAGGCGGTAGGCAATTGATGGTAATAACGTTTATAGTATCGGCATAATTCGAGGGAAAGGCGAAAGGAAATTTACGTTTTAAACGCAACGCGAAATTTTTAATGGGAATTTGTTTATGCGATAGATTTTACCACTTAAAAACGATCGAAAAAGTAATCTAACGCTGGAGTGACGTTACTTAAGACGATTACCGTTATGACGTCCCAAGATGTGATCTTATTCAGCGACTTTTCTTCATTCAAAGAATTCTGAATTCTAAAACATTTCCACCTTTGGCCGAGGTCTGTCCGAAAACGTAGCACGATGCTCGAGAGTTCAGTTGAGGAAGATTTGTCCCGAAAAAGCAGACTTTGGTTGGGGAGGGAACGATGAGGTGCAGCTTTACACGGTACCTAAGCACAAACAGATTTTCTGAGAAGACAACTGCCCCCTTGTTCTTCTCCAGACAGTAAGTTATTAAACGGTGATGTACAATCCAAGGTAGTAGATAAGGGTTCATCCAGTGGGAGGTTTTGATAAGCACCCTTTAGCTTCGAAAACAGAATAATATTGACAAAAAAATAGTGTGTGTTTGTTGCTAGTAGTAGTGGAATTATGATGGGTCGGGGGGCTACTTGTCAGAGGGGATGATCGAGAATATGTGGACCAATCTTACGGTCGAGTTTTCATTTCCATTGGTACGATCAGTGGAAGATGTACAATTGGAGTGAATAGGAAGAATAATGAAAATGGAGATAAATCTGAAATACTTAGTTGTTCAGAATATTATTTTATGAATGTTGATGAAAATTGAGATGAAAATGAATATAGTGACTGGAATGGGATTGATTTGATGGAAATATGAATGAAAATTGGACAGAAATGAAAAATAGAAATTACAATGGGTCATGCAATGAGAAAGGGTGTGTTGAAGGATGGTAAGAAGTGAAAAGGAATACTTAAGGAAGGGATGCGGATGGAAGTGCCAAGTCCATGACTAGGGATGTTGGATGGTCAGAAAGCGCTTCTTATAGGTTACAAAGAGCTGAGTCAAACACCTTGAAAGAGGGCCTGGTTGGAGGTGCCAAATTCACGAGGCCATCAGTCATGAAAGAAGATTCGATCTAAAAATTAGTAATTTCAATGTTATGTTTCGCTTCTGGAACAAAGTCCGACTTTTTCTGGCGAAATGTCGTGTTTTCATATTTTTAAACAATTTTTTCAGCATTATATATGGCTGAAAATGACCGATATGTACCTATTTTAAGGAATCGCAGCAAATTCTGTTTGGCTTAAGACATAATAATATATTGGTTCATAGAGTACCCGTACAGTTCTTTAGAATATCATTTTCTTTTATGATTAATTTAATATTATGCTGGTTCCTACCCTAGATCATTCTTAGAGAAGAGCTGAGTCTCCATTCGCATTTATAAAACAAAGTTCACATTTAGCCCAAACACTGAGGCATTTCCACCTTTAATGTCCAAGAAAAATTTAATTTTCGATCGAAAGAAAAAAAAAAATTATGTCAGATTACTGGATTTCTTGTTCAAGTACCACCTAAGCCAATAATCATTCGAGACACTTTAGACGATGTGCCTAAAATACCATTTTCTGCTACAAATAACCATGAAATATATGAATAAAAACTATATTGGGCGCAACACAGCACTTTCGTATTTGACAATGCTTAAAAAATTAACTTGATGGTGTTTTTCCACGTTAACATAATAAAGTGACTTGAATAAATTCACGAATGGTGATGTAACGAAATTTTCGATAAACACGATTTTTGAATGCATTTGAGAAATGAAATTATGTTTGCAACATCAAAGTCAATATTATTTTACCTCAACCTTCGAGGTCGCATATACTGCTAATGCATTAATATGACGAGCTCGTTACCGCAATCTTTTGGATCAAATTCGCGAAGGTCATGAATATAACACTACGATTCATCTCTTTGAGCGGTAGTGTATGTAAATCTTTACATGTATGTAAGTAATTTACGATTTTTCGGAAGTAATTTACAAAAAGAAAAACGTAATATTTTGAAAAATA
Organism: Ericerus pela; assembly: GCA_011428145.1. Lineage (NCBI taxonomy): Eukaryota > Metazoa > Arthropoda > Insecta > Hemiptera > Coccidae > Ericerus > Ericerus pela. The sequence continues at coordinate 356,400 of WOFM01000314.1, read as the reverse complement.
TGAATTGGAAACAATTAAATGATAAAATTATGAGAGCTGTGAGATTGGTTGTTTTCCGCAGACCCATAAACAAAAAAGGAAAAAACAAATATAAGTACGAAAATTATATTGACATGCGGTAACTCACATAATGGAAATAAACCTAAAATCTGATAACATTGGTTAAATTTTCTCAATTTTTTTTTTTTTTTTTTTTACACGGTAAACTTGATTTTTATTTTGTTGATGAAATAATTTGTTATAAGATTATAGAGACGTCATTGCTAAAAGCGAAGCTGATGATAATTACGAGAAGTGGATGATTAATTTAAAAGCCTGGGTACCTCTTGACCCAAAAGTCACGCAACCCAAACCTTCAAATACAAAAATTTTGAAAAAAGAGATACAAGGTTAAATCTTGGCACAGTTGCAGAAGTCAGTTACTCAGTTATTCATGCAAAGTTTCAGCTCTGTATCTGTAATAATCTAACTTTGAGGAATTTTTGATTTTTAATTATAGTTTTTCCATGTTTGAAAAATAAATTTTGAAAAATTTTTAATGGCAAAGTTCTCAAAAAATTTTGAAACTTGGTACAATAATAGAGAATGATTACCTGATTAAACGGGTAAAGTTTCACTTCAGTACCTTCATCCTTGCTTTTTTAAGAAGTTTTTCCATGGTCTATACCATGCTTTCAAAACAAAAATAAAAAATTTTCAAATTTCAAAGATTTTATTTCATCCTCTCCATTGATCCGCACTTTGGTGCAGTACTTTACAGCAGAATTTTGTCATAACAGTTTCCTTAAATTTGTTTAGGTATGCAACTTTTCATACGTCAATGTATTTTTCTTGATAACTCCTGCAATGAGCAGTTATGCAACTTTTTATTCAGTGCGTACAAAAAGTTGCATAATCACATAATTGAGTAACCATTTCCCTATCTTGTCCTACGTTTCAAAATGTTTTGAAAATTTTTGCAGTTTAAAATTTTTCGATTCATTTTTTATGCATACAGATCACTAGAAAAATTCTTTAAAAAAAAAAATTAAGATAAGGTAGTGAAACTTTTTCTGCTTAATCTAGTAATCATCCTCCATTATTGTGGCAAGTTTCAGAATTTTTGGAAAACTTTGGATACTAAAAATTTTTTAAAGTTTGTTTTACCACATGTACAAAAATTGAAATTAAAAATCAAAAATTACTCAAAATTCGACTACTGTAGATACATAGCTGAAATTTTGCATAAATAATATAACCCACTCCTACAAGAGTGCAAAATTCAGCCCTCTATCTCTTTTTTTCAAGTTTTTACATTTGAATGTTTAGGTTGCGCGATTTTTGGGTCACTCGGTATAAATGAGGAAGGTGGTTCGGTAATTTGTCCTATGACTATTCGATACTATTGAAAAATATGAAGATTTTTTATTAATTGGCCCCACTTACAACACAGGGTTGAAATTAGGGAGTTATGGCTTATGGAACAGTGGTTCAATTCAACTCCAGTCAAAGAATTAACACAGTGGTCAGCTCTACCAATATATTCCTTTTTGTGAGCCTAACCCGAAAAAAAAGAAGCGGGAATTTTTCAGAAACCACAGTAATATTATGAATAATATATTAACTTATTCTTGTACTGGTAGGTATACCCAGAGAAGTAACTATATAGCCAAAGCGATCTCTATCCCCCCTTAGGCCCCGTTTGCGCTGCGGTTTAAGATAATGTAAGAGACAGAAAAGAAACAATCAGAGTTGTACGTACTGCGCATCTAAGGCTGCGCACATTTCCTGAAATTTATCATTGAATTTTTCGCGGCTGTCTATTTTTTTTTACGTCGTAATAAATATCCTGATCAGAAATATTGTTGATTTTTGACATTTTTTCGATCCATTCGTTAGAGATCTCTGCCCCTAGCTGTATGTATGTCTCTGGGTATACCTACTTTACATTAAAACGATTGAATTTTTGTTAAAATAATAATATATCTAGGCAAGTTTTATGGCTTTTTCTTAAGAGCAAGTCGGTTTTTAAATTATCAAGTATATAATATTGAGAAATTTATCCTTTAATTAATTGTTCAGGCTTAAAATAATTTTTTCGAGGTTTATAATCTCCAGGAATGATCCTATGATCCTTATTTCACCAATAGGTAGATCAAAAAGTGGCCAATAATTTCATGTAAATAAGAACGAGTTCAATAGGCGATAATAATTATTAATTAATCGTTCAGTTAGGGAGGAGGTTTATAAGTCCTGTTGACAATTTAGAATGAAAAAGGGGCTTCATCGAGTTTTTTTTTTTTTTTTTTGTTTACTAGCGAAGGCCAAAATGCCCATCAAACTGGAAGGATGCCGAATTAATCACGTAGGTAATTGTTCTGAGAAACCTGGCTGAAACTGGGGTACTGTATTGATTTTCAATGTTAGGCAAAAATAAAGATTAGGGGTATATTTTCAATCTTTTCGTTTGAGACCAGGCTGAACCAAAATAGAGGTGTGTTCCGTTTGGTTCAACTGAGTGATCTTACGTATGATTGAAAAATTCGTACTGAGAAAATATTAGCCTCTGGATCTCTATCATAAACTTCCCCCCTCCGAATCGAATACAAATATCCTTCAGATAGTGGATATAATGGTTAAATTGTCAGAGCCTAAAAAGTTTGTGTTTGCAACAAAGTAATTAATTTTTTCTTTGTTTAAGATAAATTTAAGTCTAGTGAAAGAAAATAATAATGAAACGTGAGTGAAGGACAAAACTGAATTGTATGAGACCTATATTCTACATAAAGGGAAGGTGGAGAAGGCGACTATTGTTATTGACTGTTAATTTATATTTTACGTATGGAGGTGATTTCATGACCTGGCTTTTCAGGAAAATTGTAGAACCGGAAGACTACAAGTATGGGAGAAGGTAAACAGATTCTGGATTGGAAAAACTTGTTTGATAGAAATATCAGCAAATGTTGGAGTGTTTGTTTATTATAATAGTGACAGAGCATCGTTTGTATTTTAATCAGAAAGTCTGGGTGCCGTTTATGAACTATCTATAAAGACCATAAAGAAATCATGACTATAAAGAAGTGTTTACGAGTTGTCTATATGAATGAAACCCAAACGCATGCGCAGTAGTGAACCGTTTATTAATAAGAAGCAATTTTTTTATTATAAATATAAAAATCCACAGGAAAAATCAAATACCAACATTCCCAACTCCTTATAGCTCATATTGACTTATATAGATACCTCCAGGCATGACCTCATAGATCGATAAAGTAGTGATAAGTAAGAAGCATATAGCTGTTATAGCTGCTTTATAGACATAGCTGTAAAGCTTATAGAGAGTTTTTAAACTTTCTCCTGAATAAACCGCTTCATATGCTGCAGGTCAGCAGTTTCATTATCCAGAATTCCTTTATGACTGGGCATCTGAAGAAGTGTTTTGTATTTAAAAGTCGTTAATTTACTGACTATCAATACAAAATATTATCACGTTCAAAGTCAGAGGAAATCATATAGGTACCCAACAATTCATGCAATATCCCTGTCTGGAGGCTATTTACAAACTGTTTATAAGCTTTATAGCTATGTTTATAAAGCAGCTATAAGGGCTATATACTTCTTGCTTATCACTACTTTATCAATTTATGTGGCCATGTTCAGAGGGGTCTATTTAAGTCAATAAGAGCTATAAAGATTGGGAATGTTGGTGCTGGTGATTTTACAGTTGATTTTTATACTTTATAATGAAAACATTGCTTCTTATCCACAAACGGTTTACTTCTGCACATGCGTTTGGGTTTTATTTATATAGACAACTCGTAAACACTTCTTTATAGTCAAGATTTCTTTATGGTCCTTATAGATGGTGCGTAAATAGCACCCTAACCACTTTTTCATGACACATTGAATTTAAAAGAAAGTCTGCGTGTAGATTTGTTGGATTATCACTCAATGCAAATAAACTTATTCTTTTTGTATACTATTTATGAATACCAATCCGTAAAAAACTTGAAATTAGTTAATATTAATTTATAAACTCAGTCGTTTTTAGAAATGATAGGAATGCTTGTCCTTCTAGACATCAGCTGACATCCAGAAACTTGTATCTACTTACCGTTATTAATCAATAAAATAAGTTTATATTTTATTTTGTCTATAATGTGAGGTCTGATCGATCAGACAAAAAGTGCGAAACTTTTAGTCCTTATATCTACTTTTAAAAACCTAGCAGCTGGATTTGAAAAAATGTGCCACTACTTCTCTTAAAATACTGATCAATATTCCAATAAGGTAGAACTCAAAAATAATGCCGAGAAAAACCATTTTTCCCCCTAAATGTGTCAAATTTCCTGAACCAACTTGATGAGTAAGTTCTATCCTTTAAAAATACGATCGCATGCCCTATATTCTTCTTATCAAAAAGGTTGTGGTTTGTGAGAGTCTTAATGAAACCACACTCACAGTCGAAAGCAATGTCTTGAGAAGGAAAATCAAAAAATGTAGGTTTTCTGGACACATGCTTTATTACAGAATAGGATAGATGAAAATAAATGGGATTTAAGCTGTCATAAATCATCTTACAAACACTCCACTCCTAATAGGTTAAAAAAAATTAGTTCAAATTCCTAATTTACCATATTTTACATTGCGTAAATAAAAATGATCAACTTCTGAATATGGAAAATATTGATATTTGGATGAAGATAAATTTATAAAAAGGAAAATTAAATTAAGAAAAAATAAACATAGCGGGCTGAATCAAGACAGAGGTGCAGATTTCAGGTGGTAGAGCGCAAGAACCGCAAGTCTGATTATATAATCAATGAACAAATTTCAATTATTCAAATTAGAAAAGGTTGACAAATTCATTTTTTTTTTAAGAAAATGAAAAAAGGAAGTTATGTTTTACAGTTGACATAAGAATGAAGAGTGCCAAGGGACGCTAACTAAAGTCAAGAGTTTAAAAGTCAAGAGTTTAACAAACAAAGAGATGGTAGTCGAGATTTGGGTTTAACAGCCAACAATATGGAATTCAATTTCCAATTCTACTGCAAACAGAAGTAAAGAAAAGAAAGAAAAATAAATAAGAAAATAGGTAGAAATAAGGCTCGTACTCTACAAAGATTTTTTTTATTCATTCCTTTTATCAAGTTTTTGAAATATTCCCCTTTGCAGAAATGACATAATACTAAAACAGTGAGGCAGAATTGAGAACTCAATTTTAATAGAACTTGTCCCACTAAGATTTTGAGTGTAGATTTTTTTTTGTCATATGAAACATAGCTAGTAGTATGGAGAAATTTGGCATTTGTCTATCTTAAATTTTAACCTTCACCATAAAAAATATTATTCAAAGATTTTTAATTTTTTTAAAATTTCTGTAAAAATTTCCGCTTTAGGTATATAAATTATTATCTTATCCTTTTTATCCGGCCAGAAAAATTTTCTGCATACTTCATTGCAAAAATGTTAATGTCACCTTGATAATAAAAAGAATTTGAAATACTTCTATAATATGCATAAAATGAGAACTTTATTCTCAACTTTCAAGATTTCAATTTCAATTTCAATTTAAAAAAAAAAAATTGATTGAATTGTGTAGAAATCTCGTTAGGTCTGAAGTTGCCCCCTCCGGAATAGACAAAAGAAATATAGCTAAAATCATAACCGATAAAGCTATGGATCATTTCCAAAATGAAAATAAATTATGGAGTCTATAAAGGTGCCAAGAAAATTAATGTTATTTAAATTGAAACTTAAAAACAGAGTAAACAAAATGAAAAGTATACAGCTACAGATAGAAAATTAATTTCTACCGAAGTTGGCGTAGAAAGAAATTAAAATAATAAAACGTAATAACCCTATGGGGGGGGGTACTCGACAATTCAAAAAATTTGAACAAAGAAACGGGTAAATACTGTCATCGCGGTGGTATCGTCACGATTGTTTTCTCCAAAAGTCGAATTTGAACGCTTCAAAGGGTGCAAGTTTGTGGTTATAGGTACTGTGGGGACCGCCATACCTTGTCTAATATAAAATACATTCGCCAATTATAATTGGCGGTGAGATGGCTGTGCGGTTAAGTTCACTGCTTTTAGCTGGCAAATATGTAGGTCCCAGGTTTGATTCCCTGAACTGACAAAACCTACATGTACAGAATTAGTTTTTATTTTTTGCGAGTTAAAGAAGTCGATCAATGAGCAAAATAAACACACGATTATCGGGTAAAAAAAAAAAAAAAAATGCAAGCCAAATGAGTGCAGTAAAGTAGGACGTATGTCGTGTGGAACCCAATCGAGATTGGAAAAAACTGATTTTCCTGAAATGAGAAAATTTATAAATCGAGTAGAAATCGAGTAAGCACATAGACTGTAGCACCAGTTTTAAGGTAGGCCAAATGTAAAATACTATTTTTGTGTTTGAAAAACATTTCTCCGCGTATCATGGGGGAAGCTGTTCTACGATGTTTTTCACTGGGTGAAAGCGCGAACAACGAGTCCACTGGAAAATATTTATACGAAAACCATAAAATACTCACGAAGTTTTCCTTTCGGCGCACATTCAACTTCATACGCGATGAATACGAGCCCAAAAACCAGCACTACCGATCGAAAACTATTTTTATTGCTGGTCGACAACATACTGGAGAACATACTGGAACAATATGGCCTATTACACCACCGTATTGATGCACATGCGTTGTGTACATAAGAATATGCAACGAATATTGTTTGATTAATTTCAACTGCGACTCAATGTGTCGAAAATATTACAGTTTACTGGCGCAAGTGATTTTCGTGATACTCGATACTGCTTTTATAAATTTTCCGGTATGGTTACGCCGCAGGAAGGCCATTCGAATTGTGAAATGGGAAAAAGGAAAACCGGTAAACTCGCTTTTTTCTGACGTAAGTATTATCGAAAAGTTTTGTTCAGCTGATGAATTAAAGAAAAAAAAAAAAAATTGCGTCAAATATAAAAGACACGGAGTATAACTGGTCAAGTCATTGTACGCAATTTTTGAGCAGCTATGCAGAAAATGAATGAAGGATTGCAGGTAGGTATCCAAGAATATTCTTGAAATTTTAAATTATTAACATCTCAATAACGTAATTTTTACCTATAAGTACCGATACTCGATGGGTGCTCTGTATATTACTTTGTAAAACAGTTGTTTTCCTTGTACAAAAAAAAAAAAAAAATGGTTTGCTGCAATTATAATTATTTTATATTGTTTAACAAATTTATTCGAACAAATGACATAAAATTCAAAAAATATTCGCCAAAGCAGGCTATGAATGAATAAACAAAAAATGTTTACTCTAGAGAGGGAAGTAAGAAAGTGAACTGCAAAGTTCTATTAGTGTAGTTCACATAGAGGAGGGTCCTAAAACGCATGCAACAGACAGAAATTTATAACGTTTTTATACGAGAACTTAAAGTTGAATATAGGTATCAGCATACTCAGGACGAAAATTGAGAAAAAAAAATTGCTATCATTGTGAAAATACACCTCCCAAAATTTTCAATATTCGACAGGCCTAACCATCTATGTGTAACTGAACAATTTTTATCACACTAAGTGTATTCGTGCGTTGGGTATGCAGGTACCTACCTACCTACCTGCTGAGAAGTCCGAGATCTAGACCTCAAAATAAAAATTATTTTCGACAAACATAAGACAGAATAATGACGTCACAAGTTCAGACAATTTTTTGAAAGACAAAATTCGAATTCGGACATTGTATTATTCGAACTCGTATTCAGATGAAGACGTGAAGACAGAAATAAAATCTGATTCTCTTTCAGGCAATTGTAATGCATTTTATTTCAGTGACGACTTTTCCAAATTCAGACAAATTCAGACAATAATTTGGTTTGATCCGACAGACTGGCGCCATGAGACATATATTAAATGAAGACGAATTGAATAGAAGTAAAAACCCATCGACGGACATGAATGCAGCCAACCTTTTTTATCTCCGTTCTTTCCACGCTTTGCTTGCGGTTTGCAGTCATCTAATATATTTTATTATATTTTGCTTTATCAGTCATCCACGTGCGCTTTTTGCCTATTGTATGTCGACGTATATTAATTTCTAATATCTGTAATTTTATTGGCTGTAGACATTTGGTAATTCCTCTCGCTTTTTGTTATCGACATCGCATGTTTGAAGGCAATTAGCAGACAATAAGTGGGGAAATTTCCTTGACAAGAAGAACTGATTTGTGAAGACGAATTCTAAATTTTAAATTACTCTCTCGATTTTGCACTGGCGACACCCGGTACTAGGTTCGTCTTTGCAAATGAGTCCTTCTTGTGTAGGCGGATAGTAGCAGGTCCAAGTCACAAGTCGTACGTTTAAGTCCTCACGTTAGGCAATTTAATAAGTGTACCATCTTCGGATGTAGAAATGATTCAATCTGATCTACCTTGAAGACAACTAGGATGGTAGTTTGTGTTCCAGATAGGTTCAGTTGAAGACAAAGGCAGATTAGGTATGTTCTTTCGTCATGAAGGATCAGTAGTGACGACACACAAGACATTCCTAGTTCCGCCAGTTGCACATCGCACTTCAAGGCGATCTTTTAAAAACACCTACGAGGTGAAGTATCAGTTGACAATACGATCAGATGGAGTTCCTGGCACCTGCTAGGAGGGAAATTTGGTGTGTTGAAGACAACCTTCAGACAAGCTTGGTTCGAGATGACTGCCTTGCTCTGTCATATAAAGGCCGCGTCGAGCCTTCCTTTTTCGCATAGTGGATTTGACTCCATCTATGTCAGTAACTTTTTCACCTCACTCTCACTTATAACCAAAAGCTCCGAGACCTAAAGTTTCATATTAGGAGTCTTTTACACAACCAAAACCATCACTCATGAAGACACACAATTAGGTGAAGACACAACAGCTTTCTGATGGTTTCTCCTACTTGTTGTCTGCAATAGCTTTTTTTTTAACTTTTTATTTTTTCCGCTACACACTATGCTTTGTTCCGCTTTGTCGACACTAGAGTTCTTTTGTAATTATAGTCTTTGACAAAATAATTCTGCTGTTCGTTTTTGTAAGTTTCGAACCTTATATGGATCGAAACTTTGTTAGGCTCTTCTTTCCACACAACTTAGCTTATTGCTGATTCGTCATATTAATTTGCTGAGGTATGAAGACAAAAGTAAGCTGCGTTTTGCCGTGTCTGATGAAGTCTAATTCAAGTCAAGAAGAATTCAGCCGTAGGACATAGTCAAAGTCAAAAAATAAAATGTCTTGAAGACACAATTCAAGACCCCTCGAGTCAGTGTTTCGGCTGCATGATGCCCTAGCTTTAGGACATTGTGACGTCATTAGCATTTAAACACCACTATACATTAAAGGTTGACTTTATGACACGTAACAGGAATCGATTTCGTATGCCTCATAAAATATTGGCGACTGTGGCAGGAATCGATTTCGGACGCCTCATAAAATATGGCGACCGTGACAGGACAACTAGTTTTACTAGTTAGCCCAGAGACACGAAAATGCCTAAGCCTTCCGTTACCTACAGGCCTACTTCCATTTGAGTTCTTTCGACAAAAGTTAATTTTGAAGACAACTTGAAGTGAATTTCGTTAACTTCATTCAGCTTACGACATGTCTCATAGGTTTCAATGCCAACAACATTGCTCTAAGTTTCTCTCTACTAGAATCGAGTGAAGACAAAATGACGACAATTTACTAATGGAACTCGAAGTTAGTAAATCTTTTTCGAAAGAAAAATCTGTCATTTTATCAAGGTTGTAAACCCCCGATACTGGGTTTGCTGGCGACCGTGATGGGGCCGTTTTCTCTTTTGGCCTCATCAAAATTCCGATAGATGAAGACGATTTTACCTTCACCTTTTCCATCTATCGACGTAATTCTCAGCAAATTAAAATCAGCAATAAGTTCATGAAGACATGAAGACAAACAGCAGAACACTCACACTTGTTTTCCACATTCCGTTTTCATGTCACCTCATTCTTATGCATTTCTATTTTTTTCTTATGTACTTTTTATTATGTCCTTTTATTACTATGTATTTTCTTATGTATTTCTCTTATGTGCTTTTTATTATGTCCTTTTATGCATTTCTTATATATTTTATTTCCATGTATGTTTTATCACATCGTCTGTGGTGACAGACAAATTTGACAAGGAATTTTTAAATTCTACTTTTTCCCTCTTTCCCCTTTTTGGATCCTTCCATTCCTCATGGAATATGAAGACATGAAGACAATTTCTACGAAAAATGAAGACAAAATTAAATAAATCGAAACTTGTGATTTTTCAAATTTCGAAAACCCTAAATTTCTCCCCAAATGACGAGAAAAATCACAAGAAAAAGACCATAATTCGTAAAATTAGTCAAGTCTAGAAACTTCCATTTGGTCTATGGAATATAACTTGTCAAAATTTGCAGTCATTCAAGTCGAAATTCAGTTGAAGACAATGGAATACGAAATATATGAAGACATGAAGACAAAATCATAATTTTCAACATTTCATGTTGAACAAGTTTTTGCAGCAAACACTTTTACCCCGCACAAAATTCGATAGAATGGGTAAAAAGGCGAGAATCCTGAAACACATGAGATAAGACATCAGAAGACACACATCTCAACTCAACAATGGATTGGATTTTCCAATCAGAAGACACACGTGGACGAGTAACACACTTTTGCAACCGAAAATCACTCAACAGCTCTACCTGGAAGCAGCAACATCTCTTCTTCAAGTAAGCCAAGACTTTATTTAATTTATTTTTTCAAAGTGTGTTTGTCAAAATGTTCGTGTTTTATTTTTACTTTGCTGCTTTTTATTAAACATTCCGCGAGTCGCGAAGTAATAAGAGTGTGCCTTTTTCCGCCTTTTTCATATGAAGACAAATCCATCTTCAAATAAAATTTTTATTAAATTTTATTTATTTATTTTTTTTTTGAATTCGCTTTTTCGAAAAAGTATGTCGACATTCGCGTTTTCTTGAAAAAACCAAACCTTTACTTTTGATAAAGTTGAACTTGTAGTCAATCGTGCGTGTTTCGTAAACTCTTTCAAAATTCGTCTCCGCGCTCGAAAAATTAAATCGCGATCCACTCGTACTCGCGTAAATCTAAAAACAAAAATCAAAGCAGATTATCGGTCCTCGACAACAACCTCCGAAGATCCGGAATCCTCTGCAGACACAAAAATGAGTAGTAGCACCACTTCAGTTGCTAATTCATCTGACGACAATTGGTGAGTTTTTACATATTTTACTACCTTTTGTTCAAAGTGTTTTTGGTCAAAGTGCAATTATTCGATTTTTTTTTTATTTTTTACGACAATTCGAATCTTTTTATTTTTCGATCTTTCGAAAGACATTTTCGTAAAATATTTCGAAAATTTTATTTGACAATTTGTTCGTCGATAGTAATAGTATATCTTTACCATTTTATTTGACGACAAACATTTGAAGACAATTTATTCTCGTATATTTCTTGCATATATTTATTGTATACAATATGAGTGAATCTGGTCAAGATAATAATGTAGACGAACTTGCCTCAAATGATGAAGACAATCTGTTAGGGTTAAGCCTTACCACTTCTAATCCTATGACGACAAATCAACCTGTAGTCACAACAGTAGCCACCGCTGCAACCAGTCATTTTAGACAACTTTCAAGTTCTGATAAGTCTAAAATCCCTGTAATAACGACAACCTCATATATTCCTGGTAGACTCAACCTACCACCTTTTAATTTTCCGCCACCTCAACGCTTGAAACCATATACACCAGGCTATGTCCCACCTACCCCCGAACAAGTTAGGCTAGCCGCTCTATGGGATCAATATGTTAGAGAAAGTGCAGCGAAAATGGAAGAAACAGACAAGGAAAATTTCATGGCTCGACAAGAAGAAAAGCGCCAACCTTTGACGACAATGCAATTAGTTCAAGTCATTGAAGATATTCATGGTCAGTTAAGACAAGTCACTAAACAAAGAGACGAACTACGTGAAGTTAGACAATTTAATCGTGATGAAGATATCAGAAAATTGCCGACACAAGAAATTTCATTCAATACTATCAGAAATCAAAGTATATTGTCGACACAACATGATGGTAGTAGCCTCATTAATAATACTTTGTTAGACAACACCACTTCTTTCAACAATCGTATCAGATCTCAGTCAACATTAAATCATCCTTCAGTTCACTTTTCTGACACATGTACGTCATCTCATTGTCACTCAAATCTGCAAATTTCTTCAAATATTAGCCAAATGAGAAACATACCTGCAGACACAAACACATCTATTCCTCATTGGATGACAATGCCACCACCGAAAATCAATTCCACATCCTATGAAGACAAAGAAATCACCCAAGGCATGGCGACAATTAGTATAGGAGGAAAACAATATTCTATTCCTATAGATAATGAACTGACAAATCTCATTTCTCGAAATGAACCCTCAGTAATTCCGCCATCCATATCGCAATTTAATTATTCGAATATTAAAAAGCCAAAAGTTCAAGTTTATAATGACGATTCAGATCAGGAAGACTTTGGAGAATATCCTCAAGCCTATAAACCCCGAGATCTCGAATTGTTAAACGCCTATGAAGACAATACCTTAAATAGCAATCTAGCTTCAAGTAGTAATGCAGGCAATCCAAATGATAGAGAAAACTCCTCTCGAGTTCTCGATCCAGTTCATATGAAGCCATACACTGGAAAAGCAGACACAAGGTTACCAATCACTTTTATTAAGGAATTTGATGGCTTAACTAAACATATGACAAACGACATGAAACGTGCTCAAATATTCCAAACAAGGCTCGATTTCACTAAGTTCCCTATAGGCAGTACCCTTCCGTTCAATCTAGGATATGCATTGTGCAGACAAAGATTCCTAGATACTCAATGGTGCATGACAAGCAGAATAGGGAAGTGAAGACAATTGAAAGTTTGAAATATGACAGCCGAACATTTATAGACGAAGCAGATTTTGTGACACACTGCTATGTTAGACTAATGGAGACACAAACAGTCACAATAGGACAAGTTATCTCTATTTTATGTCCTAAAGTTCCATTCCATCTTCGAGCTGATCTGCGAGGAAAAGATTGGAAAAATGCGCAACAGTTTGCTAACAGAGTCAGATACTTACAAAATCTTTCTGGAGACAATTCGTGAAGATACAGAACTTGAAAAGTTTGAACAAACAGAAAAAGCAATGAAACCAGCAGTTTCTTCGACATTCACTATGTCAATGCTGACATCGTCAATATCTGCAACATACAAACAGGTGTTAACGAAACCGATAAAGACAATTACAATTATAGACAACAAATAAATGGACAATGAAGACAATTTGATCTCAACCCATCAGGTTAAGATCAAAAAACCAACTCCATCAGTGTCGACAAAACCTGTGAAGTCATTATCATCATAATCACCATCTTACAACAATCCTCATTCATTGATGTCAGCACATCTCGTGTTTGGGATCGTAAAATTGATCGTTCAATTTCAATCAGTGGACGATCAATTCCATACATGCAGATTACCGATTTACTAAAAGTCCTGCCGACAGTCTTCATGACACACGCAAAAATAGCATGCAGACCCATGATAAGACAAAGTATACCTGTACCTGTCAACGCTCACTTCGATTGGCATATGAAGTATTCCATCTGCGGATCTGAATTCTTCGATCGTGACGACAAACAAATCATGAAGGTGCAGCCATATACATTCCACATCCCCTACGGAATGTTCAAAAACTTTAAAACCGACAAAATCGTTAATATTAAAATTAAGCTTGAACACAATGACGACGCAGAGATCGACTTTGATATTCACATTGTCGACTCATCAACATTCCACGCCAAACATATTATATTAGGCCAAGATTTCATTCGACAACATGTTTGGTGGACAAGTCAAGACAGTCAACCCCACAAACGTGTCATCACCAAACAAATGTTGAAGTCAGGTTTCAAAACAGGCAAAATATGTATGATTGACGACATTGGAAATGCTTCTGTCGACAAATGGGAGAAGAAGATCTATCACACGTCGTAAAGATTTTGAAGACACAAAAATAATTGTAATTTATTGTAAATTTACATAATTATAGTATGAAGACAACACTAATGTAATATAATTTTTACTTACTTGTAATCTATTTCATTAGTAATCCGTTCTCCAGCCAGTTAATTAGACAAATTCCACGGGAAGACAACACATATTGTAAGTTCACGATATTGCATGAAGACAAAATAAGACAAGTCCGTTTATCTAACTTAGATAAACCCGGACTATTTTTCATACCCAACAATCGTAACTAGGCCTGACCCCTAGGTATAACCACTACCATACGTAAGACACATTTTTTCTGACAACAAGGAATTAGGAGTTAAGCAAAATAAAACTAAAACATCATCTCCTCAGTTATTTCCTTTCCTTTCAAATGAAGACACACCTCTTTCCTTGCAGACACTTCGAATTTACTTGAAGACATAATTTTTATTTCCAGGTAAATCTCTATACTCCAAAATTTACCATACATTTTCCGGTCCAGTTGGACAGTCAAAGTGTGGGGGGGGTATGAGAAGTCCGAGATCTGGACCTCAAAATAAAAATTATTTTCGACAAACATAAGACAGAATAATGACGTCACAAGTTCAGACAATTTTTTGAAAGACAAAATTCGAATTCGGATATTGTATTATCCGAATTCGAACTCGTATTCAGATGAAGACGTGAAGACAGAAATAAAATCTGATTTTCTTTCAGGCAATTGTAATGCATTTTATTTCAGTGACGACTTTTCCAAATTCAGACAAATTCAGACAATAATTTGGTTTGATCCGACAGACTGGCGCCATGAGACATATATTGAATGAAGACGAATTGAATAGAAGTAAAAACCCATCGACGGACATGAATGCAGCCAACCTTTTTTATCTCCGTTCTTTCCACGCTTTGCTTGCGGTTTGCAGTCATCTAATATATTTTATTATATTTTGCTTTATCAGTCATCCACGTGCGCTTTTTGCCTATTGTATGTCGACGTATATTAATTTCTAATATCTGTAATTTTATTGGCTGTAGACATTTGGTAATTCCTCTCGCTTTTTGTTATCGACATCGCATGTTTGAAGGCAATTAGCAGACAATAAGTGGGGAAATTTCCTTGACAAGAAGAACTGATTTGTGAAGACGAATTCTAAATTTTAAATTACTCTCACGATTTTGCACTGGCGACACCCGGTACTAGGTTCGTCTTTGCAAATGAGTCCTTCTTGTGTAGGCGGATAGTAGCAGGTCCAAGTCACAAGTCGTACGTTTAAGTCCTCACGTTAGGCAATTTAATAAGTGTACCATCTTCGGATGTAGAAATGATTCAATCTGATCTACCTTGAAGACAACTAGGATGGTAGTTTGTGTTCCAGATAGGTTCAGTTGAAGACAAAGGCAGATTAGGTATGTTCTTTCGTCATGAAGGATCAGTAGTGACGACACACAAGACATTCCTAGTTCCGCCAGTTGCACATCGCACTTCAAGGCGATCTTTTAAAAACACCTACGAGGTGAAGTATCAGTTGACAATACGATCAGATGGAGTTCCTGGCACCTGCTAGGAGGGAAATTTGGTGTGTTGAAGACAACCTTCAGACAAGCTTGGTTCGAGATGACTGCCTTGCTCTGTCATATAAAGGCCGCGTCGAGCCTTCCTTTTTCGCATAGTGGATTTGACTCCATCTATGTCAGTAACTTTTTCACCTCACTCTCACTTATAACCAAAAGCTCCGAGACCTAAAGTTTCATATTAGGAGTCTTTTACACAACCAAAACCATCACTCATGAAGACACACAATTAGGTGAAGACACAACAGCTTTCTGATGGTTTCTCCTACTTGTTGTCTGCAATAGCTTTTTTTTTAACTTTTTATTTTTTCCGCTACACACTATGCTTTGTTCCGCTTTGTCGACACTAGAGTTCTTTTGTAATTATAGTCTTTGACAAAATAATTCTGCTGTTCGTTTTTGTAAGTTTCGAACCTTATATGGATCGAAACTTTGTTAGGCTCTTCTTTCCACACAACTTAGCTTATTGCTGATTCGTCATATTAATTTGCTGAGGTATGAAGACAAAAGTAAGCTGCGTTTTGCCGTGTCTGATGAAGTCTAATTCAAGTCAAGAAGAATTCAGCCGTAGGACATAGTCAAAGTCAAAAAATAAAATGTCTTGAAGACACAATTCAAGACCCCTCGAGTCAGTGTTTCGGCTGCATGATGCCCTAGCTTTAGGACATTGTGACGTCATTAGCATTTAAACACCACTATACATTAAAGGTTGACTTTATGACACGTAACAGGAATCGATTTCGTATGCCTCATAAAATATTGGCGACTGTGGCAGGAATCGATTTCGGACGCCTCACTGCTTAGCTATAATTTTATTTTTAGAACAAAACTTTCATCAGAACCTGTTCATCGAGTTTGTGAGCTGAGTCAGCGAATTCCGTTATTTTTTGAGGAATAGATCTTTTCGGATGAATTAAAATGTTTCCTCGCCTATCTCAGAGTCACACTTACAAAGTAATTTACTATAGTAAGTTATGGATATTCGGAAAATAGATTGTACTTCTCTCTCATTAAATTGCAGAAATAACGACATATTGAAATGTTAGAATCAGATCTTATAGTCTAGATACTATGTAAAGTCATATGACCAGAGTCCTGCTGTTCGCTGTGTAGGTATTTACAAATTCACAACCACCATCTTGAGTTAATAAAGTCTCTATTCAGAACCTGTAAGTTACATTCAGCAATTACTTATTAAATCAGCCAGTTTAAAGCACAAAGCATTCAGGTAGGTAGGTAGGTACTTACAAATTATGTACTGAGAAGTCCGAGATTTTGACGACAAAATAAAAATTATTTCAAACAAGTAATGACGACACAATAGGACAACATCATTACAAAAATTAAAAGACAAATTTGGACGATATATTGTCCAAATTCGAACTTACGTTCAGATCAAGTAATGACGTAATTAAATTTGATTCTCTTTCAGACAAATTCTAACATATTTTATTACAGTGCCTACAGATTCGTATTTTGACAATTCTCAACAAAACAACTTGCTTTAATTTGTTTGACTGGCATCATGAGATGAATGCAGATGAATACAAATTCAATGGAGAGTAAAAACCCCAAAATAAAATGAATGCAGCCAACTTCATCTTGCTTCATCGCATGTACTATGTTCTTTGCTTATCGTATGCAGCCAATTTTATTTTAATTATCATTTATGTGCTTATGCTTTGCTTATTGTATGTCAACATGTATATTTGCTGCCTTTTGTTTGTTTACTTATACATTTATTTTTATGCTTTTAAGTTATCAGCATCGCATGTTTAACAGCTATTAAAAAACAATAATTGGGGAAACCTTGCCAACAAGAAGAACTGATTTGTAAAAACAAATTTTATTTTTCAATCTCTCTTGTTTTAATGATACCCAGTACTAGGTTTGTTTTTACAAGCAGTCCTTCTTGTGTAAGCGGATAGTAGCTGGTCCAAGTCTCAAGTCTTACGTTAAAGTCCTCACGTAGGCAATTTATTAAGTGTACCATCTTCGGATGTAGAATACTTCTAACCTGAATCTGCCTTTGCAGACACTATGATGGTAGTTAAACTTAGGCTAGGTTAGGTTGAAGACAAAAGGCAAATTAGGAATGTTCTTTCATCATGAAGGATCAGTAGTGATGACACAAAAGTCATTCTTAATCTGTCAACTTTATATCACACTTCAAGGCGATCTTTTGGAAACACCTACGAGCTGATGTTTTAGTTGATAATACAATCAGATGGAGTTTCTGGCATCTGTTAGGAGGGAAATTTGGTGTGTTGCCAACAAATCTTAGACAAGCTTTGTTCGAGATGACTGCATTGCTCTGTCAATTAAAGGCTGCGTAGAGCCTTCCTATGCGCATAGTGTAAAGTGTATTAAAAATGGAACTTTCAGTATGGAACACACGTTTAAGTTGACAAAATTTACTTGATTGAGATTTGTTTTTCATTTCAACCTGGTGTTTGTTCAAAATACTCTCCAAATGCGCTGGAAAAGACCATGCTAATTGCATTTAATGGCTGAATGTAAGAAAAATACATTAGTCATTCATTCTCATATTTTCACCATTATCAGATAATTATATTCTTATATACTTAAAATGACTATAATTATATAATTCTCAATGAGTAAGTGATTGTTTTTCATTATAGGTATTGTTCATGGATTCAACCCTAATTTTATTTTGAGAAACTCAAAGTAACATACAAACTGAGAATTCAACTCAGATATTTGATTTTCTGGATGTGATGCAAACTGGCACAGACAGTACTACTAATTGGCACATTGATATTGTAAACTGGCGCAAAGTAGTGTTGCTAACTGTATCATTGATGTTGAAAACTAGTAAACGATACTTTTAGTCATTTTCTTACAAAATGTAGCTTTCAGAGTAGTCAAAAATTATTTTCAATGACTTATTTAGGTTTTTCATGAAAAATCACATTGGATTGGTTCATTTCTATTGACATTATTCATTTCATTTTGAAGTTCACAAATTTCTTAATGTGTTGCAAACTGGCGCACTCACCCTAGTTTACCTTAAGTATTCTTAATGAATTAGAGGTGCCAATACCTACTATATATAAAACGGTATATTATGCTATGATGGGAAAATCGAGTAATTATTAATGAGTGGAATGTTTGCGAGCATGAGACATCGCAAGTGATTATGGTAATTTCCTAAGCTGATAATAACTCATTCTGATCAAGTTGCGTACAATATTCAGGAGCCTCGCGATACAATCAGTTTTTACAACAGGTCCCAAAACACGTTGCAAATTTTTTTAGAAAAGTGACGACTGATAAATTGAAGAGCAAAAATAAAATATGAATAAGGTCATCATTTTTTTCAATATTTTTACAACACTTGTAAATTTGTACAGCAGCTTAGGCCTAAGGGGGTGTAACACTACCATCTTTTGTAGATCTGATGATATTAGAATTTTTTAATTTTAATGGGAACTTTTGTATTTTCAGTTTTGCTTACTTTGATGAAAATTTAAAAGTCATCTACATTTGGGCACCAGTTATGATCATAATAAAAACCTGTTCAGATGGTTATTTGTATGTGAGTCATTCCACGTAAAAACAAATATTATCTGATCAACTATTCATCCCAGCAAAAAAGTTTTGCTTTTTTGTTGCGTTGCAAATAATTGCATGCTCTCTCTTACTCAATCATAATCAACAGTATACTCTCACTTACCTCACCCTGAAATCACTTTAATATGCCTAGAATTCCATCTTCATGGATGTCCTTAACCATATTTTCAGTATGAAGTATCTTTTTTTACATTTTATTGTTGAATGCTGGCATGAGTAAATACTGTACCATCAAAAAGGATGCTTTGGAGGTACAAGTTGGTAATACCATAGTAACTTTTGAAGCTTGTGGCATTGATATAGACTCCTTTGGAAGATGTCCCCACTTTTTTTTCCTTCCACGTGATCACTTTGTACAAATTAAAGAAGTTTATTTTTCTATATTTTTGAAAATTCCAAGTGATAACATTGATTTGTTATTAATGAAAAAACATCACCCACTCTTGAAGTTACCAGTTTTTCATAGTTAATACATTAAATGAATCAACTTTAATTAAAAATTATATGTTGTACTAAAGATAATATTATTCCATGGTAATGGATACTAATTATCAGGTAACATTTTAATTGAATAAATTCAATTGAACAAATAAAATGTATGCTGAAATGAGCCAAAGGCAAGTGATGCAAATCACACGAGTATCCGTCACCTACTTTATACATGTGTGTCACACACTATATTTTGTAACAATTTCTCAATGAAGAAAAAAAAGTTGAACTGAGAAAAAATTAGAATACTGTTTTTATTCTCCTGATCATAAAATGCTACAATAGCGCTCTCCTAAAGTCCGCGTTGAAGACGATAAATCACAAGATTCGTGCAGCAAGCCTGTAGGTGACACTGTTTTTGTTTTTTTTTCTTTCTTTAGAAATTACTTAAAGAATTTACGTCGGTGTATAATGAGACGTATGCGCACAAGACGGTGTATTTTTTAAAAACCGATGCTTAAAGAATTTAAATTATTCATTGTTCTGAAATCGTCCCTTCATAATTATATCGTTAAGCGCACATAATCGTCTAAGTACTTTATCGACAGGTGTATATATTATATAGGTACCTATCAGCGGTGGATTTATGCACAGGTTGACAAAGCTGCTGCTTCGGGCCGCAAATTTTTGAGTTAAAAAAATGATACCCAAATATCTCTTCCTCGCATCAACCGTGGCAAGTGTATTTTCCAAAGATTTCTGTAGTTATTGCTATGAGATACCTTTTTACACTCGAAGAATGTAGGTAAATAAATGAGATATTGTTCGTCTGCAAAAGTTTAGTGTTTGCAATATTTTGAGAACCCCTTCCTCCGAAACTGGAGGATACATTCCAAAAATCTTAACACGAATATGTAGGCCATCAAAGCAGCTAACACCAACCAAAGTTTCATTACCAGAAGTAAAACAGTGGAGGCTCCACAAACTCCCAAAAAATGCCAAAATCAGTAAAAAAAGTGTCAAATTTGTAATGGCTGCCATTCGAAAACCAGTCTACCGATTTCGCTCAAATTCAATACTAAATCAGTCCCAAATAGTCTGAAACTACTATAACAATTTCAAGCCAAAATCTATAAATTTACGGGAATTATCATGATGACAACATACTGGGTTTGCAACACTTTGAGAATCCCTTCCTCAAAAACTAACAAATGAATTTTAAAAATTTTAACACGAATGTGTAGCCCAGGAATGCTTCTAACACTACCTCAAGTTTCATTGTCATAGGTCGAACAGCGGAGGGTTCACAGATTTCCAAAAAGTTCCAAAATGAGCAAAAAGTGGAAATATATATATATATATATATATTGTGTGCAGAAGAATTTGAGTAACCTATATATTCGTGATCTACGACTCAGGATCGGCGCTTTTCCACAGATTCCAACCCCAGATCCCGTCATTGCATTGAATGCAATAGTTGTATTTTCCTTTGGAAAATATACTAACACAACAATACCTTACTTATTATGACTGCGTTTTTTTTCTCGAAAAAGGAACTGTCAGCTTCGTTACTCGGGGGCACGAAAATGTTTTCTTGGGGCGGCAAATTTCCTAAAGCTTGGGGCGTCGAGAAACTTAAATCCGACGCTGGTATCTATATATATGTTTTTCGTACCTATGAACTTCTCTTTCTACAGAAAAGTATTCGGGGAATGTAAAATATCAAGGCCAGATTTTTCAAGCAATAGCTAATTTCAAATAATGCTCGGATAATTTTTACGAATGTTTTATTTAATTGGATGACCAAAACAAGTAGAAATTAAATTTCGTATTTGAGACTAAAGAAAATTACACAAGGCTACGAATGGGTCATATTTCAATTCATAGCTTTACCCGAGGGAAGGTTTTTTCGTCCTGAGTTCACCACCACGCAATGGTAGATAACGCAAATGAGACTTTTAGTAGTACTCAAAATTGAAAAAATTAAAGAGAAAATGTGGCTAGATTAGTTAATGAATTTGTACTTTTTCAAATGAAAAAGTATATGTAAACAGTAGATGCAGTGTGAAAAATTAAGGTTATAAAATTTAAGTATTACTTATTTAAAAATAATTGGGTTTGCTATAAAAAAATAAATGAAAATTCAATTTTTAGCCTCGATTTTTCAGACTGTACCGACTACTACTTTATTTTTTCAATAAATAATGGATTTTTAGCACGTTAACATTAGAATAAACCAACAATTAATTATTCGTCATAAGTTCCGCTTTTTTAACGAGTACAGGTAATTTTTTTTTAAATTTTTTAAACTTTAAATATTAAAAGTCTCACAAGTTGAAATTTCTTGGGAAGGATTTCTTGAATAATTCTTTTCATACCGTATGATATAATGTTTGATCCTCTTTTAAAGCAATTTTTTTAAACTTCCAACTAAGATCACTGTTTTCTTTTTCTTTTTTTCTTTTTTTTTGCGTTTGAAAACCTTAAAATTTAGTCCATTTTTTTATCCAAAATTTTAATCTTTTGATAAATAATTTTTTTGAGGTACACCTAGTTTTGTTTGCAATAGACTACAACGTATTTTTTAAATAATAGTGCAAATAAGATGTTTTTTGTCTATCATAGGTTAGACCTCAATTATTGAAGAAAAAAATTAAATTTTGTCTTACTCAGCGCCTATCGACGTGAGAGTATGCAGATTTTCATACATATGTGTGACTTATATAGCGTCATTTATCGCTACTTGATGCAAACTCTGCGAAAAAACCAAATTTTTTACCATGAAATAGAATAGTCAACAAATTTTTTATCAGTAATTTTAAATTATCGTCGCTCATTACGATTGTGTGTTTTTAGTGCAGCTTCGATCGAATGAAAATCATTTTTTAATTAATTAGTTAAGGTGTAAATTTATATTATTAAATAACGTTTATTTTTTAAATTATAGTATTACGAAATTATAAGGCAAATAAATTTAAGAAAGATGCTCTAGTACCCGTAAATTACACCAATAAAGCAATAATGTAATGGTTCAAAAAAGAAAGTGTCGGGTTTGCCGGAGCCCGAAAAAGTATTTGAAATATTTGAATTAAAAAAGAAAAAGATAAACGCAGTTACGTCGATATCGTATCGACATTTTTTAAGGCCGAAATTTTTTCACGATATTGGAACTCTTTTATTATTGTACCTAATATTAATTTTGTATCGGTGCTGTTTCTTTTATTTTACGAATAGATATTAATTTCTCTATTATCGACATAGGAATTTTCATTTTCAGTAAGCTTTTTATTGTTGTCTATCTAGACTTATTCTTCAAGGGTAGGTATATGAAAGCAGTTATCAGCTTAATCTTGAAGAATGTAACACAGACAACTACGTGTCTACGTAGATTAGTATAGTTATGTGCTCGGCTTTGTAGTTGAAAGGTTGCGATTTTGAAACCTGCTACCGTAACATTTCCGTCTCAAGATGGCGGTGTATTTGGTTAAGTTCTATTCGTGCTCCAGTATTTAATAGAAAAATTAATGGTTAGTAGACCATATTGCCCACTGAATTACCGCCCCCCTCCTTGCTTTGCCATGACAACAAAAAACGTACTTCAGATGCTAGTAAAATGGCTAGGTAGCGAGGAAGCTCATAAAAAAAAAAAAAAAAAAAAAAACAGAAGTTACGAAAATGGCGAGAATTAGTTGAGTTAATCATTCAAATAAAAACATCAATAATATACACATTTTATTACTTTTGATATTTCGTCGCTTTCGATATCGTAGTTGAAAAATGAAATACAGTATAAATAAATAAAAAATTTTATAGGTACCTAGTTCAATAGTCTTTAACTTTAAAATTTAACAAAATATTGTAATAATGAACAGGTAGTTTAAAGAAAGAACGAAAAACATTGGGTATAATAAAATAATGATAGTGTTATTAATTTTAGGAAGCCAATACATCGTCAAAGGAAATATTTTTAAATAACTTATTCCCAATTTTGATCCAAATTTTCGAAACAAGTTTATCTACCATTGGTTTCGCTGCTACTACGAACGCATCACTTGGGTTGTTAATCATCATGTTGATGGCATTGTCTATGGAAAAGAGAAAAATCACGTTAGTCTTCATAATATTGTCATGTCTATTATTATTAATTTCTTTTTTTCCTGGAAACCAAATACCTATAGGTACTTTCAGTTCACAAAGAGAGTGAAAAATGGAGTGGCAAATATACAATGTGTGGTATGCCAGTGGGGCCTAAAACGGACATCACTACCTGTCAGTCCCGACAATATCTTTGACCTACGAACATATCCAGGTTGCCTAGGTACTAACCATCTACACTGGATGGTGCCCACAGAATCAGCACCACCCAACCCGGATAGCCTGCCAGGAATTTGTAAAACTCAAATTTAGACCATACTGATGGTATTTTATGAAGATTAAAAACCTAGGCTATGTACCTTGGAACATGCGTAGCTTACAAGATCATTAATTACCAGCCATACCTAGAATTGACACCACCAGTGGCCATTGCCACTAAGAAATTTTATCAAAGCATTATTAAAAAATAGCACAGTGTATTGAGCAAAAATGAACACATAATTTCGTACACATAAAAACAGAATGGTAACAAAAAGTGTTCCTGCCTGCACAGACAGATAAAAATGTGTGTGACGAATAACAGTGAATAATAAGTATATAAAATAAATTTAGATGGTTGTTTATTTGTCAGAAAAAAAGGAGAGGAAAAAAAAAACCAGTTTTAAATTATAGAGGGAAGATAATTTTATTATTTCAAATGTACCTAGGACAAACCAAGGCAGTGGTGTAAAGGAAAAGATCAAAAGAAAAAACAAAATAGTGAATAGCCTAGGTATTACTGGTTGCATACCTAGGGGTATTCTGAACAGAGTCCTTTTAATTCTTAATTTTTATTTAATTTTATTTTATAATGACCAGGTGCGTCAAATGAAAAAAATTTTTTTCATTTTTACAGCTAACCAAGTACCATATACTTCCAGTTCACAAAATGAGTGAAATATGACCAGGGTCAAGCAGCCTTTAACAAAAATGTGCATTATATTGGCAGTTGTTTATTTGTTCACTTGTATGGAGGGTTGAAATTCATTGAAAAACATGAGGTTTCTTTTAGTACTTATCAAATTTGTATTGCATGTAATTTTGTTCAGTTTTCTATATCTGAAAATAAATTTCTTGCTGTTTGAAACCCTAAAGGTAAGTTATTCAAATTAGTATTTCTTAATTATAAAGAAAGGCGTTTTAACAGAATTTATTTTTTAACTTCTGTTGTTGAATTTCCACAAATTTGATCGAAATGAATTTCATTTTTAAATGTATGAAAAAATTATAGGTATGCAAAATATTTCACCTTGTTTTCCCTTCTTTACTTCAACTAATGTAAAACTAGAAGTTCGATTTGGTAGATGTTTATTAAGGAATCCAGTTAGAATTTTTGATTTTCTGTATACTTCATAACGCTTATATCTAAATTCATATCTGAAATCTAGGAATTCCAAGACAATATGAGGTTTATTTTCAATTTGAATATTTTTTTTGAATAATTCAGATCCATTCAAAATTATTGCACCTAAAACGCCTTGCAACTTTGTGAGGGATGGCGCAGTTACCAGCTCATCACATGACCTTGGTTAAAGATAATTTATAGCTTATAGTGTGTTCCACAAATGTCAACAATATTAAAAATATTTATATTTCTAATGAAATAAAAATACTGTGGAATAGAATAGGGTGATCCAAATGACGTAACAAAACAATTTCATTGGGATTAATTTCTTATCAATAAGCTTTTCTCATATTAAAACGTCATTTAACAAAGTTTATTTCAAATACATTTCTACTATCCTCCCCCTTAAGCCAGATGGTTCTGTGAACTTGCTGTGAATGGGTGATGATAAATAATAAGAGGGCACTTATGAGACAAAAATTTAGCAGTCATTTACCATTGAAAGGTGGCTCCAGTCAACTGTAAAAGTCCGTGAAAAAGTCTCTCTTTCTACTCTTAGCCCAAAGAAATAGATCGTTTTTTTCTGTCATTGGGGCATTGGAAAAATTTTTTAGATGTTGTGAAAATTTTTTTGGGGTGTTTGGAAAATTATTTTCATGATGAAAAATTATTTTTAAGATAATTGTTTCATACAAAGTTTCGTGCTATTGAATGAGGGATAAATATTTTTTCAGACTTGTACAAAATTGAAATAACTTTTTTCTAATTTTTAGAATTGTGAAAATATTTGAAAAAGTGTTTGCCACTGTAACCACATTTTAATGAGAAATAATGCCACTAGTTCCACCATCTTAAAAATGATGTCCTCAATATTCAGAAAAATAAAATATCTAAAGAATTGAAATAACTTTTTTATAATTTTTGGACTTGTAAAAATATTCAAAAAAGTATTTGACAATATACCTACTGTGGGGACTCACTGGTATGAGGTAAAAGGGGCTCGGACCCCTCGACGACAGTCGCCATCCCAAAGGGCAGGCCAATTATTTGTCTACATGACGTTAAACACACGAAACTCGTTCGATCGTAATTACCTGCATGTACTTGCAGGTAATGTACGAGTACTGAATCGTGAAAGATACAATGACGTCACGATACCGGCTCTAAAATCGCCAGTGTTCGGTCTGGTTCTGGCTTACCCGTACTTACGTACGAAGTGGCTGAACACGCTTAAATTCTGTTGAATTTCCTTCTGGTGAGAATATCTCTCACGACAAGGTATTCCACAGTGGTGACCCCGACGTGATTTTTGGCTACGTCGTGAGGTGTCTGGAGGCGCGTTGCGCTATTACAAAAATTTGGCGTGGTGCGCTGGCGAGATACTTGCTTGCTCGGCAAATAAAAATACACCTTTTTGGTCGTCGAAGTAGAGTCTGCTGAAGTGGGAATTTATACCCCTCTCTTTAAAATATATAAACAAGGAGAAACAAGACAGTCGACCTGGAGGAAGAAGGTTGGACTCATTCCCCAACCCCCCGACTTCGACTCGACACTCTACAAATTTACCAAAAACTGAAGAAGACCCTCAACACCCAGAATTAGCACGTCTGGGAGCTGCAATAAATAAAGAAGAACTCGCAGTTAAAACGTTGAGAAGTGGTCGAACTTTAAGCCAAAGTTCTGACCCAAAAACACCTGTCCTACAAATACATGAGCCAGTGTTTTCAACCAGCAAGGAAGGAAGTAGTTCTGTGGAATACGCTTGTCATCAGAAAGACATAGCAATGGTTCCACCACCAACTGAAAACCCACAACCATCGCAGGGAGGTAGTAGTCAGCCTCAGCTGACACCCGAAGTTTTGGCGCAGATTATGCAACTTTTGCAATTGCAGCCAGGACAAAACCCCAACTTCTATAGATGGAGGATAGAGATCCCGGAATTTCTGCCCAATGAGGTAGATTTGTGGTTGACACTCTTGGAAGGCAGGTTCAAAACAGAAAACATAACACTGAACCAGCGGTACTTACACATCTGTGGAGGTATGCCCCTGCAGATAATCCACCACATTCCGGACATCAAGGAATGCCCTTCGACAGAAGAGGACAAATATGCCTGGTTCGTCAAAAATATCAAGAACGTATTCGGAAAAACAAAGAACGAAATAAATGATGATGTGATGGGTGGTATGAAGATGGGGGACGACAAACCCTCAATCTTCATGGCGAAGTTAAGGCAGAAGGCGGACAATATCGTAGCCCCTTCTGTCATAGGCAATGAATTTTGCAAGAAGCTCCCACAAAGTGTTGTGCAATGCCTAGCCGCCGTTGGTTCAACCGTGATAAATACATCCGCAGACTTGGACTTCTTTGCGAAATCAGCAGATAATGTGCTCGAATACACCAGGTCAAAGCCGGTGGTCAGTGCAGTATCTGCAGAGACTGGAGAACTCGCTCAACTTCGAGCCCAAATAGCTAAGTTGACCGACGAAGTTAAATGGAAAAAAGCCAAGGCTCAACAAAACCCAACAGTAGCTGGCGACAAAGATCAAAATTGAGAAACAACAACAACAACAACAGCAATAGCAGAGGACAACAGTCCCGGTCCAGAGACCGCAGATCTAGTTCCAGTACCAGGGGTCAGAGTTCAACTCCCCCTAGAACATCATCTCCCAAAACCCAGTTTCGAAATTGGGATGATAAAAGTTGTTTCTTCCACAACTGGTTTGGAGCGGAGGCCACCAAATGCAACAACAGGTGAAAATGGTGGGGTAAATCCTACAATAAGGAAGTGTCAAACTAGAACGAGGGGCCATCTATGTGGCCAAAGACCCCTTGGAAAAACACTCATGCCGCCTGTTTGTCAAGGACAGGACTAATAGGAGATGGTACTTAGTAGACTCAGGTGCAGACTTGAGTATATTGCCAGTAAATAAAAACAAAAAAGTACTTCCTCCGAAATACTATCTCCGTACTGTGAATGGTCAAAACCTTCCAGCTTATGGACTCGAGACCAGCAAAGTTGACATCGGACTCAAGGAAAAAATGACGTGGTCCTTCACGGTTGCTGATGTTCCAAACCCGATCCTGGGTGCAGATTTTCTTGCACATTATGGCCTGATCATTGACCTCAAACACGGCAAACTGATCAATAGTGAAACTAAAAATTGTGTGGATGGCAAAACGCATGCTTACAGACTGGACACAAACATATCCAGCTGTACAAAAGTCGACGGACAACTCTTACGGATCCTGTCTGACTATTCTGGAGTCACTCAACCATCAATTCGCAGGCATCCTACATAAAAACACGATACGGTTCATTACATAGAAACCAAAGGACAGCCTTGCCACGCTAGAGCACGAAGGTTACTGCCTGACAAACTCAAAGTGGCACGGGAGTACTTTCATCACATCATTGAGGAAGGGGGTATGTCACCCCTCAAAAAGCTCATGGAGCTCCCCTATCCACATGACCAAAAAAGCAAGTGGAGAGTGGCGAATTGTTGGAGACTACAGGGCCTTAAATGCCATAACAGTTCCTGATCTCTACCCAGTCCCCAATATAATGGACTTCAACGCAAAAATGAAGGGTAAAACGATGTTCACCAAAATTGACATCAACTGGGCATTCCACCAAATTCCTATGGCCAACCAGGACGTACCAAAGACAGAGGTTATAACCCCCTTTTACTATTCGAATACCTTCGAATGCCGTTTGGAATTCGCAACTCAGCACAAACTTTCCAGAGATTTATCAACGGACTGTTTAGGGAATTGTCTTTTGCATATGCATACTTGGATGATATCTGCATTTGCTCTGAAGGTGGTGAGCAACAGCACGAGGAGAATGTGAGAGCCGTGGTACAGTGTATACATGCCACCGGACTCACTATCAACGTAGGTAAAAGCTTATACACACAAACTGAAATTGACTTCCTCGGCTACAAAGTCTCGACCGAAGGCATTTCCCCATTGAAGACCAAAGTAGAGCCAATACTGAACTTCCCAAAACCCTCAAATGTCGCTGAACTCAGGCGCTTCTTGGGGATGGTGAATTTCTATAGACGTTGCATGAAAAATGCAGCAGCCGAACAAAGTAAGCTGTTTGCACTAATTAAGACAAGTAAAAAGAAAGACAAAACTCCACTTGAATGGAATGAAGAAGCCAAAAAGGCCTTTGAGAAAATCAAGGATATACTGGCAAATGCAACTCTATTGGCTCATCCAGACGAAAGTCTGCCGTTATGCGTGAGTACCGATGCATCAGATTTTTCTATTGGTGCATCCCTGTACCAACTGGATAAAGACAACAAAAAGTTACCGCTAGATTTCTTCTCGAGGAAGCTCTCAAAAACAGAAAAGAACTATAGCACATACGATAGGGAATTGCTCGGAATTTTTGCTGCGTTGAAGCATTTCAGGCACCAATTAGAGGGTAGATGTTTTTCTGTGTATACTGACCATAAACCCCTAACATATGCCTTCACACAAAAAGCAGAACCGGCATCTCCGAGAAGAGCGCGACAATTAGACTATATTGGTCAATTGACTACCGACATCCAGTATATAAGTGGAAAACTTAACAATCCAGTTGATGCCTTGAGTAGAATCGATGCTATCTCGGCTCCTGTCCAATTGCCTTATGCTGAAACAGCTAAAGCACAGCTTAAGGATGCAGAACTGCAAGAGTTGTTATCGAACGATGATACTACACTCAAATTGAGACAGCGAAAAATTCCCGGTGCTGATGTTTTATTAACATGTGACATCAGTACAGGTAAGAATAGGCCATTTCTACCGGTAAAATATCGCAGGCTGGCTTTCAACAGTGTACACAACTTGTCACATGCTGGGCCAAAATGTAGTGCTAAATTAATTTCAGAAAGATTTGTATGGCTACGAATGAAGTCTGACTGCAACAAATGGGCTCACAGTTGCCTGAACTGTCAAGAATCCAAAGTAGGAAGACACACTCGCTCGCCCCTCAAATCCTTCAAACAAACAGAGCGGTTTAAAATGGTTCATATGGATTTGGTAGGCCCATTGCCACCATCTCAAGGACACAGATACCTGTTGACGATAATAGACAGGGCAACACGATGGCCAGTAGAAATCCCTCTACACGAGATGTCAGCTCCCACAGTAGCTGCAAGGTTATACGATACCTGGATTGCGGGGTATGACGTACCAGAAGTCATAATTACAGACCAATGTTGCCAATTCGAGAGCTCGCTCTTCAAAGAGCTGTCCAATAAGCTTGGTGTTCAACACAGTCATACCACAGCTTACCATCCTCAATCCAACGGCAAAATAGAGAGATGGCATAGAGCCCTCAAAGCCTCTATCATGTCTCATAATACTAAGAGATGGGTAGATATACTTCCTACCATCCTCTTAGGCCTTCGATCTGCCCTACAAACCTATACAGGTCACTCTGCAGCGCAATTAGCGTTTGGAGAAGAGCTATGCCTCCAAGGGGACTTCTTCACAGAATTGAAAGAAGTTAGCCCAAAATCATGGTACAAAATATAAGAAATGATGCCAATAATTTCCTAAAACAGGCAGCTCGCCATGGCCAGCCCAAGATTTACGTCTCGAAACACTTGGCCAATACCTCACATGTATTTGTTATAGACGAAAAAATGAGATCTGCGCTGGAAAAACCATACGCCGGTCCTTACAAAGTAGTATCACGAGATGAGAAAAACTTTGTGATACTCATTGCAGGCGAACCTCGAACAATTTCAATCGACAGATTGAAACCTGTATACATGGTAAGTGACGATAAAAGAATAAAAAGGTTGCAAAAGGAAAATGTAGAAAATATACAGACGGATTCACCAATAAACACAGATGAATCCGTCGAAAAAAGTGAGAAAAATAATCCACAACAGAAAACACCAAAGAAGTCAGTAAGATTTTCGGACAATGTTACAACCAAAACATTTGATCCTGAGGCCCCCTTATATCCACATAAAAGAGGCAGGCCCCCTGGCAACAAAAAACATAAAAATTCCCACCCTTCTCGCATGTCTGAGAGGTTAATGCGAAGAAAATAAAATTTACTCCCGAAAAAGTAATATCTGCTACGTTAGTTAAAACCCGCTAAAAAATATGCGAGGAATATTGGAACTCCGCGAGACAAAAGAAACTCCGGAGATAAGCAAACGAGGAATGCCAACAAAAAGAATACGACAGGAATAAACAAATCCACGTGCAATACGGAAACAAAACATTACAACGTGCGTTTACCGTTAAACACAAAGATAATCTCAACGTTGTGATGTCACAAGTGGAGATTCCTTTGTAATAATAAATTTGAAAATTATATTCACTGAGTTTATTTCAGGCATAACTCTGCTTAAACCGATCATAACTTAACTGGAAAACTTGCATATGGCCTAGAATTTTAAGCGCTATCCCCTCTACACGTTGATAAGAAGATTCGGAAAGAATGAAACATAACTGTAATGGTAAATCAAAAATCGAAGTAAAATCACCCATTTCAGAACCGCCAGAATACTTGGACGTGTTTTTCTGATATATTTTTGGTTCCTTTTTCCTTAACAACCTTCTAATGTCACTGCCAACTAATCCTATCCTAAATTCCGCCACCTCCCAATTCGCCCGGAAAACTGCTGAGCCCTCACAGACTAAGCAGAAGACCGAGCAAAGAACGGAGCTGGACCGGATAGAGGAGGAGCTCCTTATGGACATAGCTCCTCCCGTTGATCAAGTCCTAACGGAGATGACGACTCTGCTCCCGCTGTAATCTCTCCTCCCTGGTCACCACCGGAATCGGCCCTGAAAACGGAATCCCCGAGATAGGTGCCAAAACCTACAGAGACCAGGGAGCCTATGAAGTTCCTTTTTACGGCTGAGCAGGCAGCAAACCAGAAGGCAAAGATGGTTGCCTTTGCATCGGAGACATCAAACTCCCCGATGCAGAGAAAGCCAATCTTTAAATGACCGCTGCCCCCTCATTCCCGCCACCACCCCTATGCCTATACAAAAATCGTCCACCGAGGCATAAGGGAGAAGGCAGTCGCGCCCAATACCAGGCGCACGCCGATGCAAGACAACAATTGTACAAATGCGTCGGTGCTGAAGTTGGGAGCGTGCTAGCCAAGTGGGAGGCAGACCAGAAAAGGCGCTCATAAACCCCACATGTCCCCTCAGGCCTTGCGCATTTTGGATCATTTTTGCAGCGCAAAAACTGGGGGGGAGTAGCTGTGGGGACTCACTGGTATGAGGTAAAAGGGGCTTGGACCACTCAACAACAGTCGCCGCCCCAAAGGGCAGGCAAAGTATTCGTCTACATGACGTTAAACACACGAAACTCGTTGGATCGTAATTACCTGCAGGTACTTGCAGGTAATGTACAAGTAGGGAATCGTGACACAATACGATGACATCACAATTCGTACACAAACCGGCCTGACATCTCTTATCTTGGTAGGGGATGGTATGACCTGGCCGTTCTCACTAACGTATGTATTACCTTACATACCTGTGTTTGTGTGCGTGTGCCAAAACCAGTATATAAACTCTTAGAACTGGCTCTAAAATCGCCAGTGTTCGGTCCAGTTCTGGCTTACCCGTACTTACGTATGAAGTGGCTGAACACGCTTAAATTCTGTTGAATTTCCTTCTGGTGAGAATATCTCTCACGACAAGGTATTCCACACCTACATTTTAACAAGAAATATTCCACTATTTCCAACATCTTAAAAATGATTGTTGTCCATTGTGGAAAACCTTGTTTTGAAGAAATATTCTCACCAGAAGATAATCTACAGATTTGGTGTGTTCAACCACTTCATATGTCAACATATGGCTAAGCTAAAACCTGGGTAAACACTGGCAATTTTAGAGCAGGTTCGGACAGTTTATATACGGGCTTATTTACACACACACCAACACACATACATAATGATTATGTATATTCGTGTAAATTGCCCGTTGCGTCATTTCTTATAGTGATAAGAAATGATGGGTCAGTTTGTGTATTGAATTGTGACATCATCATATTGTTGAAACTGGTCACAATTTGGAACTGGTACATTACTTGCATGTATGTGCAAGTAATTACGATCACACATAATTCGGGTTTATGATTTAAGGTCATTGAGACAAATATTTGCCAACCTTGAAACAGTGACTGTTGTTGGGGGTCCAAGCCCCTTGACCCCATACAATATGAGTCCCCACATCCACAAAATTTAAAAAAATTAAATAGCTAAAAAATTGTAATAACTTTTTCCTAATTTTTGGGCTTATAAATATATTTGAAAAAGAGTGCCACCAAACACATGTTTGAACAAGAAATGATGTTGCTAATTCCATCATCCTAAAAATGTTTGTTGACTTCGATATTTGAAAAAATAAAATGATCAAAAAATCAAATTAACTTTTTTATAATTATTGAAATTGTTAAAATATTCAAAAATTATTTGCCACTGTACACACGTTTTAAGGTTTTTTTTCTTCTAATTACAGATGAAAATTTTAAAACTGAATTTTCTAGCCAAGTATCGCTGTGCTAGAGTTTTTTAAAATAAAATAAAAATTAAAGTAAAATTCTATCTAATAATAAACTCTCTTTAAGCCCCTTTCTTAGGTTAATCACTTAGCCTAGGTTTTCTCACTGTTCTGTCGTATTTAGACAGACGAACATATTCGCTGACCTAAATACTCTGCAACAATTAACGGCGAATATTTCCTCTAAATATTCACCGTTACCTCTGTTAGTAACCCAATTAACAGAGCTAACAATTATGCAGACGTCCAACTAATCAGCATAACTGTCAGCACTATTTTGGCATGTACCTGAGGTACCCTTTTGCGAAAGTAAACAATATTAGGCACAAAAAGAAGTCACTTGGTAAATCGATTTACACCAAAACTTCACTTGCCTTTCTGAAGAGCTTCAAGGTAGTTCTGCTACATTGAACTCTAAAGTCTGTAGGTGTTCCTAGACACCGCCAAGTTAGTAGTCCACCCTATGTAGAGGTGAGACGACAATAGATAGAATATTAATATATATATATGTGTTTTTACATACGATTATCCGCAAAGTGAGCGAAGTTATTTAAGTATAAGAATTTATTGTGACGAGGTGTTAACCGTAATTTATTGTGACTCTAATTCCGTATTAAATATTGTTTAATAAAAACACGTACTTATTTTGTGTGTTTGTTCACAACTATCCGGGATAACAAACACAACACTCACAAAGAATGTTTTTTTTTTCCTTCCATTTTAAATTAAATTTTTTTCCTTTTCAATACCTACTTCCTTGTTTTCCTCGATGATGTTAACTGTACCTAGGTGCACTATAGATTAAAACTATTTTAGGATTCCCCTTCTTTCTTTTTTCTGACAAAGCAGCTACTTTCTCTTACTTACATGATGCAAAAAATTTTCGCTGCTCCGTCAACCTGGGTTTTTCTTTCGAATGATTAACAACATATTTCATATTTTCATCTTTTTCCTGTTTATTCAATATTTTTCATTATACGATGTGTTTTTACATCATGGTTTAGATTTTTAACTGCCAATGGGCCCACCTCAAACTAAAAACTTGGTTATGTAGGCTGATTTTTTACTCGTGAGCACCTCTTTGGGTGCATGGCAATTTTGAAAATTTTTATAATTTATTTTACTTCAAAGGAACCACACAATGTGAGTAAATCTGAAGATGAATGTCCCTTGTAATCCCAGAATTAAGGAACAAAATAATATGACGCAGCGATTTGGGAACTTGCTCCAAATTACTGAGTCCAAGCTGTCAACACAAATTCTTGTAGAATCCATGCCACAATGGCCACCTATAGAAATATAAATTTCTTTCCTTGCCAGTTTTTCTCAAAGATTTTATCTTGTAGACATTGTTACATTTAGTGACTTTGTACGTCACCACAATGTGAGACATTGTACAATACTCCCTCATTTGACATTCAGACCCACATTTGTCATCCAAAAATGAAGTATTTCTTAAAACTTATAATTTTTTCATTAGATTCACCTTTATAAAGTCTTTTTCAGTATAGATACAATATTATTATTTTTCTTGAATGGAATTTATTGAAGTGACAAATAAGAAAGAGTGGGATTAAAAATTTTTAACTTTTACTCGCTGAAAATACATTTTTGTAATAACTGATAAAGTGAAGTGAGTAATATCAATTTACCGTAAATCAGTAAACATGATAATGTTACATCAATACATATTCTTTCTAAATCTTAAGTATAGAATGTTAGTGATTCTTGAGATATTCCGTGTAATTTTTTCAAATCCATTTTTCTGCAAAGCCATTTTCCCAAATGACATATTCCTAAAAAATTTTTATTAAATCTTCTTCCATAAAGTCATTTTCCTAAGTTGGAAATTTCTCAATAAAAAATAATTATTGTAAATTATTATTTCAAAAAAAAAAAAAAAAAAAAAATTAATTGCTTTCCGGTCATTTTATTAAATCTAAAATACCAAATGGAAAATTACCGAAATACTGATCAACCAAACTCTAATTTACTGGAACTGTTTTACTAAAAGACTTTTCACCGAAATGTATTTTTTCTAAACAATCATTACCATTTAGAATTTTGATAAAAAAAATGAATTAAAAAATGCTATTTCCCTGCCTCTTTTATTAAAAAAAAAAATTCCATCATACGATATAAGCATAAAGAAATATTTTCGCATATTTCAGTGGAAAGGACAAAAAAAAATAAATAATACATCAAAACAGAGCAGAAAACTTTACCTAACTGACCACCAAATGATGAAGGAATAGAAAAATATTCTCATTTTTAGGTATTTTTATTTGAAAATAAAAATAAAAAGAGCTTTTTCAAATTCTGGTTTTTCAGCAGAAAATCTTTTGGTAAAATAATTTCATGGATTCGGTAAAATATATTCTGTATAATTGATTTCGGAACGATGGTCATTTGGTAGAAAGGATTCGTGTCTGATTATCAAAAACTCACTTAACCTAACCTCTAACAATACCTCAAAGAACACGATAAATTATTTTTCAAAACAAATAATAATAATAATAATAATAATAATAATAATAATACAACTGATTTAAGTTCCCACTATATCATCACCCGAGTTTTTATGCTTTCTTTTTCGAGCAAAATTGAAGAAAAAAATGAATTTTTTTTTCGGGAAATTTTCCATTTGGGAAAATTTCTGGAAACCTAGTGTGACAGATTAAGACGTGGGCCACAATACGACACGTGTCCCTTACCTATGCTACTGGACACGAATTCATTCATAAAAGGCAAAAAAGAAACAATTGTTTTAGTAGTTCATTTTTGCTCTCCGTAGATAGAAATGCATTCCACTTATAGCCTCACTGATTTTTAGAAAACATATAAAAAAAGTCTTTGACTGAAACAATTTGGGCCAAATAAGCTGTCTGAGTCTGAACCACATAATTGTCACTAAAATTTTTTGTTTTAAAATCAAAATTCTATGCAGAACATAAAAGTAAAAATTTATAGCGCCTATATATATATATATATATATATATGTTTTTTTTGAGATTCATCCCCTAAGCACCTTGTTTTGAGTGAATCCTCCAACGAATTGAAATAAAATTAAAAAGTAAATACCTTCGTTGTAGGCATAGGTTATAACTTACTTAGATCTGTGTTATAGAACAATTTATCTACTCTTATATAGTAGCTTTTGACAGTCACATGAACTTGGACAGACACATGTTCCATGTATTGTCTACCATGGATGGTTACAAGCTTCCCTTTGATGACGGCATCACCAGTTATATGACCTGAAATAAGAAAACAGTAAATGAAAAATATCCAAAAATGTTTGAATGTAAATTTTGTCTTAGGAGGGTTGTAAAAAATAGCGTGATACACGTGTATATAGCAGGTGATTGATACCGGTTTGATTGGCATCACTCGCCTCTATAGTGCTGCAAAAAACACACTTGGATCAAAATCACCTGCTTTATATACACTTGTATCACAAATAACTATTTTAAACTTATTTGAAAATAATATTTCATAAAAGAAACTCATTATTAGAAGACTTACTTGCATTTCCTTTGAATGGACTATTGCTTCTAAATTGATAATGGTTGAAGTTAGCGTCTATTTCACACAAACCTTCGAAATGTATAAATGGTAAATAAACAGTTGATTTTATATCCAATGTTTCTAAATTTATTCTGAAAGTAAGAATTATATAATATTAGGTACAAAACAATGTTGATAATGCATTAAAATAATTTTTATAAAAAACTGTTATTTTTCTTGTCGTACAAGTAATAAACTTTGCTAATTACTCACAGTAAATGAAAATAAAGTTTGAAAAGGTTAAAAATGAATATTTTTGAATGGGCTACTCCCTATTACATTCCACCTATTCTGACCAACTATTTTCTTACACACATCTCCTTTCCTTTTTCTTTTTATTAACAATACCCCTATTCACTCACTTCCTTTCAAGAAACTGAGGATGGTGAATGAGAATTGCATTAGGAGACCACTAAAACTTATAATATTTTTTATAGGTATCAAATTAGGAAAATTCTTATGGAAAGTAGAAAAATTGAACATTATAAACAAAAATACATCTCACTTTGTCTCGCATCTGCTGATAAAAAACAAAAAGGCGTGAGTTCCACTGTTATACTCATGAAGGATTGATGTAAAAAAATAAAAATATCTGAATGTAATTCTTCACGTGTAGGCGTGTGGTTGTGTGCATGTGCAACATGCACTCACACAAATGAGAGTTACAATCGAAAAGTTAGCATTATGTAAATCTGACAATTGTAATTCTCATTTAGCCCTTATCATAAACTAAGCACTAAGATGTTTGTTTACACATCAAAAACAACTCATTACACTAAACCCTTTCTGTAAAAATACTGACAAAAAATTTCAGAAAATTCAAAAAGATCAATATTCTGAATAGGGACCTAGTCTATTGGAGTCAAAAGGAAAGCTGTAATGTTTATCACTAACATATTATGTTTGGTAACTGTACCTTAATATTATTATGATCTCATATTAAAGTCAGTCTCGTTATAATTTTATGTGTTGACAAAACAGTTATAATTATGAAACTACTTGATATTTCTCTTAAACCAGCAGATGCTTATAACGCCACTATTGAAAATTTAACAAATATAATAATAATATGATTGTGTTCATGTGGAAATAATCGTCTTTCTTCAAAGCTTTTACCAAAATGTATCATGAGAAATACTGAGCATGTAATCAGTGTCGAATAAAAACAATATAAATTCATTACTGTATCGACAACATATTACGTATATAATTTGATTACCGTAGGTGCCTATTTTTAACTACTTTGAACATAATTGAAATAAATTTAACTTTAATTCATTAATAAATTAACTAAGGGGGGTTAAAATAAGGGTTAACTTCAGTTTTGTTTAACAAACAATATTATTTAGCGTAGTCGTTTGGTAACTTCTTCGCTGTAATATTTTTTCAGTAAATATTATATGAGCCAGTTTGAGGATTTTAATTGTCAAATCTCTCTCGTTTCAAAAGCCAACACTGTAATTTAATGGCTCTAGTATAATGACAGGCGATAATCAGAGATGATTATACTATAATACGAGAAAATCACCGTATGAGTATATGGGTGGAATAGGATTTTCCAGTCAAATTGTATTTTATATAAGTTAAATTGCATTTATTTTGGTTTTAAGCATATTATAATATTAAAAATATACGTAATAAAGTAATAACACCACATTTTTATTTTTTAACAAAAAAATTTTTTTAAAGTAAAAATCTACTTTATTACGACTATTTTTAATATATAATATACCTAAAACCAAAACAAATGGAACTTACCGCATATACAAAGGCGTAGCTAAAAAATTTTCCAGGGGAGCGCAGCAAGGTTTATCAGAGTAGAGACCAGTTAGTGGGGTTAACAAGCAGTGATATATCAAGGCATTGCCGCATGGGGACTAGTCAATATGTCACCCACGATTGCAACAGAACTGTACTCAGGATTTATCGACAGAGTGGGTTTTATAGGGTGACAAAACAAAAAAGTTTTTTGTGTTTTCTGGGCTCTTGGAACATTCATGTATAAAGGTTGGTTTAATTTTTTAGGTAGTTGGGGAAGTTTCCAATGACTCTGGTGGATACATAAGGCCTTGACGCACACTGTAATTATTGTATAAATAGTTTTGAAATTAATTTCCATTTAAATTTTTCCACTCCCAAAACACAATCACTTGTGAATGAGTACATCCTCGCCCCTCTAGTTGCGCCACTGGTAACAAACAAACTCAAAAGTTCAGTCACAGCCGATTTTACTAGTTGAACAAAAAGTAGTCATTAAAATTTTTTTTTTTTAATTTTCTAATGAAATTAGCTAATGTAAAAGAATTTATAATATTTTCAAGAAAAAAAATATTACCTGTATGTAGCTTTTAATTATTAAATAGAAATTTTAGCTCACTTAACCAAAAATAATCAGATTTTCTTTGAAAACCCACTCAAAAATCATGCTAGATAGCTTATCTCATTATTTCTTCATTTCTACATATCATATCACCGATATTAGGCTAAAGAAAAACACTCAAATTTTTACCTGATAACAATCTCAGTGATGTCACAGACTGACACCAAACACGCTGCATCATTTCTTATCACCTTAACGGAGGCAAGAAACAAGGTAAACTATGACATAATATCATTTATATATGTATGTATGTATGTCTGTGTACGTGTGCCAAATGTAGTATATAAGCTCACAAAACTGGCTGCAAAATCGCCAGTGTTTGCCTTGGATTTGCTATTCCCATACTTAAATGTATGAAGTGGCAGAACACGCAAAGCTGTAGATTACCTTCTATGTGTGAATATCTCTCACAACAAGGTATTCCACAAAGCCAAACTGATTTCAAAGCACTGTGCCAAAACGCATTTGGTGGAAAAACCGAGGTTACAACCACCAACGTAGAGAGTTATCAGTTGATGGAATAGAAGAAATCAAATTAATTGAAAAGAGAAAAAATGTGAGTCCAAAGTAGAGGAATAAAATTTGTTTCAGTGTGCAGACCTAGGCTAGGTGTTTCTAGCCTAATCTTTGTCGCTCATGGCGACTGATTATTATTTCGAAGTTAATTCATTTTATTTGATTCCAGTTTAAAAATGTAGACCATAATATTCGTAAAAGGTGTAAGTGTAACAAACCCCCAGGAGAAGTATGCGTCACATACTACTCTTAATAAGTTGTTCAAAACACTTTTTGGTTTTTGAATTGTAAGTTTGTAACCTACTATTTTTTTTTTAATTCTCTGGGAATATTGCTCATTTTTTTTTGTGACCCGTTGTCTATTCTGTATTTTGGAGTACATACAATTAATATTTTTCATGAGCTCATCACTGCACTCGTGTCGCACTATTGCGACAACATGTTCATGTATACCGTTATCTGAATGAATTTCCAAATTCTCTCCCCCACCATCCCACCTAGGATAGCATTGTGAGACAGGCATAGATCAACGAGACAAGATGTGCAAAGCACGGAGAGAGCAGGGACTCAACAACCCAATTATGTCCCACTTATTGCTAATTCTACTGTCATCCCATTGCGGGAGTAAAGAGTGACTTATAGAGGATATATTAGTTAAATTTTTTATCAATATGTATCATCATTTTGCAGCTGTTAATCACGTCGAATTTCTTCCTAATTTTGTTCAAATAGCCTGAACTTAGCTACGATTAAATAATTCAACACAAACTATTTCAATCTCACTATATTAATATATTATTTATCACGAGTGTACACACAAGATTGTCAAGACGCAGAAGAACCATACTAAAACAGAGCATGAAAAACCAGCTACGAGCTGAGGTAGAAAAACGAGCGTCTAATAGTTTGGAGTGGGGATAGTGCGTATCCCAACAAATTTTAATGATTGAAACATTTTGAAACTGTTTAAAGTATTACCAAAATTCAAAGTATAAAATACCAAACAAAAAGAAGGTTGGAAGTTGAAGTATTGAGAAAAGTGATGTTTAGCTTCAACTCGGACCTCTGATATCATAACACAGGCCACCCACTAATTGATACCATTAAGGAATAATTACTGTTTCATTAATTCTTTCTTACAATACAACAATTAGTAGGAATAAGCTGCGACCAGTAGCACTAAAGAGCCTCCTCACTTTGGTACTGTTGACCAAAATTATGTTTTAGGTGGAATGAAAATCACTTCGAGATAAAAAAATCTACATCATCATATGGTCACTTTCTGTTACCCAGTTTTAACTGAAAATTGATGATTTTACTGAGTCAATATTCTGGAATTACAGTTACAAATTGTTACATTTCTCACTAAAGCATAATTATATTGAAACAGGGAACCAAATAGAATTTT
The DNA here is from genome assembly GCA_011428145.1 of Ericerus pela. Classification (NCBI taxonomy): domain Eukaryota; kingdom Metazoa; phylum Arthropoda; class Insecta; order Hemiptera; family Coccidae; genus Ericerus; species Ericerus pela. The sequence continues at coordinate 314,848 of WOFM01000314.1, read as the reverse complement.
ACCGCCAGTGGTTTAGATAGAATTTTGCAAAGACATTATTATAAGAGACGGCAAGGTTTAGCGGTCTGCTAGCATTGTTTAAAGTGACATTTTCATAAATTTCAATACACAGAAGAACTATAAATGAGAATAATTTAAATAATTTTATTACTTTAGATCAAGAAATTTTATGTGCTTCAAGCCGATGATGGTAAAGTTGTTGGCTACAGCATTAATTCCATCTTTACGTCCTTCAAAAATCGTTAATTGAGTTAAAAACAATGGATCCAAAGGTGATATACCCAATTCTGGTACGCCTATGATAGTGAAAATCAGTTACGAATTCGAAATTTATAGTTATATTATAACGTTTAAGAAAATACTATGAATTTTATTAGAATAATAATAATTGTACAATACCTTTTTCAAATCTGGGTCTAAATTCTTCCATAGCTTTCAATATGCACTGTTCTAATTGTAGGTCGTTTTTATTGCATCGTTGAATATAATCTGCTGTCAAAAACATGAAAAATAGAATAAATGTTTCATTGGATTTTCTCTTTTCTTTAATAGGAAAATAGACGTTTTTTGCATTAATTATTTACAAAAATCGGAACAAGTCAAAGATATGACACTATAGAATCCGTTTTGATTGAAGGAGCAATGAGGCGGTGATGAGGGTAGGGGGGGAAAGGGCGGAGGGTGTACGAACGAATCACGTGACGACGTAAATTAGGATAATATATATTATATAATAAAGTAAAATGAAATGGTCCCCTATAACAATAAAATTAAGTTGAACTAAGCAGAAACTAAAACAAATATTTTCAGTCTAAACTAAATTCAAAAGCTTTCTGCAAGAACTTACCCTCATAAAATTAATGGTGGTTTAAATGGTCACATTTGATCACAGATAAAAAACCATTATTTTATAACCAAAATCAATTGATCTCTGGATATTTCCAACAAACCCAAAGGGACAAGACGAAATTATAACTATCAGATTGCCAGTAGACTAGGGGTACATGGTGTAATTTGACACAGAAAAAATTTTTGACTCGAGTTTCATAAATTATTTTCAAGAGAATTTTTCGAATTTGATACCGTTGGAAAAATAAATTCCTTTTTGATAACAAAAGACGTTTGGAGCTCCCATTGGACAATTATGAAGTGAGATAGACAGCATTTAAAAAAAGAAAATTTTACTTAATTTTGCAACACCATGATGTATTAAAATGACATTTGCTATGAAAACAGTCGAAAAACAACCCCCCCTTCGATCAATTTGTACCAAAAATAATCTTACGCCAGATTATGCCTATGGCTACCCACATGCCAAATTTCAACATTGTTGAATTAAAATTGTGACCTTTATCATGCTTACAAAATTAAATAGGTAAGGGGCATATTATGACGTAAGTTGAGAAAATAAAAATTTTTCGAGCTCTATTGTCACCAATTTTCAAGAGCATTGTTCAAATTTGATACCACTTGAAACAGAAACTACTTCTGCACAAAATGTCAAAATCTCTAAAAATAGTCATTTAGATCACTTTAAAAAAAAAAAAGAAGTTTTTGTCATTTTGCAATGTGCTCTGGTTTGTCACACCAATTTGCATAAAGCAATCAAAAGGTCCTTATTTTTGGAAATCATAAAAAAGAATTGTTTCAGCATTGATAGAACTTTCACTGATATAATATTTAACTCACTTTAATTCATTTAGCAAGCCCTACAAAAAAAAAAAAAATAAAAAAAATAAATAAATTTAAGTTAATAATTTTACTTTACCATTCTGAAATAGTATATTGTGTGACAAGTGCGTAGTGCGTAACGCCGAGTGCTGTAAACTTGACACGAGTTAAAATAGCCCACAAACACTTGTTGCACACCATAATTTTTGCAACTAATGCACAAAAAACCTGTAAAGCAACAACTCCCACTCCCAATAAAAAAAAAAAATTCGTAAAGAAATAAATTTTGGAAATTATAGCTGAAAATACACAAAAATGGCAGGTTTTCCATTATTAGACATCTAAGAAAAATTAACAAATTATAAGGAAAGCAGTTTGAAGTAAATTTTTTCCTCATTCTAGCAGTACTAATCTCAAATTTCTGCCTTAAACAGGAGCTGAAGAATCATTGAGTGAAAGAAGAGAGGTTTCTGGATTTCAAAAAAAAATCTTTTCCATCAATTTGCATTTTTTTCATTTGTTTATTTTCAAATTGTTAAAGACGATTAAAAAATTAAACAAAAATTAATTTAAGGTAAATTTTCTCCTCTTTTCAGAGATATCATTTTCAGCTGTCTATCTTAAGTAGGAATTAAGGAATCATTGAGGGAAAGAGGAGAAGTTTCTAGATTCTAAAATATGGCAGATCTCCCATTGATTTGCGTTTTTTTTTTTGTTTATTTGTTGACAATTAGCTAAAGATAATTAGAAAATTATAAAAAAAATTTTTAAATTTTATCCGCTTTCAATCCTTCTGAACCCCTACTCTCTAATTTAATTAGAGGCTGAGGAATCATTTGAGACATTCTTTTTTGAAAATTGAAATGTTTTTTACAAAAACTAAAAATAATATCAAAATAATTACCTACTTGTTCTAATATTTTACACCCTGTCATGCAGGATTTGGATGCACAAGAGTTTGTAAGAGTATATATTACTCAGTAAGGTTGGAAAATGAGGAATTACACGCGAGGGCGAGTTTGCAAAACGAGCATAGCGAATGAGCAATTCCCAAATCATATAAACTCACTTTCAAACCTTGTTGAGGAAGATATTTTTTATAATTAATGATCAGATAGCAACAAAATCATTAATTAGCAATTTCAAAGAGAAAAACTAAGTAATCAAGGTAAACAGATATAGTTATACTAACTGCCTTATCTCAACTAACTTGTGTAACTTACTGGTTAAGACGTCTGCCTACAAACATGGAGGCCGAAGGTTCAAATTTTAAGGCAAATGATGAATTTTTCTAAAAAATTACAATTCTAAATTGGGAGAAATCACTTTACTTTGAGGTTAGCATAAATTCACGAATGGCAAAGGCTGCTTTTAGCCCAAAAAATACGATTGTAAATATGGCCTTTATGATCATGAATTATAAAAAATTATTGTCTTCTTTACAGTCCAAAAATTTGTTTGTTTACATTGGCTGTACATGCATGTAAAACTCGTTCTTTTGTGCATGTGTTGCAAAAACAGTTTTTCGCAACTGAACTGACGAAAACAATGTTGTGGGAACATAGATTCTGAATATTTAGATATACTTTATACATGAAAATTTCAGCCCTACCTGATATGTTGTTTTCTCAAAATTATGGACACAAAATTAGTGCGATGCATACAGTCATGCATACATACACACATTTATAGGTACCGAGTGAGTCAGATTAAGTATCACGTAACGTACAAAAACTTCATATATTATGTTGCTTGATAATATGACTCACTAAGGAAAAATCATCATATGTAGGTATCTTGGGCCTTGACGTAACAAAATTGACTGAACCTACGAAAAGAAACTAAAAACGTAGAAAAACCTTTAATTCGTAACAAATCATAAACTAAAATTAAATATCTTCTTACACGTAACAAAACAAAGAGATATTTAATTTTAGTTTAATTCTGTTTTTTTTTTTTTTTTTTTTTTTTTTTTTTTGTACAAACGATGATTTGTTACGAATTGAAGGTTTTCTAACGTTTTTAGTTTCTTTTCGTAGGCTTAGTCAATTATTTGGCGTCAAAGTTATCATTTATGACGTTTTTTCCTTGGTGAATCATATTATTACGCAACATGCGGTATTTTCGTATGTTGCTTAATAATCTGACTCACCCGTACATAAATGAATAAAATTAAATCAAAATGGGAAAATTGTACCTATCGTTTTCATTTTTCATGAAATGGAAAATTTTCATCATCCCCAATTCTAACGCTTGTGTAAGATCGATTTTATTACCTCTTCTATGAACAAACTGTGTGAAATAGAAAGAATCACAGCATTTCACTGACCAAAAATTAGTTAAAATTCGATTTCAGTTTTTATTTTTTATTTTTTTTCATATAGAGGACAAACGTTAAAAGTAAATAGCGCTCTAATTCTGTTTAGGTACTCAGGTAAAATTTTTATGAGGCACCAACATATCCTTTGATAACACTCAGTGTTTTCTTTTTAAATACATAATAATTTACTGCATATTAGTCAGATTCTAATTTTTAGCAAAAATCATCGATCACTTTTAACGAAAAGCATTAATTTGATCTGATTTTATATTTCTTTGTTACCAAGTGCCTTTGAACCGTTGCCTCATGCGTGATAATCAGTCTACATCGTAGCTACTGCGCCACAAATCATACAACTTCTCCCTTGCAGTAATTAGTACGTCTATTTCCAAAGCGATATGATGTTAAATTCGAACATGTGTACACGGAGCTACCTATAAATTTCTATTTTTTATGTAAATAGACGAGAGAATAATATTCCATTGGAAAGAGCGATCGTCTTTCATCATCCATCAAACTGCTTTAATCTGGGAATGAATTTTTTAACAATAAGAGATAAATAATTTTAGAAAAGTCAAAAATTGAAATTGGACTACTGTGCGCCATATGGAATTGTATATTTAGTGCATGGTGAAACACGAATGTAAATGATACAAATTAAGCCGAAAATAATCATGCTGTAAAGAGAAAAATGAGTATATCAACAGACTTTAATTTTCAACAAATCGTAACTAAAACATATATGAGTCCAATAATGTATCGCCAGGTTAATAGATTTTCTAAATTAATGAGTGATAGAAAAAAATTAATTTGAAGATATTTAAGTGAAATTTAAACCCAGATTTTTTGATGTCAAAATAAAAATATTTTTGAACTCATAATGACAACAACATATGACAACATCATGCAGACTGTAAAACTTAAGTCAAGACAATATAATGTCCGAGGTAAATGTAATATGAAGACGAAAATATATGAAGACAATAACCAAATGAAATTCTCTTTCAGACAATTCTATTAATGGTTCGTCAGATTTATATTACAGAGTCATTGTGTATAATTTGACAAATCGTATAGATGACAGAATTTCATTTGGATGATAGATAATTTGTACAGAATACGGAGCAATGTAGAATTCAATGCTTGGTAAAAACCCCGCCGATAATAAGCATGCTGCCAACATTTTCTGCTTTATCTTATTTGCTTTTGCTTATTATATGTCAATTTTTACATTTTTTTTTCTTTTATCTGCTTGTACTTTGATGAATAAATGAAGACAATGAGTGGGGAAACCTTGCCGACAAGAAAGACTACTTTGTGAAATGAATTCTACTTTTTGAACGCTCTTGTTTAAGCAATACCTGGTACAAGGTTTGTTTTATAAGTAGTCCTCATATAGGTGGATAGTAGCAAGTCCAAGTCTTATTAAGTCGTATGTTAAAGTTCTAGCATAGGCAATTATATAAAGTGTATCATTTGCGGATGTAGAATACTTCGAACTTACATCTACCTATGAAGACACTAGGATGGTAATTAAACTTAGGTTAGATTAGGTTGAAGGCAAAAGACAGTAAGTTTCCCTATCATGTCATTCAAATCGCACTCCAAGGCGATCTTTTTTAGAACACCTGTAGGTGATGATCAAAAGTTAACATTATGATCAAATGGGAGTTCTTGTCATTATTTAAAAAGGAAATTTGATGTGTTGGCAACAAACTTTTTCAATAAGCTTTGTTCAAGATGACTGTATTGCTATGTCAATAAAGGCTGTGTAGAGCCTTCTTTTTTGCACAGTGATGTCTTGGTTTCAATCCATCTTCACCTGTGTTAGTAATATTTTTTCACCTCATTCATCCACATTTTACACATGAAAACTCCAAACCCTAAAGTTTCTTATAAGAGTCTTTCACATAACAAAATCACCATCTCTTATGAAGACAAACAAATAGACAAATAGGTGAAGACAAAAGAACTCTCTGATGGTTTCCCCTATTTATTTTCTGCAATAGTTTTTTTTTTTTTTTTTTCGTTTTACACTTTGTTTTATCCACTTTGTCAAAACTATAATTTCTTTGTAATTATATGTCTTTCACAAAATAATTCTGCTGTTTTTTTTTTAAGGTTTTGACCTTTGTATGAATTGAAACTTCATTAAGTTCTTCTATTAACACGCAATGCTTTTTACTGATATGTTCAAGGCATATTAATTGACTGACTAAATATAAAGACAAGGTAAGCTACATTCCACCTTGTTCGAGAGACTTAATTTCAGTCAAAACAAACTCAGTCATAGGACATTTCAAATGTAAAAAATGAAAAGTCTTGAATAGGGTACCGGACGTGATTTTCAGTAAACATATTTTCAAATTCTTTAAAAAAAATAAAAAATATCAGTGAAACTCGCATTAAAATTGGTTGGATACAATGGGAAAAAATGAATGATAAAGTTAAGTTATCAAAAAACGTTGTGATATTTTTTGAGCAGTGGGTGTGATGTCATAGAATTGACACATCAGCTAACTTTTCACCTCTTTCGCAGGTTTCTCATTCATTCATTCCTCAAACTCCTGTGTTTATACATTAGTTTAGTTAAGCTCATCAATTTGGAAAGTTCATGGTGACTGTGAGAGAGGGGATGAAAGGATGTGCACTAGCACCCCCACCCCCTTATTTATAGACAAATTCAAAACATTGAAAAACAATAAAAATTAAGAAAATCAAAAACCAATTATTCTTTATTTGTTTTTATATTAGAGCACAGCCTTCGAAAGAATTTTTGGTGGTGTCTGGGGAGTTATTTACTTTGAGGGCTGAGTTCATATTTGCAACCCATTTTTAGATTTAAGCCTTCATTTAGCCCCCTGTAGCCCAAGAAATGGAATTAAGATAATATTTTTGAATGTTATCGAGTGATACATCGATAATATTGTTTTTTTAGGCTCTGAGTTTACATTTATAATCTATTTTTAGATTGAACCCCTCCTTGGCCCCCTGTGAACCCAAACAGGGGGTTAAGATAATATTCTTTGATATTATTGAGTGATATATCATTAATAATGTTTTTTGAGGCGCTGGGTTTAGATTTGCAATCCATTTTTCAATCAAACCCCTCATTGAGCCCCCTGTGATTCTAAACTGGGGATTCAGATAATATTCTTAGATATTATTGAGTGATATATCATTATTAATGTTTTTTGAGGTGCAGAGTTTAGATTTGCAATCTATTTCTTGATCAAACCCCTTATGGAGCCCCCTGTCACACCAAACAGGCGGTTGAGATACTATGCTTAGATATTATTGAGTTATACATCATCATTAATATTTTTTGAGGAACTGAGTTTAGATTTGCAATCTATTTTTAAATCAAACACCTTATTGACCCCCTGTGACCCTAAACAGGGGGTTCAAATAAAATTCTTAGATACTATTGAGTGATACACCACAAATAATGTTTCTTGAGACACTGACATTATATTTACAATCCATTTTTAGATTGAACCACTTTTCTTCTTCCTGTAGCCCCAAAAAAGGGATTGCAATTATATCTTCACTTATTATTGAGTAATTTATTAGGTATTGGATGCCCATGTTTTTTGAAACCAACAAAAAACAACAAAATTTAGTAAAACCACTTGACCAGCTTACTTGTAAAAAAAATAAGATTTTTGTATTTGTACTCAGAAACTTGTAAAACATTATAAACAATATAACACACAATAAAATGTGAAAAGTTAAAATTAGCTAGTTTATATCTGAACCACTTTGGATCACATTATAAGGAGTTGAATGAAGAAATACATGTCAAAATAAAACTTTAAGTCTAAAAAAATTACCAATAATATATCACACAATATAATACGGAAATTAAAAATTAGCCCCTTTCAGAGCTCCTGTGGGATCACATAATAGGTAAAATTAAGAAATTGCGTCAAATTCAAAATCAGCTAAAAAACTATTTCCAATGATGTATTACACTATAAAATATGAAAAGTCAAAATTTCCCCTCATTTTGAGCCTTGTGGTCAAAAATTAGTCAAAAGAATAAAATAATGTCAAATTTGAACTTGGTGCCTCAAGAAACATTACAAATTATGTATTTCATAATAATATGTTAAAAAACAAAATTGGGCCCTTTTATGAATCCCTTGGGGTAAAAAAATTGATCAAATTAAAAAATTATAGACAAATTTGAACTCAGCACCTCAAGAAACATTACAAATGATGTATTACACACTAAAATATAAAAAAACAAAATTGGGCCTTTTTTTGAGTCCCTTCGAGTCAAAATATTGATCAAATTAAAAAACTTAAGGTCCAATTTGAACTCAGTACCACAAAAATATTTTTTTAAGGCATAAACAAACAATATTATACCACCTTTGTGTTGAGTTGGATAATTTCAGTGTATATATGTTGAAAGTTCTAAGAAAATGAATTTTTGGCCCATATCTGCTGCCCCTTTCTTATTTTTGGGATTTCAAAAAAAAAAAAATTAGATGTGATACTTAAGTACCCTCATACCAATTTTCAACCTTCTACCTCAGTGGGAAGTACAAAAAATAAATGCAGATAGAAACCCAAACTTATTGAATCTTATTTATTTAAGTGATAATTTAGACTTTGAGCTTTCTGTGCCAAAAGTTTTCTTGGGTCCTGAAATGAAATGTGCGCCCACCCTTGCTTCAAAGTCATTTTTTAAAGTCAGTTTTGTTCAGTAAATTTTCACCAAAAATCTACTTAAAAAGGAAGTATTAATGAGATGTATTGAAACCAGCAACCTCTGATAATGCAAAATACAAAAATGTCAATTCTATGACATCACAACAACAGGGTGCGCATCAAGGTACCATTTTTGGTGCAGCGCAACTTTGACATCTTATATCTTCCTTTCTATTTAATATTTTTCAAAAAAAATTTCAGAACCTTCATTCACAAGCTTTAGACTATATCTCCCATTAATTTCAGGTAATTCTGAGAGTCATGTCCAGTACCTTATTGTACAGAATTTCAAGACAAACTCGATATCAGTGTTTCAGCTTCATGATGTCTTATTCTTAGGGCATTATGACGTTATTAGCATTTACATACCAACAAACATGAAGGTCGGACATTATGGGCCATTTGACTTCGGACGCCTCAGTATTAAATCACTGAATTAATATTTAAATCAGAATTCTCCTTAATAATACCAGGAAGCCTTCAACATACCAAAAAATTAGTGTTCCAATGTGTACCAATTTAGTGTTTTATGTATATTATATAATGTTTGACTGTGAACCACACTTGGCCATTCCACAGTGGTATACCCAAACAAGTATTTTCATTAAATCTGTTCTCAGTATACTTGATATCATTGTTTTAAGCTGAAATCAGGCATGTACACAGATTAATAGAACTAAAATAATACTGAATCATTTTTCAAACTTCTATCTTGGTGTTTAGAAGAACTGAACAATGAATGAAAAAATAACTTCATCCATCATAGGAAATATATAATTCACTGTTAATAAAAAAAGAATGCACATTTTCTGAAATTTGTTAAGGGTGGGTTATAGGTATAGATGTATTTAACAATTATGGGTGTTATTTTTAGTGGTGGATCAAGGTGAGTTTTTTTTGGAGGGGTGTAATGCCAATAATTTTGAGAAGTTGGCCTTTTTTTTTTATCTTCTTCACAAATTTTGATAGTTTTTATCTTGGTACTATTTTTTTTGGCATCTAAGGAAGATGTTTCCCGATTTCCTCCTTGGATCTGCCACTGGTTGTTCCAGACAAGAACTACAGAATTACTTCCTTTATTTGAAAAATTCCTCTATGTACAACTCTTTCCTATTTTCACTATCTACATACAAAAGTAGAAGTCCAACTTTTGAAGAAAAAAAAAAGAACACAGTGCTATCTGCTGCATAGGAGGTACCTCTTTTTTAATGAAAGTTACCTACCTACTTTAAATTTCATGAGTAGGTAATATCATAAATTTTAATTCTCAAATAATTCTGGAGGCTTAAAGGTATTCAGTGACAGCTGCCAGTAATAAATTCAAATTTCAATTCGATAGATAATAGTAAAACATTTCAGCCCTACATTGATAAAACCACATTTCACTTTTCTTTTTAATTAATTCTGTTTACAGATTGATTAGGTATCAGAGAAAAACAAATTAAGAGTAATTGGCTAATATTTGGTAATATTCTCATTCACTGTGGGACAAATTGAAGAATTAAAAAAATATATACTATGTATAAATAAAAATTAAGGCCAACTGTTTAATATTGGGATATGAATTTAAGTCTGAAAAAGTAGAAAATATGACCTCTAAATTAGGGTGTGAAATGCGAAGAATCAATAAAAAAAAATTTTATCCTATAAAAAATTGAAACAACTTAAAAAAAAAACCAAAAAGAACAAGAATGTTGGTTTTAAAAAGAGATAAATAATTCATAAAATTTCTCAAGTAGGATCTACCTACTTAATGATATCAAAATAAAACAAAATAGCATTAGGGCAAAACGAATAATTTTTTTCAAAAAATAAAACTAACTTAAAAAAACAAAAAATTTGAGCACAGTAATGCTTTGCTAGAAAACCTAGTTTACTCAATATTAATATTGATAGTTATCCGATATAAATATAATTCATTGTTAGTTTCAGATGAAGAAATTACAAAAAACTGTCAACATATAACCATATCTTATAGAGGATGAGGATCAGTGAAGATACAAATTAATAACGTGAAATAAAGTATTGATTGAAGTAGCATCCCAGAAGCGTGTGTATTTTACGTCAGTTACATAATATAAGTATGAGTACAAGCTGAGTGAAGTAAACGAAGATGCACGGAGACAAACGAGTGAGTGGTGGAGATGGTAATACAGTGTAGCTGCAAACAGAGATGTAAAATATATTTTAATGTAGTCGTATGTTCGCAGGAATGAAAGGGTGAAGGATTGGTGGTCTCAACATATCTTTAACAAAAAAATTGATCTATCGTTGTTTCATCACTAAAAGTCACTTTTCCAGAAATTTTTTGTTTCCAGTTTTCTCAAGAACTACTAAACCGATGAGTACCAAACCTCTTTCAGACCACTTTTCATACAATAGCTATCTTTCATAAAAATTTCAGCACTATCTGTTTGGTAGTTTTCTCAAAATCGTAAAAACAAAATTTTTTCCAGAAATTTTTCTTCTCCAGTTTTCTCGAAAACTAATGAATTAATATGCACCAAACTTCTAAGAAACTAGCACCAACATGAAGAAAGTTCATCGTGAAAATTTCAACCCCATCCCTTCTGTAAGAATTGCGGAAAAACGACTTTTCCAAAAATTTTTTGTTTTTCAGTTTTCTCAGAAATTATATATAAGCGATAGGCAAAAAACTTCTTTCAGACCTGCTCTCTTGTAAAAATTTCAGCTTTATTCACTCCGTAGTTTTCTTAGAACTGTGAACACAAAATTTTGGAGATACATGCACATATATATATATATGTAAGTTCATTCGCAACTGATTCTAATTTGCACTCAAATAGGAATAAAGTGTGAGATTGTTTAGATTCGATAATATTTATTCACACGTAATTAATTGATCAAAGTGAAATTAGAAAATTCAAGTTTATATATACTTGAAACGAACAAACGGAAAATAAATCTGTATATCTGGGTCAACAGTGAATGACTGTACGAATGAATGAAGTAAAGTAACAATGAAACATTATCGGGAATGAGATACGAAGTCGATGACGATAACAAAGAAAAACGTTCAAGTCAAGATTAATCGAAAATGTTGTCATCGGATAATAGAATGAATGAGGTGAATGAATGAAATTACGTAATAGTTGATAAACAGTTCTCATTCAGTAAATTATTATCTCGCAACATCTTAGCCTTGGTCATACATGAATAAACATGAAAAAAGTCAAAATCTCGCAAGTATGATTGAGATTTGGTGTTATCCGAGGAAAGACGATTTCGTCTTTTACATCCCCACACCGTGAACATAGATTCACAAAATTCAAATAAACTATAGAATAATACATAAAATATATAGAAAAAGTGAAAATTTGTCGTTTGATACAAATTATCTTAAATATAAGGGTATAGTTTTGATACGTGATACAAGTTGGATTCCTGCTTTTGGTAGCCAGAATCAACCTGAAAAATAGAATTTGATATTTGTTTCAAGATTTTGTATGGTCCAGTCCTGATCTCATCTAGTTTGTTTCTATTTAGGGGGTTTCTGTGCAAGACAAATACGTTATCTCCTATTTGAAAGTTACTTTTTTCTTTATTTTTGTTGAATCTTTTTTTGTTAATTTTGTGGTTCTTGCACGAATTTTCAAAAGCGGTCTGTCTATCTTTGTCTAAATTGTTTGTTTTGTCTCCAAATTTTGAAATTATTTCAAATTTTACGTTATTCATTAAATAATTTGGAGAAAATTTTGTTACAGAGTGAATAGTGTTATTATATTCTTTTACACATTCTTCCATAAGGACAGACCTTAATTTTTTTTTGTTTTCTTGATTTTTATTAATTTTACATCGTAATCTGTTTACTAATGTTTGATTTAATCTTTCATTTAATCCGTTGGAAGAAGGGCAATCTACTGCCGTAAAAATTAAATTGATGTTTTTTTGAATGAAATCTTTAAATTCTTTGGAGTTTATTCCTCCATATTGATCGGCCAGTAGATTAGAAATATTGTGACCATTTTTTAAAACATCTATTATTTTAATAAAATCTTTGACGTTTTGTGTTTTTGTAGTTAAAATGTAGGCAAATCTAGAAAAATGGTCAACTAATAAATGACAATATTTTTTTTTTGAGTTATTGCTTGAAAATCCGCCTATTGTGTCAAGGGATATATATTTGAAAGGCCTTGTAGCTGGTCCAAGGTGAGAAAGATGACCGAACTTAACAGGAATTTGGGTTTTATTCTTGATACAAATGGTGCAATTTTTGCATAAATCTTTTATGGGTACTCTGAAATTTTCATTGTAAAATTTTGGAAAGAGAGTAAGTTTGATCTGTTTGGATCTGATATGTCCAAATTTCAGATGAGTCTTTCTTATTAGTTCTTTCGCAAAATTGTCAGAAATTATTATTTTTTCTTTAGAAGCTTTATATTTTGAAAATATTACGTTATTTTTTTCTGAAAGATTATCTTTTTTTATTTTTTTAAAGTCTTTAAGTGCCGTTTTTTGATCGTTTATAATGTCTTTTATATCAATGAAATTTACTACTCTGAGTTCAGAAGAGGCCTCAAAATTTTCAAGAACTGGATTGTGAGACAAACAATCCGCTTCATTATTAGTTTCTCCCGGCACATATTTTATTTCAAAGTTAAATTAGGATAATTGTAACATTAATTCTCTGAGCTCGTCATCGTATTTTGTATTAATTTTCATATTTTCTAGAGTTTTGTGATCAGAGAATACTTTAAATTTTAATCCCAATAGTCTATGTCTCCAATACATTAATGCTTCTTTGATTGCTAAACATTCTAAAAACACTGCTTTTTTCCTTTTTTGAGCCTCGTTTAATTTCTTTGAGAAAAAGGCAGTTGGTTTTAATGAATCATCATCTTGTTTCTGTTTTAAAATTGCACCAATTCCTTCTAGGCTGGCGTCAGTCTGTACAATTGTTTCCCTTTTTGGATTGAAAATAGCTAGGCACGGTTCGGAACATAAAATTTCTTTAATTTTTTTAAAACTTTCTTCACATTTATCGTTCCATAAGAAGGGGACATTTTTTTAAAATAAATTGTGAAGGGGTGCTAAAATCATAGAGGAATTTGGTATGTAGGAACGATAAAAATTTATTTTGCCGAAAAATTGTCTGACATTTTTTTGATTCTTGGGGGTGGGGAAGTCCCAAACTGGTAAAACATTATCAAAAATGGGGTAAATGGCATTGTTTTCAATATAATGACCTAGATATTTTACTTTACTGTGGGCTAGATCACATTTGTTTAATTTAGTCTGAAACCTTCTTCATAGACAGCAACAAAGAGTTTTTTTAAGTGTTCTAAATGTTCTTTGAAGGTTTTTGAAAATATTAAAATATCGTCTATATAATTAACACAAAAATCATCTAGGTTTTTTCTTTTTAATATATTTCTTAAAATTCGTTGAAAAATAGCAGGGGTGGTTTTCAATCCAAAGGGCATGTTTTTCCAATTGTAATGTCCAGTCTGAGTCACGAAGGCAGTCTTGTATATATCTTTCTTTCTTATAGGTATGGACCAGAAGGCACTATTGATATCAAGGACTGAAAACCATTTACAATCTCTTGCTTTTACTATCAAATCTTCTATGTGAGGGAAAGGTCGACTCTCAGGAACTATTATCTTATTAAGGGCGGAATAATCAACACACATTCTATTTTTTTACTTTGATGCCCTCTGCATTTTTCTCAAATGCTAAAGTGACAGGCGCAGCAAAGGGAGAAGTTGATTCCTCGATCATATCAGCATTAAGTAGCTGAGTGATCTGATTTTCTATCTCTTTTTGGTCTATAATATTGCATCTGTAAGGTTTGCATGAAATATATTTATGTTCGGTTAATTTTATGGTGGCACAATAGTCAGTGACCTTTCCGACATCATAAATTCTTCTTTCTTTTTATCATCTAGGTGGTCCAAATTTAATTCTGTTTTAGATATTTTTATATTGAAATTTTCTAAATTATTATTGCTATTATTATTATGAAAATTATTAAATTGGTTTCTTTTTCTCTGATGGATTCTCAAATTCTCATCTTAGCACAAGCCAAATTCCTGAATCAGATCAAGACCTATTAAGAAATCGTGATCAAATTCCTTTTCGTCAAGCACAAAAATGAAAACATCTTTACTTTGGGAAAACATTTTTACGTTAATTTTGGCAATTCCCAATACTTTGCCATGACCACTGATCATCCGAAAAGATTTTTCTATAGGTTTAAATGCTTTTATTTTCATGGAGTTTATCAGATTTCTGTTGATTATTGAAATATTTTATCCAGAATCGTAAACTCCTTTGCAGAAAACTTTATTATTGAGGCATAAGTTAAATTTGATCAGTGGCGAATAAATTAGATTTTTGTCTCTTCATTAGATAGAGAATTTTCAACTTCTATGTTATTAACAGTTTTCTTATTAAAGGGCTTGTCTTTAAACCAACACAGGGCCTCGGGGTGAAACCTCTCCGAGTACCCTCTTTTCTCGCAGTTGGGACAAGATTTCTTTTCGGAATTATTCTTCTTTTCAACAGTTGTTTTATTATTATTATTATTATTATTATTATTATTTTGTTCCAGTTTATTTACGTTAAAAGATGTTTTAGAATTATTTTTTTGAAAATTTAAATTTTTATTTGGGTCACTGACTCTGTCTTCCGCCTCAAACTTTTTTAATTTATCATGCAATATTCTCAGATAAGTTACAACATTAGTTTTGAGGGAATTTTGAATGTGGACAGGTAGGCCGAGAATAACTAAGTCTAAAATTACAAAATCAGGTAAACTTCTGTCTATTTCTAAGAGTAATTTTTCTTTTTTAACCACAAATTCGATGTACGACCCACGCATATATCTATAATTGTATGCATACAGAATTGATTTCCAAGATGAGTCCCCGAAGGTTGTGATCAGATCAGCTCTCCAATTTGACCATGCAGAATTGAGTCCCAGCTTCCTCTGATTTATGACGTACCAGTCTGCCATTGATGATTCGAGGCAACTCTTGAACACTTCTATTTGTTTCTGGCCGTCCAATTTGAAACATTGGGATTCCCTCTCGAAGGAGTCGCACCGTGCTGTAGTATTTTTGTTTTTGGGCAAAAATTTTTCAATTAGGAAATGTTTTATGATGCTATTGACAGACTCATCTTTGTCTTTCGTATGTGGGGTTGTTGACTCTGCATTCTCTTTCAGTTTGGCCTGGTCTGGTGGTGAAAATTCTGGTAACAGGAATTCTTTGAAGACGAAGTTGTCATCACTGTCCATATACAGCTTCGCAATCTCTGGTGGGATAGACACATTGATAGTTCTGTATTGTCCTCTGTTTCTAAGTACGGATGCTGCACTTTTTGGAGGGCCCAGGGTCATGAGTTCTTTGTGGAGTGAGGCCTTCTGCAGCTCCTCAGGAAAGGCGAACCAAATACCATCTCCGAACAAGCGAATTCTTTTGATATTTAAGGTTGTTGTTTTCTCTGCGCCCTCAGCCATCATCAGCAATTGGATTTTTACGGACGACATGACAAAAAAGTAACACAAAATTCCGAAACTTTTGTTTATTTATAAAAAATTTATGAGAATTTTCTAATTTGTGAGTTCGTTCGCGACCGATTCTAATTTGCACTCAAATAGGAATAAAGTATGAGATCGTTTAGATTCGATAATATTTATTCACACGTAATTAATTGATCAAAGTGAAATTAGAAAATTCAAGTTTATATATACTTGAAACGAACAAACGGAAAATAAATCTGTATATCTGGGTCAACAGTGAATGACTGTACGAATGAATGAAGTAAAGTAACAATGAAACATTATCGGGAATAAGATACGAAGTCGATGACGATAACAAAGAAAAACGTTCAAGTCAAGATTAATCGAAAATGTTGTCATCGGATAATAGAATGAATGAGGTGAATGAATGAAATTACGTAATAGTTGATAAACAGTTCTCATTCAGTAAATTATTACCTCGCAACATCTTAGCCTAGGTCATACATAAATAAACATGAAAAAAGTCAAAATCTCGCAAGTATGATCGAGATTTGGTGTTATCCCAGGAAAGACAATTTCGTCTTTTACATATATTTATATATATATATGTATATATATATATGTATATATATATAAAGAAAAATTAGGTCAAAATGAAAAAATGGTACCAATCGTTTTCTTTTTTCATGAAACGAATGATTTTCATCATCCCCACCCCTAACTCTTTTGTAAGGTCAATTTTAATACCCCGTTTGCAAGCAAACTGGGTAAAAAAAAAGCTCCAAAATGTGAGAAATAAACCTTTTAAAATTTCTCCAGAAATAATTCGGCGTAAAAAAATATAAATTTCTTCGGAATTTACGTAGATATAAGTACTTAAGCCTACATAATTATGATACCTACCTAAAAGAAAAAAGCGCCGAATTCAAAATAATTCCAGTCCCTATATCTTGCTGGAGAAATGTTAAGAGTGATATTTGTCTCTTTTTATCGCATTATTATGTTTATTTTTGAAATTGGTCCCGTGTTTTGAAAATAATATTATTAATTTATCCAAATGTTATTTCGTATCGTTTTGATTTCAGCAAATTTCAGGTACCTTATAGGTACTGGATAAAACATATTATCTTACTCTTTTTAAGGCATTTTTATTACAAAAATATGAAAAGTGTAAAAAAATAAAACGTAATAAATACTTACGAACTTTCCATTTATTTTCACACTGGACGTAGTCTGATAATGGTAAAATTACAAAAATTAAGAATAGTAGTGCTGGTGTTTTAAAACGATTATAAGATTGTAAAACGGACGCCGTCATTAGGAAGATTTTAGAATTTCGTCAAGAAAAACACAAAAACTATCACTCCTTACGCCTTTCACTAATAATTAATTTCTATTCCCGTTCGATTCTTTTAAATATTCCTCCAGATAGTTGAGCTGTTGCTTTAAAATCTAAGAATTTTTTTTTTCTTCTTAAAACCGGTTTGGTATCTACGTCATGACGTTATAATAACCGACTTCTCAGAATTATACGTGAACTGTGAGAGTGAATCAGTAGGTAAGTGGATTGTGAGGATGCCTCTTCTTGGTATTTTTCCTACCCATCACACTTGACATGTTTTTTATTATACTGTCTGAAACAATAAATATCAAATTATCATGATGTATTTTTGAAATTCATCGAATTTCAAATTAATTGGTGGTGAGTGAGGGGCCTGGAGGGTTTCCTCACCGTTCATAGGAGAGAAAAAGTCAGCAGAAGTTCAGGAATTTATTTCTCACCTTCTTCTCATTTTGGGAATATGTTTTCAACAAGATGGTTCTATAATAGAAGTTTCCCTTCCATCTTCTGTCTTAGAACACACTTTTTTTTTTATCTGCTATTTCCACAAGATTTGTATCCTGATTTTTATTTCAGTGTTTGTACCACTGAACTTGATGGTTTTTATATTCACAGTAAAATAGTGTTTCAATTTAATAAAATCACCCGCTAAAAAGTTCAAAATGAAAAAACTTTTTTAGGTAAAGACTTTTATTTAATTTATATGGTAAAAAGGAAATAACTACTTGAAAATGAGAATATTATAAGATAACTTTTCTCATTTCATACACCAAAAAGAGGTTATTATTGAATCAATTTTGGTTAGAAAACTTCAAGATTTCCAAATTGATTTAGAACAGCTGAAAAAATATTTCATTTCTTCACCAGTGTAGAAATAAGTTTTTTCTTATGTAATTATTTTTTATTTATTTCTTCATAGAAACAAATTCACTGGTTTAAAAATTGAGTTTTTTCTCAGTAAAATTTTCTTTTTCATTTCTTTAGATACTGTGGCGACTTCCTACCAGTGGTGACAAGTGTACTTACGCAATGGCCGATAGGTTGTGTAACACATTTTTGGTTCACAGGTTGGTAGCTCACCACTACCAATTTAATTTTTATACAGAGCTAGACTCACACACACACACACAAGGTCAATTGGTAGTTGTACACATGTGCTTACCATGGTGTCCTACAAGTGGTTACCTGATATGTGAACGCAACTCAGTTATCTGCAAACAGCCGATTGTGTAGGTTTCAGTCTTCTAGACTCCCTCTCATCAATGGGTGAACAGCCAATTTTATATTGTAGTTTCCTTAACTCCTTCTCATTCATTGGCCAGTAGCCAATCAAGAAGGTTGTAGCTCTGCTCCCTTTTGGTAAAACCATCTTTCTCAAAACATCCATTATGTACCAACTTGATCTGGCAGAACTCAGATGTAAGTCCTTAAGTTCTTCATTTCGCTAGTAGCATTGCCTCTCCAGAAATGGATTAATGACAAACCAACCTACAGGCCATCAACAGTCTTATCTCCCCTTTCTTCTCTGTTGTTGGATCCTTGACAACAATGGAGAGTGGGAGATCCGCAATTTGCTTGCAGTGTTTGCAGCGGTGAAGCATTTCCATCCTTTTGTTAAGGGACCAGTTTTCACTGTATACACGGATCACAAGCCTCTCACAACAGCCTTCTCACAGAGGAATAAGAAAGCTTCACCACACCAGCTGAACCAACTAGAGTACATCTCACAGTTTACTACCAACCTTTGTTACATCAAAGGTGTTGATAACATCCCAGCTAATGCATTATCACACATCATCATCAAGGCCATCAGCACCCCTTGCCTGGTCAATTACAAGCAACTTGCTATTGACCAGCTAAAAGATGTTGATCTAGCACACACTTTGAATGACCAAAACACTGTGCACATACTTGAAAAGTTTTGAGCACTAAGTTCAAAGTCCACCATCTGGTGCGACACTTCCTTGGGAAAGAAATGACCATTCATCCCAGCCAAACATTGATATGCGATCTTTCAATCAATCCATGGGTACTCGCATCCCAGTGATCGATCAACTGAGAAACTTGTAGCCTCAAGGTTTGTATGGCCAAGGTTACAATACAATATCCTAAACTGGTCAAGATAGTGTACAACATGTCAAGAGATCAAAATAGGTTATCACACTAAGGCTCCTCTCCAAGCCTTCCAACTTACAGCCTGCTTTGGACAAATCCACCTGGATCTCATAGGTCCATTGTCTGCTGGCTCTGGTTCTCATCATTGTCTGACAATGATAAACCATGCCACAAAATGGCCCATTGCCATCGTGACAACAGGTATTACTGTAGACTGGATAGCCACACTGTTTATTCAGCACCGGATCTCAAACTTTGACATCCCAGAATCAAATTAATACTGACCAGGGATGCCAGTTCAAAAGCGCACTTTTTGCCACTGTTACACAAAGGCTTGGCATATGCAAAATCTCCACAACTGCATACCATCCTCAGTCCAACAAAGTAGAGTGCTGGCATTGTGCTCTCAATGCTGCAATCAAGGCATACTGCTGAGACTTGCCACTCACAAATTGGTCTGTTGCTCTCTCACTCACACTAGTGGGATTGCATACCACAATCATCTCTGATCTGGACGTCTCATCAACGCAGGTAGTCTTCAGTAAAGGCCTATACCTCCCAGCTTACTTCTTTCAAGACAGCTCTCATGGCATTCTCTATTTCAATGACATCTTACCATTGGTTGAGTGCATTCAGGGAAGCACCAACACTTTTGTTCGACAAACCTGCTCCCACTGAAATCCTAAAACCTACATTCCCACTGACTTACCGCCAACAAAGCATGTATGGTTGCATGTTGATACACCACGTAAATCTCTCGACCGTCCATACAACAGACCTTACATTGTCACAAAGCAGGCAGACAAGTGGTTTGAGATTGATATGCATAGTAAATACAACCAGTTTTTCATTGACCGCCTCAAACTAGCCTACCTCTTCAACACTGAAGAAAACAGCACTGACATCAATGACTCTGAGCATGTAGATGATAACATCAACCTACTACAGCCAGAAAATGAGCGCACCACCTGCACCTTTGAATCTGGTGTCAGCAAGCCCCTCTGGACTCGCATTTACCAAAGAGCAAATGGCGTATATTGGACGCTTTGTGGCAGCAATAATTGAGGCATGCGATGCACATTTAGTGGACACTCTTACAGCGAACCTACTAAATCTGGCAGGGATGGTGGTTCGATCTCTGCCTGGAATACATGTTCCACCGATGGTCCAACCTCTTCTCACACAGTTTGGGGACATCTACCCAGCATTGAACATCCCAAGTTCTGTTCTTCCTATTCCAACATCAAATACTCCATGTTCTGCTCTTCCTTCACTAGCATTGAACTCTCAATGTTTCACTCCCGCAGCATTAAGTCACAAAGACTCCGCTCCCTTTCCTTCTGTCAAGACAGTTTGATCAACCTCCACGCAGATGACAGCAACATCATCCTGCAAGGAGAAATCAACCCTCTCACGACACTGGTAACCAGGAGATGCCGCCGGCTTAAAACCTGTGAGAACCTCCAAATCGCTACGCTCGTGTCTGGCACACATTTAACATCGTTTATTTCCCAGGAAACATACTGGGGGAGAGTAGTATGGCAACTTCCTACCAGTGGTGAGAGTGTGCTTACGCACTTGCTGGTAGGTTGTGTGGCCTATCCTTACATTATGTAGGGTAAACACACTTTTGATTCACGGGTTGGTAGCTCACCACTACCAATCTAATTTTTTTATACTGATCTAGGCTCACACACACACAAGGTCAATTAGTAGTTGTACACATATGCTTACTGTGGCATCCTACACATACCATTTAAACATATACAAGTGGTGAAATGTCAGCATAAAAAGGGCCTATTTTATACAGTGATTGCCATGAACAAAATACTTCACCTCTTTTTTAACGTTCAATTGTTTGATAAAAATCTTTTAATTAAAGGTATTGACCTATTTAATCGAATAAATAATAACCTCTTTTTAGTCGGTTTATTGAAAAAAATATCATACTCAACTAGATAGCCGCTCATGATGATCAACTCCTTAAGATTACAACCCTCATCTGCAGTTTGTGCTGCAACCATGTAACTTATCAACAATCACTTGTTTTGTCAACTACTTATGCAAAATACTATTTTTTATTTTGTTTATATCATCCCAAAATGACATGAAATAAAAAAATTGGGCGAATACGCTGAAAAAGTAGTACAGAATTGTAATTACCTCCCACTCTCCGGTTGAACTGGGTATGAATTTAGATGCATTTAATTCTTTCATACTTGTTCGCTCCACTTTTTTGTTTTATGCTATTTCTAGATTATACAAACAAAATAAAAAAATTATTTTATTTTTTCATTTATTTATCTATATAATTATATGAATTTGAGTTATTGATGCCAAAATTTTCCTGAAATCATGAAATGAAAAACGTACCCACCCTTAACCCTGGGGGCTAATACCCCACCAAGCATAATAAGTAGATTTTTTAAAGAAAACCTACTTAAAAATTATGGAAATCTATCGAACGTAATAAAAAAATTCTTTGTTTTACTTATGTATTTTTCTTTTACTTAGGTACCTATTTATAGGACGATGAATAGTTTTTTTTTTAAAATGTTACTTCATCAAATAGGTTTAAGTAAGTACCTATACGTTTTCATTTATTCATTAAGTTTAAATGTGGATATACGTTATAATATTCACATTAATTTGTCACAATTTCTTTAAAAAAAAGGTTTATTACAAAATGTACAGATATCGCTTAATTTAAATGTAGTTTTTAACAAAATACAATAATTTATTAGGCAGCAGGCACTTGAGTACCTAACCTAAGTTAACAATGTACAAGGTGACCAAGTTTGCTAGCTTTCTGTAATGAATAATTTCTCAAATGAAAAGTAAATGGGTATAGGCATTTACAAAAAGGGTCATTTTTTCAAATTTAATTTTCTTAATGAGGAATACATATGGTTGTTAAATATTTGAATCTGTTTTTAAGGAAATTATTCGTGGTTATAATAATAATTTTATTATATCATCCTGTGAATGTTTTTTTTTTTTTTTCAGGTTCTTAAATGAAATTTGGTTGTCTAAAGCCGTGGAAGAATAAATTTAGTTGAAAGATAAATAAAGGATTTAAAATTGTTCAGAAAATAAAATATGAACTTGTTCAACACGCGTTCAGTGGATTAATGATGATTCATTTAGGAATATTATTTCGATATTGAAGTGAATAATTTTCAAATACGATGAAAAATATATTTTAAGCATTCCAAGTATCTCAGTATAACCGTTTAATCTGCGGTTTGGGTGAAATATCATCAAAGAGGACTGCAAAAACGTATTTACTTATTTTATTATTTCGGAGAAAAAAATTGCACTTGAATACTTTTTACTTACCAGATATACCTAGGTACTGTATTTCAAATGTATGCAAACTTCGTGAATTATAATTGGTGATTTTTCTCACTTAATTTACTTCAGTAGAGTTATCATTTTTGTTCAATAGGTTGCTTCAGCTTATGAAGACAGTTTTTTTGGTTTTTTCATAATAAATATTTCTAAAAAATACAACTGACAAATGAGAGGGGTACTACATTTATGATAGCTCGGATCTGTTAACTTTCAATTTCTCATAATTGATAAATTTCAAATGTTGGTAATCAAAAATCAAAAAATAATTTTTTTTTCGAAGTGTAAAAGAAAATATTAACAAAAATTTGTCAATTTTGGTGAAAATAAAAATAAAAAACAAAGAAGATGAAAAAAATGATCCTAGAGTAAACAAAAGTGCATTCACAATAATTTGTGAAACGAGAATAATTAAAAATATTCAAATAATATGTTGAGAATTAAGTTATAAATCAGACGACACTAATCCAAGGAATAACGATGAGTAACATATTAATTATGGTATTAAGGAGAGAATAATTCATCGAATGGGATACGTTTAGATATCTTGTTCACCATATCAATCAACATTTTGGCTGCTACTTTATCCATCAATGGTCGAACCGTTGAAATTGCTACAACATTCGGATCGTTCATAATTCTATTGATGGCTTCGTCTGCAAACATGAAAAAATAAATAATGAGTAAAGAAAAGAGTTCCATGCGTAAATTTTTAGGATTTTGTACAAAATATCTGCTTTTTAAATTTTTTATTTCTCTCCCATATCAATTTAATGTCAAAAAAAATCTTCATTTTTTTTCATTTTGTTGTTAGACTGAAAAGTCCTCCAAGTAAATGTATTGAAAATATTTCGTCAACTTTTTCTATCTTCATATTAAGCTGAGCATAACTGGCATCTAAATAACTAAGTACTCCATGATGTGAAATATTAAAAATAAATCTAATGAAGCAGAAAAACAATTCTGTGCAGTATTTAAAAAATTATTTTCAGATAACAGAGAACAAATATTATTTGAAATCGTAGAATGGAAATAAAAACAATCATTGTTTTAATTTTTGAACTCTAAAAAATATTTTCTGGAAGTAATTTTTATGAAAAGTAAAACATATCCATGTCAAATACCACAAACAAATGTTGTTTGAAAACTTGATACACTATTTTATGCATAAAAAGAGAAGAAAATCAGAGGCGAATCTAACAGGTATTAGCCTAAAAAAATTACGCCTGGGACTTCGGCCAAAATGGCTTTTTGGCTCTTCGTAGCCTCATAAAAAATTATCAAGTCCAGCATCTGTTCCGTCCCGTTTTTGCAGACGATTCAGTTTGTCTACAAAAACGTGTCGAACAAATTATAGACAACTATTATTCCTAATTCTCGGAATAATAGCTGTCTATATTTTACCTAGCTTCTCACAAACGGACACCACCAGATATGCTGACAATGAAGTGTCACCATATTTGGCGGATGTTCCGTATCACGCCACCTTTTTGGTCGGCCATATTTTGATTGAAACAAAGAAAACGAAAGTAATGTCATGTCTTCATTTTGAGGACATGGTCATTCCTAAACCTGAAGTCGAGTAGAGACGTTAGGGTCCATACTAGTTGCTATGGACATTAGGTATCATTATATTAAGAAATAGAAATAAGTATAATTTTAAAGTGTTTATAATACCTGAAGTGAAATTCTAATAAAAGATAAATGTTTGTAACTTATCTTATTTGTTGAGGTAATTTAAAAGTATTGAATTACACTCGCAACAGCATCAGTTAATTAAAATTGGTTTTTTCATGCATTTTATACCTGGTCTTTTTCCGTAAATGAGCTACTAAAGAAAACATAAGGAACATTATCTATGATGAGGCGTCTATTTTATTTATAGACCAAATCGTGACACTTGCAAAAAAATTTGGTGGTAACAACTGGTTTGAATTTTCGAAAATTTGGCAGATATTTCTATACCTGTATCTAATGGGAACCGACCAGTAGTTTGTTTTATTTTGTAAAGAACATACCTAATATGAATCACAAACATGAATACAAGCCTATTCATGTATTTGGTGCCAAAATTGTTTGCTCAAAAAACAACTTCAGTCAAATATTTAATTATTTAACTTTGCACTTATATAAGTTTATAACATATAATATCTGGTCTTTATAGTCAAAACTATTTTATCAAGATTTCATTCGGACATTAATTCCTACAAATAGACGTCTGATACCATCTTAAGAATGTTGCATCAGCCAAATTATCATTGTCTTTTTCTTATAAATTCATTATCATTTGCCTACACACACTTAGACACCTGTTGATATTCAAATATGCCCAAATATGATCATATATTCGAACATTTGTGTTTCTATGATGTTCTAAAAGAGCTATTTATTGTGAATCATTCTTTTGTGATTAGATCATATCATACAAATTCATTAATTGCATTCATCCGCTTGCAAATTTTTTGTCATTTCGTTAATCTGAATATGCTGAATGATCACAATTCTTTTGTAACCAGCTAATGTTAATGGTCTCAATCTTATGAAATTGAAATACAAATCGATTTGTAGCGGGGCTGTAGAGAGGAAATTTGGGCTTTGGGGAGGAAAACTTTCTGGGCTTCCTGAAAATTGAAAATTACATCTTTGTTTAGATGTGGTATCAAGGATTTATCTGGAAAACGGTTTTGATAAAACTGGAGAAGTCGATTTTGCAGCTGGAAAAAATTTTTTAAGAATTTTACTTTGAGTATATACCTAATTATAGCACCTACTGGACCAGTAAAGAACGATAATTTCTGGTTGAACATGCCAGTGCTAAAAAGGCAATCACAGTGTACCACTTGACGTACATCAAATTACATTTACGTATGCTATCCTTGTGAATTTAAGGAATGACTGTATTAGATGTATTCTAAATTGGAGTACTCTAGAAAAACTTTAAAACTACATACAAAGTACACATTGGTTATTTACTTTTGCGCCGGCATGTCATGATATTAAAAAGTACATTGAGCTTATAGAGCTTTACTGGTCCAGTATTACATAGTCAAAGGGTTTTTCAGTAGATTTTCCATGATAATATACTTATTTTAGTTTTTTATTTTTAGAATGCTGGGACCAATAAAAATCCCAGGCTCAGGGGAACCCATCTTCCCCCTCTTGCCAGTCCTGATTTATAATATCAGACGTTACTATATATGTAGAAATCATATTAACGTGTATAGTAATTTTTTCAAGTTGAGTTCTTTAATTAAGTAATCAACTTACAACGAAAATTTCCGTCCCAAGTCCACAAATTATTTGGTCATTTCCTCTCTCTAAAAGATGCTCCGGAAACCACCACTGACATAATTTACTGTGAAGTTCTATGTAAAAGCAGATTTGATATATTTTCCACATTTGTCTTGATGTTCGCAGGATAGGGTTAAGACTTTTAGATATACCCCCTCTTATTTTTGGACATAACTATTTTCGGCTTATTTTACTAAATCAAATGTCCCAAGGGCCTGGATTAATTACTACCAGGTGAAACATTCGCATCAAAAAATGCAACGGAATTTTATTCATTACCTACGATGAATGAATCATGAAGGAGAGAATTGCGAAATATTTGTTCCAAAACTTTTGTGTCAAATTTTTATTACTTATAAGTTAATGCCGAATAATGATAGAATAAGAAAGTATAAGAGAAGATCAGTATAATAATTTATCGAATAGCATAATATGCTACTGAATGTGTTTACATGACTCGGGAATTGTTCACTTACAGTGCTAATTTTGGAAACTTTCCATTGCATGTAAACATCCACTTTTGAACCTCGGTGTGTAATATACTATGGTTTTATTAAGAAAAAGTATCTCTTAAAAATATTTTCATTCCTTTACATGATTATACAATCTAAAAAGTCATTCATCTAAAGACAACACAGTATAGTAAGTAGATACCTCCTATATGAGTACTTATTTGTAACTGTAGGACAAATAGCTTATAGCCTAATTACTTACTCAATTTTTTATCTGGAAATAATTTTTCCACTCGTATACCGTAGCCTTTCAGCCCAACATGAACTTTAGCTGACTCCATTTCAAGATATCGAGTTCCATCGATGGTGACAATTTTTCCTTTCATGTGAGCATCAGCGGTCACGTCAGCTAAAATGAGAGAATAAAAAGCTTAACGTCCACAATTTTTATTCACTCAAAATTTCTCACAATTCGACATATTTGACATTTTGGATTGG
The DNA here is from genome assembly GCA_011428145.1 of Ericerus pela. NCBI lineage: Eukaryota > Metazoa > Arthropoda > Insecta > Hemiptera > Coccidae > Ericerus > Ericerus pela. The sequence goes on along the minus strand of WOFM01000314.1, from coordinate 287,603 downwards.
TTATAACGTCAAAAAAAAAAACTGTGGTATGAAAAAAATTTTTATCCGAATCTTAGTAACTCCATTATAGAATAGCATGCTCATCAAGCGTGTCTTTTTTTTATATTTGTTTTCATTATGAACTTAATTTGAGAATTTTTTAGGAACAAAAAAAAATTAATCTGTTGACTTACTTGCATTTCCTCGCATTGGACCTTTTCCTTTTAGGGGGAAATTCACAAATTTAGCATTCACATCGTAAGTACCTTCGAAGTGCAATACTGGGAAGAAAACGCGGACGTCTAATTCATATTTTTCCAAATCTAATCTAAAAATGAATATTTGCAACAATTTATATTCTAACAAATCATGCACTGAATATTACAGTCTATAACATAATATAATATCGCATGCATAGAATTAAATAAACAAAATTACTTCAGTGAATGAATTTTCATATCTTTTGCACCAGTTGCTTTGACATTATTAGCAATTACCTTAACCTCTCCCCTTTCTCCGTTGAAAATAACTATTTGAGGTAAAAACAAAGGATCCAGTGGAGGAATTCCCATCTCTGGTATACCTATGAGCAAAACATAAACGAATTATTTATGTCAGTACTCATGAACATATATATGTCCGTTTAATATTACCCAATAATTTTTGTTGTTTTAACCGAGTTTTGGTCATATGATCATTTTACCCAGCATCGTCTGAGGAACGTATTTGTTGTCAAGGGGAAGGAATGGTGGGGATCAGATGGGAAACGGTCTGTCAGTACGAATTTTTCAATCTCACACCGGAGTGATGGAAACCAATTTAAGGCCATTATGAGATTTGAAAAGTGGTGGCAGTCGGTCTCAAACTTGCAAGCTTTCAAACCACTCAATATTGACATATTTAAAAATAAAATACAATTTTGTATGAATGATAAATATAAATTACCAGTATCGAATTTTGGCTTGATGGATTCAAATATTTGCAGCAAGCATTGATCTAGATTTGCTTCATTTTTCTTGCACAAATGAATGTAACTGGCTGATGGAAAAATAAAACAAATTAGTACAATATTATTTTTTACAGCGACTAGTGATGTAGCTAGTTACGATAATGTATAAAAATATATAAGTACGTCCATAATATAATATAGGTAACTACTTAAAATCAATTTTATATTATAATCGTGTATTTGATAAAGTGAGGAGAACTAGCTGTAGTATATATCATGGGAATACCCCTACAAGTCCTGCATGCCTGGCATACGCAAAGAACACATATCTGTAGATGAAATATGGGCAGACATGTGACCAGGCTGAGGTGGTTTCCAGAATCTTTTCTTGCACAGTGAGAGTGAGAGGTATGTGTCAACGGTTATTTTCTTGTCTCTGGATGTTAAACATTAACTATCAATATAGTATATAGGTACATGGCTAGTGGCAAGTTGCCACTACTTAGTATGCCTCTCAAAGATGAAGCCACAATAAATTGTTATGTTGCATGTATTCGACAATTGTCTATGGAAGTATGTTTTAGGTAATGAAATTGCATAAAAAAATGATAATTAAGGTCAAATTTTATAGGATGATGAATTAAGAGATTTATTAGTCTTATGAAGGGACAATATTTTTTAGTAACTGAAAATGAATGAAGTAAACAACAAGAATATTATATTAGTCGAGGGATTTCTAAGACTTACTCAACTTCAAAAAATTTGAAAATTTTGGATTTTTAGGTGTTTATGATGCTAATTATCTGGGTGCCCTGCTCTCAGTGCTGGTGCTAATGTCCCTAGTTTTAAAATTGAGACAACAATAAAATTATAAACATTATTTTTCAATGTTAAAATTGAGACAGTTGTAATTTTTAAGGATTTTTGATACTAAAAATCTGGTAGGTAACTCCGCTTTCGATATTAATGCTGGTATCTCCAGTTTTGAAACCTCGATCATATAAACATTACTCAATGATAAAATTAAATTTCAGGGAATTTTGATTCTAATTATCAGGCAATTGTGCTTTCGGTATTGGTGTCCGTATCCCAGAGTTAATTTTTAAATTGATACCTACCATATAACAAGCATTTTTTATGATGAAAATGGAAGAATTTGGGATTTTCAGCGGTTTTTAGAAGCATTTGGCAACCCTACTTTCAGTATTGATACTGGTGTCGTTGATTCTGGTTTTAATTATTTGGAAACTGTGATTTCGGTGTTGGTATCCGAGTCTTTATACTTTTGAAATCGCGACCATATAAACATATTTTATGAGGTTAAATATGGATGAATTTAAGATTTTGAGGAATTTTTGGAACTAATCATCTGGTAATATTGCTTCTGGTGTTAATGTCGGTTACTAATTTTTAAAATGCACCCAATTCCAAACATTTTGATAGTAAAAACATAGTTTATGCGGAAAAATTAAAATATTAAAAGGGTGATTTCGTAAGTAGGATATGCACCTGATCAGTTCTACCTCGTACCTCCATTATTGCAAGCAGGAACTTGCTGCAAAGTTGGAAGAATAAAATTTTATGACAGCTATATCAACTTGATAGATAATTTTTCGGAATGGTACCCCATTTGTTGATACCTCTCTACATTTTTTTGCATACTGTAGGCACCTCTTAATCGGTTTCAGTATCAAATGGGCCTTTCCTATGCCTTTTTTCACAGAATAATTTGGAAGTATTTTCGTTTAATCCTGTGAAAGAAAAACACAAAGAGGAAGAAAGATGAGCGGAAATTTGAGTTGATGAATATTTTAGCACTTTTAAGCATAGTGTTATACCATAATTTGTTCCGTTTTGTTCAGTTTCATCTCAGAAACAACAAGAATAACTGATTTTCTTTAAAAAAATAATTATATTTCCTATTTTTTTAATCTTTTTTTGCCATATATGAACAAATTGAACGAGTTATCGAAATATAATAAATTATATGAACTGTTTTTTTTTTTTTGTGGTTATTACGTTCTTCGCTTAATCCATTTGACTCCATTTGAAACGGATTATGGGGCGAATACTATAGTTACTATTTTAGACGCATTCTTTCATTGTGGCCTTTATTTATTGCTTCCATTAGGTCCCTATTTATTTTCTCAAAACGATACTCCTGATTGTCTCATTTACTGATTTCTCGGGGGAAAAATACAGCTAACGGAAGTTGAGTAATGAACACTCGTTTTCTTAATGGTAACATTACGAAAAATTCTTTAATCTTAGCCTTATACGTAGGCATCACAATGAAAAGTAATACAATTTTTTACTGTTTTTTGGAAATTTTACGTTAGTACATACCTACGTAATTTAATTGCACTGGGTATAAATTTTTTTTTTTTTGTAATGTTGCTCAAACGAATTACTTTTTTTTTTAACTTAATTTTTATCTTCCAAATTACTATTCAAATTTAAATACATGGAATGAACATTTTAATTGACTGTATATATATTACGACAAGAAAGCTCAACAAAGAGGATAAAAAAAAGAAGAGATTTTTAGCCTCCAACGCGTTTTAGGTATTCGTTGTTCAAAAAATGAGTTTACTCCTATTTCAATTTTAGAACTGACCTTTATCGACTTATTTTGTACCTACTAAAACTGTTACCGAAGGACTTATTTTAATTGAAATTGATCCTACGGTGCTTACCTACGTTTTTACTTGATATTCTCATCATATTTTCCAGCATTTTTCAAATTTTCTTTCGTGAAAATAAGTAACGACTCGCTAAATTGGCAGAAATTCTATAATTATGTTAATTTTACCTCCAAGTTTGAAATCAAGAGAAAAAAAAAAGCTATCGTCTTTTCCGAAAACTCGATTGTGTCATCGCTGACAGTATATTCGAAAAAATAATGAACGCTTCAAAAATTATCGCTTCATTAATAATAAGAATTCAGAAAAAAATTCCAAATAATTTATCATACCATTGTTTGATGAAAACTGCCATAACTTATGGTATTTTATTTTACATACCGATAAAGAGTGAACGCTACAAAATCAAATTTAAAATTTTATTAATAAATTTCCCCGGGCGAAAAATCTTGTTTCATAATAATATGTTGCTCAGTTTTTTCATTTATGACTACTCACACCTACTCTAATAAATTACTGAGAAATTTTTTGCCGTCGACCTTGAATTTTCTGCGCGTAATTTTTTTTAGCATGTTTAAAATAAAACTGCTATTACAATCACTCTGACGGTGGAAGTTCCAGACGGGACATAGGTAGTTTTTTGTTTCAGATCAAAAAAATACTCAGAGACATCAATATCATAATTTCTTAAAAACATTTATACGTACTTACGCAGCATGTACTTTTCCTGTTTACACGGTAGTGGCTGTAATTTTCAACCGATAGACCAGAAAATTTTGAATTCAAGTATAATAATTGAGACTACAGGTAAACCTCAATAAATTTCAGATCAATCGGACATACGGTTCGTCCTGCAAGGCGAATCTTTGTGCCATTTTGGTGTCAATTTCTTGTCAACACCATAAATTCCGAAATTTTATTTTAATATGGCTGAAATTTGTACCAAAGATAGATAATATCTATTATTAGGTAGATGAACTCTATTGGTTTTGATTCTGATTGGTCATTTTATGTGAACTTTGATTTTTAACCGATTTCGAAAAAAGGAGGAGGTTATCAACATTCGATCAGTATAGGTGCGTTTTTTTTTTTTTATGTTTGTTTTAGCATAACTTCAACCTGGGCACCGATTTCGATGAACTTCTTTTTAAATGATAGAAAAAAATCTCATATGGTGGTCCCATTAAATCTTTTTTGTAACGCGTGCATGTAAATGCTGGTTTTTTAAGACTATATGGAGTATCTAAAGTGGCCGAATTTAGAACATTTCATTTTATCACTCCTTCTTATTTCCCTTTTTTGGTTCCTCCTCTTTTTTCACTCCTTAATGATTCCTTTGATTTTTTTCATTCCTTATTGATTCCATTTCCTATTCATACTAACCTCTTTTTTGTTCTACTTTTTAACACGCCTCATTAGATCCTTAAGTTTTCTTACATTTTTTTTTTTTCATCAAGGAATACTCCAATTCCTATTACCTTATTTAATTTTCTTATTTTTTCAAAGTCGAATTTAATTGATAAAATTTTCTACGTTGACTGGGGTTCAAACATGCTTCTCCTACTTAGTGGACTTAAGACTATCACCGTACCAACGGCGTCATGAATGTATGTTATTAATGAACTTTTTTTCGCGTATTTCTCTCTCCAGAGGAACAGTTTTTTTCTCAAATGTCTCAAAACCAGCATTCCCTGCACTTGTTACAAAAAATATAATGTGATACAAGTGCTAGTCGGCTAATTAAAATTGGCAGCAGTCGCCTTCTACTCGTTTGCAAACTCTCCACATTCGCTAAAAAAAAATAGTCCACTTTAGGCGCTTGTAGTCCAATATACTATTTTACAATTCAGGATGCAGTTTTTGAGTTATCTTTAAATAAAAAGCTGTTAGTTTTAAAGCAATGTTCTTGGTAATAGGTTCTAGAGCTCCTCATTAATTCCCTCGAAGTAGTAATAACCTTCTCATTAACACGATACGAGCTGTATTATTTTTGAGTCGATATGGCTGAAATTTATAATAATAGGTTAAGTATATGCCTCTGATAAACCTTATTAAACTCTCAGTCAATCGGTTAAATGTTTCATCTTTAATGTCCATTTAAGGGTAATTTTCGAGTCAATATTGTGCTAAATCGATGACATTATGGTGACTCCGGTTTTCATTCTATAGAGCTGAAATATGGTATGTGTGTGAAGTCTTTACCAAAAGTAATTTATACGTTTATTTGAGGGCTACTTTTGGATCAGTTTCTCATTAACACGATGAAGAACTCAGTCACCTTAGAACGAAACCAGCCGAAGTCTGAAAAGAAAATTTTTTTGGACAGTGAAAAGAAAATTCAGATTGTTGATATTTTTCAATTATTGCAACAGGATATGAAATCAATTATAGTATATTAATGAAAGGAACCGAGTAAAAACATTTTTCACAAAAAAATTGAGATTGTATTATATTTTCTCCAAAATAAGGAACTTAAGATATAGTATTGAACAAAATTATCTTCCAGAGGTAACGTAAGTCCCACATAAGTTACTTTTGACCTGAGTATTGAAGGAAAACATAGTGCAAAAGTAGCTTATCTTGGATTTGAAATTGTTTCACATTGACAAATTAATGAAAAAAATCCGAGTCGAGTAACTTCGGCACTAATAAATTTAAAAAAAATGCAGTTAAGTTACATTTGCACGAACAAATTCTTTCACATCTTGACATAAGATATTATGCATTTAATGTTTATTTCAATTTATATGCAATATGGATTTGAGATAGCTTTACTAAATGATATAGGGCAGCGCAAGGAGAATTTTGATAACTACTATGCGTAATGCAAAAACGGTACTTTTAGACTTAGGTTAGTTTCGTTCTAAGGTGACTTTCTTTCAATATGACTGAAATTTAGAATATAGATAGATTTTATGATATTGATGAATCTATCGACGAATCCTGTTGATTTTGGTTTTGATCCGTCGATTAGTTCTTGATTTATTTATTATGAAGTGTTTTTGTTTGTGACTGGTTGTAGTGCTCCTTCTCGATTCTCCCTTAAGCAACGGTGGCAAAATTTTAGCCATGTTTTGAAACCACTGGAGCTTAATTAGATCTATTTTTGTTCCAATCAGAATATTATTTTCAAAGTCTTTAATAATATTTCCTCAAAGTCTATTGAAGGGTGATATATGTAGGCCTTTTGACGTAATAGCCCTTTGCGTCGTAAATATGCAACCATGTTTAAATCAATGCAGGCAAGGAATGTGTTACCCCTTCCGCCAAAAATATAAGATTAGATACTTCTTACAACATAGAGGTGCGGAGCTATAGGTACCTACTTACAAATTCAACATTTACCAATCCTAATTCTATAACTTCGACAATAATAATACTTAATGCGATGAAATGTTTCTCTTCTTGAACGTCCAATGGCGTTATGATTATAAATACATAATTAGCTATACTGAAATGCGGACATACTCGTATTTTGAAATTTTTTTCATCGAATAAATTAATTTTATTTCAACAAATTAAAAAAGAACGAAGGAAAAAAAACATAGTGCAGCATGCTCCACAAGAAAACCAGGTTTTCAAAAATAGTTATGAGACGATCTTAAAATTCTAGGGCAGCAAAGCTTCACGAGAAAAGCAGTCTTTCAAAAAGAGTTATGAGTTTCAAAATCCTGGCACATCATGCTCCAGTTTCAAAGCATACTTACAAACAGAACTTTTCCTTATTTCAAAATTCTAGCGCAGTAAGTTCTACCAGAAGAACAAATTCTCAAGTCACGAAAATGTCATAAAATTCTATAGTAACAAGCGATCTTTTAGAAAATAATTTTTTTTTTTTTTTTTTAAATCAGTTAATACATTTGATACAAACTGAAAAAGATGATCTTGTTCCAAAAAAATTAATTACCTAACAACAATAATTAATCAGTTTCAGCTGATTTTTAAATAACCTAATTTTTTTCTAGCACAGCTCGATTTTCCAGAATTTTAACATTTTCCAGACTAGTACTTTCGTTCAAGTAAAACACACTGCGCTAGATTATTAATTGAGCTGCTCTTTGGAACCTCTACAGCATTGTTTCTCAATCTTTTAAGTGTTACCCTGCAAAAAGCCCAAAAATAAAGTGAATAACCTCGAAACCACCTACTCATGAACTTATGCTTGAACTTGTCACATATGCAATCAAAATTCTTTAAATAATTTTTTCTACATGAGTGTTTCAGTTCTTTTGAATGACTGTGACCCTCTGTTGGAGAAACGATGTTCTAAGGGTCGGTTGTACAATAAATAGAACTAAACACTAGTTATTTTGATTCTGGTTTAAGCTTAATTATGATTAAAATAAAAAACGATTGAATTGGGTCAATCTTAATCGTGAAATTGCAGTTACCTAACTCGATCACTGTTGTACAATAAGCCCTATAAGTGATGAATGTTTTCTTACTCCCTCTACTCCTTGAATTAGATAAATGTTCGGATTGGTAGGCATCCATATGGGTTCATTTTTTACTCGTTTTACATAATGTAGGCAGCCCATGTATTAATGATTTTAGTTGACATTTCTAACCCTGGATTAGAATTATCGTTTTTGGCAGAAGTCGAATCACGTCAGGTCTCGAAGTAATATACAAGGTGTCCCAAAATCGTCTCTCAAGCCAAATGGGTCTTATACAGAACAAATCGATAAAAGCAAAAAAGTTCCTATTGAATATTTTTTTCGCATTATTTCAAAAACAGGCTTCTATGTGGTGTGTTGAATGGGTTACATATTCATTCATTTGAAGGCATAATTTACAAAAGATGTAAGTACACATCGTACACAGATCGCTGGTTCGAATCCAAGCAGTAGAACATTTTTTTTCAGAATTTAAAAAAAAAAAAACATAAGACAAGCTAAAATTTCAATAAATTTCTTCAGATTTTAAATAAACTTAACTTTGAAATTGTTGAAGATAGAGACTTGATCAAAATAATATTTCTTAATGTACTCGATGAGTGAACTAAGATGCACTTATCGAAAATCAAATTTGAAGAATGTTTTGAACTTCCTCATTTGATTAAACTAAGTATGAAAATTTTGAAAATTCGAAAGCCTTGTATCCCTGAAAACAACCAATTTCAAAGCCCATGTTAATAGGAATTTTTTCTTCTTTCGATGAATTCCACAAGACCCATTTTGCTTGGGAGACGATTTTTGGACACGCTGTATTGTGTGATAAGAGCGTGAGCATCTTATAGAGGAGAATTATCATAAAACAAACTAAAAAATTGGTTTATTGTTTTTATAATTATTATTCAGCTTTTCTAGTAGGGCTGATGATGAAAAATCAAGTTCGAAGATAAGCAGGACATCTTCTGGAAAATTAAAAAAAGATTAACCCGTACGGTTTTTGTGTCATAGATACACGTTTTGAAATAAAAACTGCATGAATATGCTAAATATAAGACTGCAGGGAACATTCAACATTTGCCTGCGGCCAATTATCGCGAGTATCTACCGAAATATGAGAATTTTTTTTATAATCACCCGAAAAAGAAAGTATTTTTTGGCAGAAAAAATGAATATATAATAGAAACCATTAGGTTTGGTCGTGCTAGCCAAATATATAGTTTTCACGAATTCAACGGTATGGTGAAATTTTGAAGTGTAATAAGAAAAAACATTGCTTGCAATTGAATTAAGTATAATACCTTGGTAAATTTGAAGTAAAATGGTGTTCGAATTATTGTTAAGTGTTTTTAGATTGAATTTTTTGCTGGATGTAAAAATGCCAAAAAATTAATTTAAAAGCAAATGCAAGAATTTTACACTATGTAGAACTGTAGACGGTTATTTCTTACGAAATGAAAAAAAAAATCGAATAAAATATTTGGTAGAAACCGATTAAGAAGTTGAATTTATGATGACATAAAATATTGTCACAGAAATGTATTAATTGACGGTTGACTCCTTCAAGAAAAATTATGTTTTTTTTTTTCTCAGTTTTTCCCATTCTTTGGCTTAGGGAAAAAATAAGTAAATAAATAAAAATTTCCCTATCGCTGAAGAAAAATTTTCTTTCTTTGATTAAAACCGAACGTTCAAAATTAACATTTTGGAATTTTTTTGAAATTCTAACTTCTCTTTGCAAATAGTTTTTGCAAGACTTGAAAGTCGGTGAGTTTTATGGATCATTATTTTGGTAATTAAATAATTGACTGCACATTCAGAAAGGCAATGATGATTGCGATGGAGCATACGTACCTACTTATACCTATTAGTAGAATTATAGTGTAAAAGCGATGTGCAAGTATCCCTGGAGAACTACGGAACGGATTTTGATGCGTTTCACATAGGTACTTCGTTTCGTTATCCCCAGGATAGTTTAAGCCATTGTGGTAGTCCGTCACCCCCTGGGAGAAGAGTTTTGAATTTTCATCCATTCAGTCTCTATTTTTTACCTATTGAAACATGTTGCTATTAATGATATTGAGGAGTCCCAAAATTTCGTATTTCTATGACACCGTTTTTTTTATATATGGGCGCTAAAAAGTTACAAAACTGAGGAGGGTATACTCACGGCTTTGTCAAATAAGGGGTTGGAAAATGAAATAATATCTAACCAAGGTTTAACTTTGGAAATGTGATGCGGGTGATTTCCTGAGTCAGTGATAGAACGGATTAATCCACGTCCTTTGCATTCATAAAAGGGGCTTTTCCTGAAAAAAATATAATATAGGTAGAAAAGCCTTTTTTGAAGATAGTTATATTGTTTCTAATGGTGATAGTTGATTTAAAAAAATGGAATACAGTAATTTTTGGCATGCAGTTCTCAAATTCGTATCAATAATTTATTATTTTGCCGGAGGTGACTTTTACTTTGTAATTCCAGAATCCAGATGATCCGAATAACTTTGTGCACCTGGATACGTACCATTTTAATTTTTCTTTTCTGGGGAAGAGATGGGGAGAAATGGAGAGCGATAGAAATTGGAAGGAGGAGGAGAGTGAAAATATTATAGAGATGAAAGGCGAATGAAAGGAAGCCGAAAAACAATGAGAGGTGAGAAAAAAGAAAATCAGACGACGCCGATGCTATCAGGTAGTGACAAATAAACGCTTTCCTGAAGATAATAATATTCATGGTCGTAGCCAGGGGCCAGAGGAAGCCCAAGCTTCCTTCTAAAATTCCAAAAAAAAATTTTTTTACAGGAAAATTTGAGACCACCCCAGTCCTATATTTTTTTTCGGGAGGGAGTGTTTTGGGAAATATTTACGTGAGCCCCTTAACTAAATCCTGCTCACGCCCAGAATGATGTTAATCATGCATTAAAGAAAGCGAAATTTAGATGGGGTCTACAGAGAAGCGCAGAAAGATAATTATTATTGTGAACGTAAAAGCAATTCCATTCATATGGTTCTTGAAAATTCGGCAGTAAATCTATGAACCAGTATCGAAAATCTTTAGAGAACAAATTTCGTTAAAATTTCCACCAAACACTTGTTCAAAGACAAAATTTACTGTATTTCTCATCCCGATTAACTACAGACCTGATAAAATTATAAAAATCTTATAGTCCTAAATACATTTTCCTTTAAACGAGGTATTTTCTATTGACATATCTCTGTGTTTTTTCCTTGCACGCAGACTATAGTTCGATTGAAAGATTTTAATTACCAATCATCTTTGACATCATATTTTCGCCTCATTATTGATTGATTCACCACATACGTGATGCGTATATATGTTTATTAATTTGCTGGCTTCAAATAAAATTATTCAAATAGACGAACTTCTGACATACGACACTATAATCATTTTTTCACGTAGCGCTAATTGTTTTCACTGTTAATCTTATTCCGTAGGTTAGCTTTCAGCTTCACCACGGATCTCGATTTTTTCTCTTCTTAACTCGTACATTTTGTGACTTTAATTAATCATTTTGCATGTTTATATTTACTGTTATGGAAAATCTGAAGAATGTAATTTTAATACCAAAATGTGAATATGTCACGCCCCTATCTCAGAGATTCCAGTTTCAGAATTCACAGATTTGAGTCATCTATGTAAAGGGGACATTCGGTACACCTACCTTCCTTCGAGAACTGTGATATTAACGTTAATAACATTTGAAAAATATTAAATTTTCTTAAGCACTTGTATAAGTGCAACAACATTCCAAACGTTGAATCAATGGTTAACGAAATTTTCATTTGGACAAAGGATCTGAATTTGAGGTATAGGACCTACGTGCCGATTTCTATTTCTCTTATTAAGCGGCTGAAAGTATAAATCAAATTTCTGCGTTGAGATTCTTTTGCAAGAGTTGTTCGGTTTTAAATTTGATTTTAAACTCTAGTTTTCATGGTGCCTTATTAATTTTAGGTAGGCTGTGAGTATATCATTTTAGGTGAGGATTATAGGGACTTGGGCCCCATCGCGATGACACTTACCGCTGAAATGTTGACTTAATTTATGCCTTGCACGTTAAGCAAACACACTTGCAAATTACTAGTCATACTTTGCATGTAATCTGTAATTACCAGATTGTGACCAATCATTTTATCACGGATTATGTCACATCGGTAAGCAAGTGCACTCATCTACCTTAACAGTTGCCATTGTTACAAATGAGGTACCTATGACGCATTAATTAATGGCCAATTAATGCAGGTACCTACGTACTTCTATGTTGTGTGTTTGTGTGCGTGTATGGAGCAGGGTATAAAAATCCTCAGTCCGCAGAAGCCATTTGCCAGTGTTTACCTAGGTTGGGTCTCCTGTACATGGTATACATGCTGGTGACATGCTGGTGAACACGCAAATAATCTGTTTACTGCCTTCTGTCACGAGAATCATTTACCCATGACCAAAGCTATTTCACATAAGCTAAGAAAAATTCAATAAACTTACTATTCGCCGCTAATATTGATACACATTCCCTCTAAATTTACAGTAATAAATCTACTTAACTTCTGCAGATTTAAAATTTCCAAGGAAATTCAGGAACATAGCCATCATGAAAGTTGAAGGATGACTGTACTGCGTGTCAGCCTTTGGAACTTACTTAATTGTAACGTGTTGAACCACGACAATTATTTTTATATTATATCGTAGTAGACAGGTTTTTGTTGAATTATGAAATGTGACATAACAAATTGTAAAATTTGAGCATCCTACAAAAATTTATAGTAAGTGAATGAATAGGTATGTTTGTCATCAGTATGCAGATGGAAGGGTTATAAAAAGGAACTAAAAGAGATGAGGGATCGTAGGATTATTTACCTTACTTTTCACGAAGAATCCAATGTAACTTTTTTCTCGCAGAATTTTTAAGGTATTCTATTTTGAGTCAGTACTCAAGTGTGCATTTGAAAATAAAACGCGGAAAAACCAATTCTTTTAAATTTTAATTAAAAATCCAATTGTCTGGCAAATGACCGAACATCCGTGGATGAATAAAGAAGTTTATTATACGCAGGAAAACCACATTAATACATTAATAATTAGAACCAATGATTAACGCCATGAACCACTATGGTTCATCTTGACTTGGAGCCAAGCAACCAGACAGAACTCATCCTGGTATTCTAAAGGAGTGAGTAATGTGTAGTGTGTTTCCCCTCTGTATTCATAATCAGAAGGTCCACATTCTATTTTGTTAATCTCTCATGTACTTGTCTATAGCTGGGTATATGCAGGCGAGATGGTGATTCAAAAGTCATGTTCCTAAAAATGTATTTACAAAAATCAAATGTTGCAAGTTTATCAATTCATAGATGAGACAGTTAGAAAGTGAATTGTCATGTATATATATGTAAGCTCTTTAGAAAATAATGAAGAATCATGTAGACACATCTTTCATCTTTCCATACTTAAAATCCATCAATAGATGAATATAATACAAATCTAATATATATATGAGACATCTCTGCGACTCACTATATCAGCGAGTGCGAAACACAGACAGAAACTGTGGTTATTTTAAGAATGTGAATACATATTCTTATATCCCCATTCTTCGAGGGGGAGCCGCACTAGGGAAAGAACTGAGCTGATCGTTTACTAATTAGCATTCTGTCTTCCTCAAGATCATCCCACTAGCTTGGCATGTATTGATGGATTTGTAAGCTCTTTAGAAAATAATGAAGAATCATGTAGACACATCTTTCATCTTTCAATACTTAAAATCCATCAATAGATGAATATAATACAAATCTAATATATATATGAGAGATCTCTGCAACTCACTATATCAGCGAGTGCGAAACACAGACAGAAACTGTGGTTATTTTAAGAATGTGAATACATATTCTTATATATATTTACTACATTTAGTTGTGTACAGCTAAGTGTAGATAACCGCTAAGCGAATATTAGAGAACATTTATGTAATGAAGATTAACTTAGGCCAATGTTTTTACATTATAATACAATTAACACAGTTCAAAGGCCAAAACAAATTTGAGCAATATTTAAAAGTAAAGGAAACGAGGTGAGAACTATAAAGACGAATGAAAATTACAAGCAGCTCTTTACGCACTTGTTTATGTACATGCACATAAATATTCAAATTGTAATAAAATCAAACAATAATTTATTCATTTCATAATCTTTAGACCTATTTGAACTAGATAATATTCAATTTTGACTGCATGCAGTGACGTAACCATTAGCGAAAGTATGAAAAAAAAAAATTTTATGTTTTAAATCTATATCATTAAAATAGAGTACTGACTGACTGACTGATTGTCTGACTCATCACCGCCCTGCTAAAACAAATGTACGGAATGATATGTAATTTTAAAGGTATATCACTATCATAGTGTAGATGCTCACTAAGGGAAATTCTACCCCCAAAGGGTTAAAAAGGGGGGAAATGTGTTTTTACATTTTTTTCCAATATCTCTTTAATGGGTTGAGATATCGATGAAATTTTAGCACTAAAATATTGTTGTATTCATTCCTTAAAACTCAAAATCTGGACTTTTTGAAATTCATCCTTTAAGGGGTGAAATGGTGTGAAATGTTTTTTTACTTCTTTTTATATTATATAAAGAAGTACTTCGGTGAATAAAATCTAGAAAATTAGACAAATTGGTATAATTTAGTTATTTCTTCATTTTAATTTTAAATTATAATTAAGTTCATATTATAATTTAGTTTCTTATATTTTTTTTTTTTTTTTTTGTTGAATAAATGAACATTTTTTAAATTTATAGTTTACTTTTGATTTACTGAATCTCGAGGCGCAAAGCGCCGAGAGAAAGCAACACCAGAGGGGGTTGGGCCGCGAAGCGACGGGAGCAAACGCCCCTAGTTGAGTATAAATAACTGTTTTTTGGTGTATTTTTTCATAAAATCCAACTATCTTCCATAAACTAGAGCAAAATGTAGATATTTTCTTCAATTTTAGCCTCCTATTGTAAAAGCCATTCATAAGAGGGGTTATATATTTTGAGGTAAGATTCAGATAAGTGACCTCGACGTATTATACAAGCCTCCATCTTTTTTCTGTATATTCTGCATCGACGAGTATAAGCAGGTACCTATCTATCTAAAATTTAGGTTAATTTTGCCCAACTGAAATTCGAAAATTGAAACGATAAACAAATATTGGTAAAATCATTTATTCAATCACGAATGCAAGTTAGATCAATTGAAGGGGCCCAGATTCAATCAAAAGATGGTACAAACCTTTTTTATTTGGATCGGTAATGTAATACAGATCAGTATTCTACATCATTATTTAGCTTATTTAAAAGTCCATGATTTTTATTAATTTTTTCTTGTAGGCTTTGACAGGTGCGGCCTTTTCTCATGAAAATGACATTTTTTAAAATAAATAAAGTAGAAACTATACCCGAAATAATAATCAAGCACCATGAGTGACCGAAGTTAGGGTAGCCACCTAGCCTGGGTTCGTTAGGATCTGGTGTACAGTGGTGACTTAATCCCAGTCCGAGGATAACTCTCCAATATTCAGGGTTAATTAAAGTATATTTTTAAATTTCGAGTTAACTCGAGTTTGTCCCCCACTGTACACCGCACCCTCAGGTACTCGGACCAATTCCCAATCTCTATAATCAGTCTTCTTGTATATTTTATTTATAATAAAATATTTATTTTTTAGAAAATTATCGCATGGTATTAAGTGGGCAAGACGAGAACCTAGATGGCTGAGTAGGTTTGGATTAGGTTGTCTTATTTTCATTAGGCCTTGCTCGATGAATGACTTCCTCAGTTTGTTTTAATTTAGTGTTTTTGAAAATGTGTCGGCTAAGTTTTGATTAGATTATCCTGCACAGAGTCATATAGTACCGCAACTTATTATTGCCTATACCTACGTTTGAAGAGGTACACATTCTCAATAAGTATAGCCTAATTATTAGTGCCTAACGACGAAATAATAGAGCAAATAAAAAAAAAGAAAAGATTGTATTCCAAGTTTGAAACATATTTGATCTATTCTTTTTATAGGTTTACAGTAGTTGACCATTTGAAATATACAATCTAGATTTTTAATTCCAGATCTAGATAAAAAATTCACTATGCCGATTTATTGACTTGATCATAATCTTTTAATTATGTTTTGATTTTCTCAAAGCTCTCTTTTGAACTTTTGATATGAATTTTTGTATGATCTTATCAACATGTAGACTGTAGTTAAACGAAAAAATTATAAGGTATTTCAGATTAACAAAGCTTTTCAAAGCAATCCATAGGCGTTATCGGTAGGGAGGAGTTAGAGGTGGGAAAATGGCTACAGAAATTTTCAAGAACTTCCTTCACAGCAAAAATTATTGGGTAGGTACTTCCGTAGCCTGTTTTATATTAAATTTCTAACATTTTTCGTTGGCTACAATGAAAATCTCAAAATTCTTTGTTTTACCAACAGACCTAAATTTTATACTGATCAAAGTTGATATTCAAAATTGAAAGACACATAGTTTCGACGTATTAGGTAATCAAAATTAAAGCCAAAATAAATCTGTTAAGATTTGTATAGCTAATTTCAAATTATTTTCAAATTTCGTAGAAGGTTTAAATTTTAAATTCTCCATGCAGGACTTAAGGAATTTTCTAATTCAAAATTAGCAACTAACCTATTCGAAAATAGCAATCACTCATGAGTATGTATGTTGATCTAAGTTACTTATTTCCAGTTTTCATGTACGTATTTAGTTATCAGGATGAATTTTCTACAATAAGCAGTACATTTCTATTACTGTTGAAAATATTGAAATTGAATTTAAATGATATTATTTCTATATGGAATGTTTATTATAATATAATGTTTTGAAATTTATCTCATCCTTCTGATAAAAAGAATCATTAGAAATACGAGTTACTTATTTTGAAATATATACCAGTAATAACAAAATATACAAAATCTTGGTTTCATTATTCAAATTTACTCATTCCTTTAAATAGATAGCCCAGATAAACAAAAAATTATAAACTGAAATGGTACTTACGAATTTTGATACTAGTTTTACATTCGCTTAAATTCATTACAGTTGAAATCACAGTGATAACAAATAAAGATTTGAAAATATTGTCATATTTCAAAATTAAACCAGCCATGGTGATGTTTTTTAATTTTATATTTATTAAAAAAAAAAGTCTAATTAAAAATAACAAAGAAAATCGTTAAATGTATTAACAAGCTAGAAACTGAAAATTTCGAAAGTGAAAAAGGAGCCAAATGATTTGTCTTCTATGCTCAATTCCGTATTTATAAATTGGCTCGATTGATTGGTACTTACAGAAGACCCTGATCTTGTAACTGGAGAGAGAAGAAAAAGAAGAAGAAGAAAACCGGTACCACATTTTAAACACATGGTGGTTTGGATATACCCTCGAAGTGACGTCATTTATCGAAGTACAAACTAATGAAAAATTTAGTACAAGAAAACAGAATATTACTACGTATATAAGTAGTAGGTAAGTAATGCATACGTGAGTAGGTACATAATTCATATCGTTTATTTTTTCAAATATAATTTATTTTTAAGTCAGCACCTATTTCAATAATATTTCTCCTTAACTTTTTTTTTTTCAGCTGAAATCAAAAATTTACTAAAGTGTTCATTCACTATTTGGAACATGTAGCACTGACTTACAAAACAACCATATCGCGGTTTTTCTCTTATTTTCTTGATTTTTTTTTTTTTTTTTTCAGCCTAATGGAACTAAACACATTAAGATGAATCATACGCAACGAAATACGTACATAATTGACGCACCTACTAAGTACCAAGGTTTCCATTGCCAAACAGTGAGCGATTTTTTTTTTCTTCATTTTTTGTAGAGGTCATTTACGAAACCACCGTATTTTTTGTTAGCTCAATTTTCCTCTTTCAGTCTCACTATTTCTCAAGAACTATAACAAGCAGTCATGTGCTTTTCAAAAAAAAAACAAAAAACTTACCACTCTTTGACAAACATAATAATTTTTTTCGAATTTATTCCAGTCTACGGGTATAACGAAATGAGAAAATTTCATTTACTTTGTTTTCATCGACCAAATTCAAATTAAACGAGTTTTTCATTCTCGGGTATAACCCAAATCAAATCATTGGCTACATTCCCAGGGTCAATAATGTTAGTGTTTTTTTTTTATTTGTTTTTTTTTTCTACAATTATTTTTAGTCACTCGCTATGAAAAACTGTCTAGGTATTGAAAAACAAAGACAAATCGATGTTTCATTTGTGGAAAAATGACAATAGGCATACCTAAATGTTCACTACAAGGGAAAATCCAGAAAAACGTCGCCTAGGAAAAACCGGATCACTGATTGTGAAATTTAATGGTATGTATTCATAGAAAATATCGTCCTCATCTAATGTGAAGTTTCCTATAATACCACATTTGAGTAGAACTAACTGAACCAAACCGAACACTCGGCCATTTCTGGTAGGGAATAATTGTAATGGCTGGCCCCATAACTTTTAAAATTATGATACTAGGTACCTAACCACTATGCAACGTTGATCGCACGTCTTATACAGGATGTCCGCACGTTAAGCTGCGTAATTTTCAGGATCAATTTTTGGTGTACAAAAAACCAAAAAAGTTCCACTTGCAAAATATTTCGAAATTCTTTTTTTTTTCCGAATTATAGCCTCCTAAAAGTGGAGTGGAAATCACAAATTTGATGAAACTTTGATCTCTCGAAAAATTAAAAAAATTGGACAAAATTCGGTAAGTATAAGTACTTACAGGGGAGTAAGAATTAAAGTTATTCATTTTCAACTAGTCAAATGTGCGAGCCTGCAAACACACACCACCAGGGCGTAGATTCATACCTGTAAAAATAAGTAACAAATGAAAAACTTCCTCGGGCTTTATCCTTCTCACGCAGTTAAAGTAAGCCCATCTAACTTACATTTTGCATCTACTTATTAACCTCATTCCAACCAGGAACCGAAAAATCAAAACACAACTGCGCATTTTGGTTATTTATTATTCACCATAATAACTTAACACACAAACAAAAAATATATTGAACCGAGTTATTAAAAAAGTAAATAAAAAGAAGCAAAATATGAGAGAAAAATAGAATGAGGTAGAGTCAAAGGACACTATCGATGTTTCCAGAAAACATCATCAATGTATTCATATCAATATGCCATAAATAGATACCTAAAACCTCAATAGGAACAACCCTAAACCACTGACAGTCTCCAAAAATTACTAAGTCCAAAATTATTGCATCACCAGCCCCTTCAACTACCCCTGAGACAATGCACATCATCTTACATTTTAACATATTCAAATCCATATGAAATTGTAGATTTTGTCAGTTTGGGGAATTGAACCTGGAACCTACATATTTGCCAGCTAAAAGTGGTGAACTTAACCGCACAGCCATCTCACCGCCAACTATAAATGGCGAATGTATTTTATATTAGACAAAGTATGGCAGTTCCCACACACTCCTCCCTTAGAGAGACTCAACATGAGTGGAACAACATTAGATGCTGTGGGAGGTTGGGCGGAGTCAGAAATGCCTCTTATACCTATACGCACATGCTTATACTACCTATATAGGTTCTATTTCCACTATATAGGGCGCCATCTATCAGCAACTGAAGTTAGGAAGGAGAGTTGTGAGTTCCACCATGCATCACTAGGGTGCGTGCATGTGCAGCACACATCAAGGGTCACCAGACGTAAGTTTTGTCGGTTTGGGGAATCAAACCTGGGACCCACATATTTGCCAGCTAAAAGCGGTGAACTTAACCGCACAGCCATCTCACCGCCAACTATAACTGGCAAATGTATTTTATATTAGACAAAGTATGGCGGTTCCCACAAAAATAAATTTATTTATTTTTCTACTTATCCATTTATTTTTATTTATTTTAATTAGGTTGATGGGCTACGTACCTATTTACTTATTTATTTATTTATTTATCTATTTATTTGTAGGGGAGTTTAAGGATATTGTGGGGATTGTCAAGAAGAATCTATATTACTAGGTATCCCCCTTCAAAAGACATTTTTCGTGAAGCTTTGCAAGAAAAAGTAGATTTTCTTTGTTCAAAAATCACCTCATCACCAACATTCTTCTGATAAAGTAATATGTAAAATTATTTATATTTTTTGCAAACAATTACCAATATCACACAAATACGATACATTAGATTAAGTATACTGATTCAGTATCAAGTTTTCAAAATATTTTATAAATAAATTTTTAATTTTTGTGTCAAAAATCATTATTTTTTTATGAATTGAAAAATTATTCCAAGTTATAAGTATCACGACTTTAGGAAATGATTCGATGGTTCTCTTTCTTGCAGTAACGAGAATTGTGGATTATATAATAATATAAAAAAAATATATATATAAATAATATGTAAAAAATATTTCCCACATTACAAAACGAAGTATGATACAATTGTCCACGAGCTGGTTACAAAATTATTAGCAAAGATATTGCTGTCGGAGTTCAAATCTAGTTAATGGAAGCGGGTGGTGGGTTGGCAAAAATTAACTTTTTGCTTAAATTGGGTTATTTTCAGGCTAAAATGAGTGGTTTTCTCAATGAAACCTAGAAAATGAATTTTTCAGAACCGAAAGTCACACTGAATAGCTAATAAGTTGGGA
Organism: Ericerus pela; assembly: GCA_011428145.1. NCBI lineage: Eukaryota > Metazoa > Arthropoda > Insecta > Hemiptera > Coccidae > Ericerus > Ericerus pela. The sequence continues at coordinate 266,932 of WOFM01000314.1, read as the reverse complement.
ACAAATTGACGAATCAAAACCCAAATTGATAGGTCTGATCCTTGTATAGGAGGTACTGTTTGTACCAAATTTCGTGACCATTGAAAGAGAATTGCAACTTTTATTGAAATAACATGAAAAATTAGCACCTCCAACAGCCCCAGAGTATGAACCATAATACCAGTATGAACCAAATTTGGAAACATATTATAAGTAGATATTTTAAATCAATACCTGTACCAAATTGTGTGAATATAACTTGAAAATTACTCGTTTTAGATCCATTAATCTTCCAAAATCAATTAAATCGCCCTTACCAAACATACCCTAAAGCCTATCAGCCCTAAAATTGGTAGGTATTATCGCTGACTTGAAGTACATACGTATACAAAATTTCAGGCTTATCAACTGAAAATGTGACCTGTACGCTGTTCAATATAAAATGCATATAAACCGACCTACCGGACGGACCATGCCCCCGATCCAAACCAAAAACAATAAGGTTCTTCCTTAAGTGAATTCAAATATGGGTTTCAAATTTCGAAACCATCTGATCAAAATTACATCTGGAAATGGACTCAACGCAAAAGGGGATACATATAAAAAAAAATTAAGAAAAATAGTGCCAAAATGTTCAGAAGATCATGAAACGAAGAACGAACCCATTCCCAGCTCTGAGTCCGAAAAAAATCTCCTTTAAAACGACGGGAAGAACTGAGAGATAACAATCTTACTAATATTTTTCTTCAAAATATCAAATTTAGAAACCAAGGAATACTTTCCGGTTGTAGATTCGCCTTCAAGAGACTGGAAATCAAAAACGTAACTTCTGAAATTAATAAACTGAAATTTAAAAATGAAAATAATTATGAAAAGTGAAACTGAGCGATCTTAATCTTATGATAGTGAAAATACAATGTCAGTCTAATTAGCAGATTACGTATCTCTGAAAATGTTCAAAATTTGATTATTAACGACAATTCTAGTGGATTTTTTTGTAGTATGTACACCTTTTGGCTAAACGCATAACTTCAAAAAATGAATATATTTTCAGTTATTCCAAAATTAGAATAACGCATAACTCCATCCAGTTATTGATAGTTGGAAATGCACGTATCTCCCAAATTTATAAAGAAAATGTGCCTGACTACATTAAATTTATTTCTCATTCTATTAGGATTTATTATTTATGCAGGTACTTGTGAGAAGAATTACAACAATTCATCTGGCAAAAATTATTTTTCCATTTAATGTTTTTATTAATCAAATTATGGAATTTTTGTACTTGAAAATAATTTTTTCGTTCTTGTAAAATCTGATGAAGTGGGGTTACGCACTTTTCTAATTAGGCGGATGACAAGTGCCATTAAAGACGCAGTGCCAACAAGGCGCGAACAAATTAAAAATGTATGATAAAAATCCACGCCAGGACAACACTGACCTCAACGCTACACTAGTTTTCAAAGTTTTTATCCACATTTGAATAGGAGAGATGGGACTTGCACTCCAAAATCCATTTATAATATAATGTGTAGAAAAAAAAACTCTTTTTTACCTTGCGAACTTTCAAGAAAATTCTAGAAATCTTATCAAAAGTGTTACGATAGTTATAATTTTATTAAATTTATTAATTACTTATAGTAAATGAAATAGGCATTTTCATGGCGAAACGTGAAAAAGGTTATGAAATTTAAGCTACTATATACTACTTATTCAGTTTCACTTGAACCCTGCAAAAATTACTATTTTTGGTGGGGGTGAATGTCAGCAAGAAGAAGTACAGGATCAGTTTTGCCAACTAATCTTATTAAGAGGCTCAATCGTCGACTACTGTAACTTCATTTCTTCTTATTCGCAACTTTTGATGGGTAAACATCTTAACGCTTGGTGCCTACGGTAGGGCCTAAATAAGAATTATAATTGTCAGATTCACGTAACTGTTACTCTTACAATCATTCATTTGTGTGTGTTATGTGGCACGTAGGTGTATGATAGGTGAATGCGCAACACTTTGCACATACACACAACAACACTATTTTATGTTTACACATCAATCCTTCATGAGTATGCCCCAGTAGAACTCACACTTTTTTTTTTTTTTGTTTGCAGGATGTGTTCCAGGATATTAAATTTTGACGTTGTCAAAACGTTAATAGAGCATCCCAGAACTGTTTTTCTTGCTTTCTCGATGACAAATAAGTTGAAAAGTCTTTTAAACGTGTACGTCTACCTTGTAGATATTTATTAGCAATAATGACAATAGACAATAAACTTTTTTCATCCAGAGAAAATGAGTGAACTTCAAAAGGTCTTTGATTCTTTAGGCAAATAAAAAATATTATCAGATTTCACGAATAAAACAGAAATAAAGACACTGATTTTGTTGAATCAATAGGCAAGAAAAACAGGTTTTAAGAAAATTTTCCCTCCAAAGAAGCTTTATTTTTCTTAATCAATGCATTGTAACATGATTAGAGTGGTACTATATAGCCACCTATGCTTATCGTTCAACGTATGATAATGTATCTAGCCTCAAGTAGCTGAAATCGTTGGTTTGGGGTTATTACCCCGGCAAAACTGGAAAAAACAAATATTTTTATGGAAAGTAAACTGAAATAAGATGTTAACTATATACTGCATTTCAATTGCAACATTTTTATGTTTAAATATTTTGATATTTTTTATACCTTAACCTACCTGAAATTATTGGTGGAGTTCACTTCCACAAATTTTGAACTTTCTCCACTTCCCTACGTAGAAAGAAACACTATTGCAAGCTGTCATATTCCCAAAACTTTTTAAACTCTTTTCATAGATTGCAGAAGGATGATAAGAGGACTGGAAAGTTATTTTCAAATTTTCGTGTAATATAGTTAGGTATATGTTATAATCGGCATATATTAATTATAATTTTTCAAGCAATGTAACTTAATCGATTATAAAAGTACTTTCCACAAATATAGTCTCTAGTCTGTAAGTACTTTTAAATGCGAAAGTAATTTTTTTTTAAATAATGAAATTCTTTCTGATACAGAACCATAAGTAGCGTTGTAATTAACAATACCTATCCAACAGCTCTACCGGTGACTTATAAGTAAGAGCTATTACAATTTTTTAACAATCAAGAAGTCAAATTAAAGTTGGAAAACGTAAAAAATAAAAAAGTTCATTCGAAACTCTGTAATTGTATAAGTTAGTTATAATGTAAAGAAAAAAAAACGTTTTTCAACTTCTTATTTACCTAGTGGATTATAGCATCCACAGGAATATGTTCTACAATTTTATTAATATATTCCATTAGAAATTCGACGACAATACTCTTCATTATCGGCAATTGAGATTTGGCTATCGACATACCCATCGGGCTGTTTATCATATTATTGAAATTTTGATCTGCGAATAAAACGGATTCATTTTGAAACAATAAACAATTATAAATAAGAATAGATAAGTAACTACATAATTATAATCCTTGTAGGCCTAATCTCTCTAAAATAGATAAAGAATCAATTTGGCTGCACTACAACGAATTTATTAAGAGAGATTAGAAAATTCCCGGCTTAATTTTGTCATAGTTTTATAATTTTTTATGATTTTTCTCAAATATCCCGAGTGCTGTACCTACTTAATCGACTACGAGTATATTAAACGACGATGTCGTTTCACTTACTGGCGGTTTTATCTGGAAATAAATTATCGATTCTAATGTGATACTTCTTCCAATTTACTTTACCATCGCCGTTCGTAAAGTGCATGATTTTCGCTCCATTTTTCTCGATTATTTTACCTTCCACCATGCCATCGATGAAAACATCAGCTGTAACGTAATGAAAATAATTCATTTATTTTCTGCACAAAATTGAGTAAATTAATTAGTCGCAAATCCTAAATTTTAAATTTAATTTCGACGTAACCGATTAATACAGGGTGCACCGAGAGGTCCGCCACAATCTCGAAACAGCTACTCATCAAAATGCGAAAAAAAGTTTCTTATAAACTCACCCAATTATTTCCGAATACAGGCTCTTTGAAGTTTCAGTCAATTATACTTAGCAATGTCAAATGCGGAAATTCAAAAAATAATTCGGATTTAATTTTTTTTTAATCTCATATTTTTGTATTCATCGAGTACATTGAAAAGGGTTATCTTGACCAACTGCGCCTACCTTCAATACTCACGGAGTTAAATCTGCTGTGTTAACGAAAAACGATTCATCAGACACTTTTACACTAATTGACTATATTGTATTATACGAAAGTGGAGGTAATTCTACACCTAAATATAAAGCAAAAACGCATCATTTCTAATAAAAAATACAAAATTTCATCAAATAAAGGTTTTTCCAACAACCTCATTTCATTTGTTCATTTTTATGCACTTTACTGACCAAAAATACCTCATTTGGAAAAAAAAAAAGGGGGGAAAAATCACTTTATTTGACATGGCAACATTGTTTTGTAAAGCAAAATTGCATCAATGTTATTGCCGTAATAATATTTTTTCCTCAACTGAAGAAAAAATGAGCCTAATGTTAATTAAGAACAACTCATCTTACAGATTAAAACACAAACTGCGAATATTCTATTTAACTCTTAAGCAAAAACGCAATAGAAAATGATTAAATTAATGAAATACAGTTCGGCCAATCGTCTTAAAAAAATTCTACGATACAGAAACGCAAGAAAAACTTTGTTTGAAACAGATCCGATCAGAACTGTAGTTCCACCATGAGGTCAAAGTTTTTTGGCTTTCCTGAAAAACCACTCACATTGAAGGTAAGACTTTTTTCGTTAACGCAGCAGAAATATATTCTGAACAAATTGCCTTACTGGAGATACGGTAGGCAATTTATCATGCAGTGATGTATTTTTTATGGGCCAATTGCGCACTGAAGATAGGCAGTTTGTTAAGAGAAACCTTTTTTATGGGTATTAAGTGCAGTCAAAGGGTAAAATGAGATTCCATCTTCAAAAATTAAGTTCGAATAATTTTTTGTATTTCCTAATTTGATTTTGCTATGGAAAATTAACTGTGTAACTCGGAAATAATAATACTGTTTTTAAGGAACTTTTTCAAGTATTTTGATGGAAAACGAAAGTTTCCAAAATATAAATAACCTCTCTGAGACACCCTGGGTAATTATTCATTTGTAGTCCGAATTTTGAAGATTGACGCGAAATTTTATTGTAAATTTACATATCGTAATATTATTCAGACAATTAAAGAAAAAAAAGTTTTAAATTATTCGAGTTTGATAAATGACGTCGAACGTTTTGACCTTTTTCGTGAAATTATTCAGATTCGGACATTTTCGGAATTTCTATTCAAAACTATTTTTTGTAACATTCTAAATTTCATATTTTTAGAAGCGCCGCATGTTTTTGCGTTTATTTCACTGGCAAAACAATTTTATTTTTCCATCTAGCAGCCTAAATGACATGAATAGGCTAATCATGAATCGAAAATGCATTAGGTTAAATGAAAGAGTCTTTTTCTTTTTAAATACAACCAATATAAAAATATATATATATATTAAAATGTGCTAAAAAGAAAAAGAAAAACACTTTCAAAGTTTCCCTAACCAGATCCAGGAACTAGAATTATTGAAGACTGAGATCTTTTCCTTTATGTAAGTAGGCTTTTGCACAAATCGCTTTTAATTTTAAGACAAAACGTTTTCGTTATCGCTAACTTTGATATTTCCAACTCCTAGATCTTGAAGATATTTATAAAAAAAATGTTATTCTCTTTTTAAAGAATTTTTTTTTTTTTTTTTTTTGAAGTACACTTTTTTGACAGAAATTTTTAATCTTGTCTAATGTTGATTCGTTTCATTATACCAACCATATTCCACAAGATCATGCTGAAGAAATTAAAAATTTTTTTTTTTTTTGCGTTTCCTCGTACATAATAACGTTAGCAGCAATTTTACTTTAAAACCAAAAGTTTTTTGAAAATAACTCTCAAATTACCGCAGTGATTCTAAAAAAATTATAAAAGGGACTGGCTACCAATGGATTATTTCGTATCATTTTGTAAAAAAGTTTATAAAAATCAGTGCGCGATTAGTTTTCTAGAAATTCGTTGACAAACGTACGTATAGTTAAACTGAAAACTGCCTTTTTTTTTTTTTTTTTCTTTTTCATTTTGATTAATATTAAGTTATACGTAATTAGATAAAATGTTAAAATTCAGTTTAATTTTTTGATTTTTACTTACTGACATTGCCTTCAAAAGTACCTTTCCCTTTAATTTTATTGTTCATGTACTCCGCATCGACATTGTACATTCCTTCGCATTGTATAAAAGGAAAGCTGGCTTTCATTTGAATTTTCAAAACATCTAGCTGAACGCTGAAATATATTAAAATAAATTGTGAACAGCTATGTTACTTTCATGGGTTGGATATGACATTTCTTTCCTATCGTCAATGGCACAAATTTGAGGTAGACGTCAGCATTTTTTGGTCTCCGATTTAATGAAAATCTGATTTGAACTTATTTTGTCGGATATTCGTCGAAAATACGAAGGTAAGTTTAAAATTTTCGTACACTTTATGGTGGTTTCAATGTTCAGTGAAAGGTTGTAAATTAAAAGTTATTTGCGATTTGTACGAAAATAATGAGAGCCCTATTTTTCTACATTAAAACCATAATTAAAGTTTAGAACCATGTATGAACCCCTCTCCCAAGGATCCACAGTAAAATTAAAGCATTTTCGAATGAATTTAGTCTCCTAGTCTTCGCAGATTCCTAGATTTGATAGAGCTTGAAATTTTTTTAAATTTATACCTAAGGTTCCAATTTTCAAAACTTTCAACAACCTACCAGCTTACCTATCGTACGACAATAATTATTTCTTTAGTTGAGTACTACCTGATTTTTTTTTTTTTTTTGAAGCCTTCAAGGAGATTTACAAGTAGGTGTATTATTATTTTCAACTTCGAATACCTAATAAGGGTGTTAATTAGTCTGTGTTCAAGAATTTTGGATGTTTTTTACTTTCAGCAAGTTTGTTATTACAGGTTATTGAATTTTAAAATATTTATCCCGTTTTAATATTTCGGTTATCATTCGATTTTCATTGTATTTAAATAATTTCTATTAGTCTTTGTCTGGGAAAATTATTCACTTTATTTCCTTTAATTTCATATCTTTTAAACCATGAATTTTGAGATTTGTAGCCACCATTTTATTATTAGCGTTTCCAGGAATCTTGATGTTTATTTTTTCTATCACTAGAGGATCCATTATTGGTAAACCAATTTCCGGTACTCCTGTGTTACAAAAAAGTTTGAATTATTTATTTACAACGTTGATGAATATTCTATTAATAGGTAACACAATAGTTTTTTCAGAAGACAATTACCTGTTGTGAATTTAGATTTGAAACTTTCGAAGAACTTCAGCATACACTCATCGAGTTTTGGATCATTTTTCTTGCACGGGTGAATAAACGAAGCTGAAATAAAGAAAAAAACAAAAAAAAATAAAAAGCGTTTGGTAGGTAGGCATTCAAAAGCTAAAAATTAGGAAAAAATATTTTCCAGTCAAGTACCCAGTGGGTAGTATTTCCATTGGATTTTTGCTTAAGACGATGAAATTAGAGAACAACAAGAACAGTTTTTGGGTAAGAAATGTTTGTCATTTCTTAATAATGAAAAAGACACTCTATTTTTTTTTTACTCAGTTTGCTTGCAAATGGGGTATTAAAATTGACCTATTCTCGCAAAAAGGATAGGGTTGGGGATGAAGAAAATTAAACGTTTCATGAGAAAAGAAAACGATTGGTACTATTTTTCTATTTTTACTCACCTAATTTTTGTTTTTTGAAAAAGATTAAACTTAAGCCTATCATCAAACGATGAAAGTTAGAATTAATTAGGTAGGCACCTATGAAGGTGAAATTTTGAATGTTGTAAAAATCATAGTGCTATAGCCAACAGCTACCAAATCCTCTCACGAACAACGACTAGTGTCCATGGGAGCTGTTGGTAGTTCGCAAGCCACAATTTAGCAAACACTGATCTACAATATGTAACCCTATGTATAAATTGTATACCTACTTATATACAGGAACCTATACATATATTTATCACTAAAAAAGCTCTAGGAAAATAAGCATGGGATTACAACCCACTCTTGGATTCCGATGAAAATTACGCTAAATGGTGCCACCTAATGAAAAACAATTGTCACCAAAATTTTGAATTCGTACCCCCACATATTCCCACAAAATATATGGCTCCATGGGTTGTTTCAATTTAAATCAGTTTTCTGTGATTAAAATTTAAAACTGAATGTTTTCGAAATTTCACGAAAAAAGTTCCGAATAAAACGCACAAGAGAAACATGAAAAAACCTCTAGACCTAAATTCTCACTTTTCATACAAGTAATAAAAATTACAGCACCCGATGCAAGATCTTGTAACGTATTATTGTGATTACATTTTTGAGAAAAGCGAAAATCAAAACCTAACTTTTCATTGGTGAAACGAAAAAAAGGTCGCAATTTTTTTGAACTTTTTTGCTTTGAAGCATTCTTCAAGAAATCCAACCGTTTCTTCAATACGTATGCAATCGGAAGGGTCAATTCCTAATTGGACTGAGCAGGTAAAAGATGGTATTTAATTTAAGTAGTCCTCTACAGTCATTGTATGTTTCAGTTAGCACCATAATTACATTTATTTCTCATTTTTATTCGTAAATGTTTTAAAGTACCTATAAAATCACAAAAGTAAATTCATTCTAAGAAACTACGATAAAAGATTTTGACTCGACTTTCGTGAAAGATAGTTCTAAGGAGTAAACTAAATAAATTGATGTACTTACGTAGTTTTTGGTTACTTTTTCCATCAGTGAGGCTGACAGAGACACAGATGACGCCAACGAGGCAGGATTTCCAGAAATTTCTCATATTTACGAAATAATGTTTTTAAACGACACTAAACCTACGAACCAAGTTAAAATATAAGTAACGATGAATATTTTCGAAACGGACCTTTTTCTAAGACTTTTCTGTTGGTGAATGCTGGTACAAGGACAATAGAAATAACTTATAAAAGCAAGCTATAATTGTCGACTCATACATGTTGAAATTTCTAAAATGATAAATAGGTAGGTACCTATAAAAAACAAACTGTTGAATATTCAAATTTCCGACCAGTCTCATTAGGAAAGCTTTGAAAATAGTTGTTTCTTGGAAGTCTTCATGAGTAATGTTGATGTATTTTGGTAAGTTTTCTTCTTTTGTTTTTTCGACAACAAAATATAGGCTTTAGCCTTGAAGATGAACTGACTGAATTAGTCTGCTGACAAAAAGTTGAAATTTGGGTTGATCCACAAAGTTATTTCAATGAGGTTATAAGTGAACTATAAGGAATTTGTTTGATGCAAACATTTAAAGAGCAAGTATACGATAATGGCCACATGGATAAGACCGCCAACTTTGCCTACTTGTTCTCATGTAGATGTTTCAGGTTCGGACACAAGAGGAGACAACACCTACATCTGATGACCTCGACTTCGAAGAACACATATTTTTCTGAGAGAATACAACTGAACCTTACAATGGGTTTAACCTAAAATTAAATAAAAGTTAAGTACGTCTAGGTGCACTAAAGTGTACGTGAACAGTGTGCACAATCTGCCAGAATGATAAAATATCTGTCATTCAGAAACTGATTCAGATAAAACCACGCTATCTGTCGGTATACCAATGAAGCAAAAAACTCTGTACCTCAACCTCCCCACAGTGCCTTAATCAATAAAGATAATCCACTGTTGTAGATGGTTGATAATTCGCTGCCTCCAATAAAGTGTACAAAACGTTGAAATGGGTTAATGCAATTTGGCAATGTCGTAGTAATAATTATAGAAAAAAGCCTGGGGTCTCCCTATGCTTTGCGCATTACCTTACTCAGTTCCCTCAACATCAGTGGTCGCCAAATTTTCTCTGTAACTGACCTAGATAGGCTAAGATTTAGGCCTCGTCACCATAAGATAAGGTGAAATGTTGAATGTAATAAAAATCATTGTGCTATAGGTACCACATACTTTTACAAGCTACTGCAGTGTCCATGCGAGCTATTGATAGCTCGCAAGCCACAATTTGGTATACACTGCTCTACATCATTCCAAACAATCATAAATGATTTATTCAACTTAAACAAATTATGGACTACTGTATGAAATGTGAATGAACGCAAACATATCAACCTGAATTAACTAAAGAGCAAGTAGACAGCAACTATCAGACTGCTGATTTTTCCTATTTGTTTTCATGTAAGTGTTCTAGGTTCAAACCGCAGTGGAAGTAACACATACGCATGAACCGAAGTGAAGAGATATTAATTCTTTTCACCTCAGAGATAAGAATCACAGATATTTTACAAATCTATGCTATTCATTATAGTTTTCAACTTTTCTTTACTTCTATTTATTTATTATAAAATTCCTATATTACTATGTCTTAATAAAGTGAATGCTGATATTTCCATTTTTTTGTGAATTTTAAATAAATAGGTAGCTATATTTTGGGAGGAAAATAATTGTTAACTTTTACCACAGCCTAATGTGAGAAGTACCAAACTATTATTTTCAAGTTACCTGTCAAACAGTCTATTGCCACAAACTACCTATGAAAACCATAATTATGTTAAAAATTTCTTTCTATTTGTGAATGTTTACTTCGTTACATAATAAATATTTGCAGTAATTAAGTTCTTGTACTTTAATAAAATATTCAATTATTTCAATTTATTCATTCTAAGGATGTTTCAAAATGAAGGAAGTAAGGCGAAAGCAGGATTTCAACTTGAGAAATGCTAAAGTCGACCCGATCAATTATCATATTTTTATGATAAATATAAGACAACTCACCTTTAAAATGTGTTAATTTAACAGAGAAATAAACATTAAAAGTAGTTAATAATAATACAAGTGCAAAAGATATCAATCATCTACTTTGCATGCTAGCCACACTAACTTTTTTGCAACCCCCCCTAAAAAAAAAAAAACAAAAGCAAAGACAATTTTTTTAGAATTAAATAATAATTAATAATTTTACTTTTTTTTTAACCAAAAAATCTTTGCACCTCTCACCATATAAGCCTAGAAAAAAGACTCAAATAAATTCTTTTTGAACGAATTAAGTAATTAACTTGATAGTTCCACTTTACAAAAAACAAAAAAGTGAGAAAGTAGTTGAGCTGTGCAAGAAAGTGATCAAGCTGTGCGGAAAAGTAAACTTGAAAATGCAGTAATATTAAAAGTATGCATATGCATAATAATATTTTTTTGCCTCGTATTGATATTTGCTATTTTTTGTTTAGTCAAGGAGCATTAAAAAACATATTCTTCGATTAGAACATTTTTACTACACATGAACAAAAACAATAATTTTACTTGTGTGTATACCAACCATAAACCAACGAATTTTCAGCCTGTGAAGTAGATGTTAATTTTACACACTGTTGCACAGGATTAAAATGTGCAAAAGTGTATAAAATATTTTATGCATACCACTACAGAAAGATATATTTCAACAGCTATTGAACATATATACATTTTGATATTTTTATTCACTTTAATTCATGAAAAACAGTTCATCAAGTTGCCATTTTAATTCTACACAACATTTCAATTTTGAAAAAAACCTCTCAGATGATTTTTCAACTTCTGATTGAGCTAGAGAGCTGGGGTATGTAATGCTCAAAAGAGGATAAAATTTTCAACATTTCCATACAATCTTAAAATTTTTTCAAACTATTTAACTACAAACAAACAAAAAAGATGCAAACTAATGAAAAATTTGCAGATTTCTGGTATCTAGAAATGTCTTTTCTTTCACTCATTGATTTTTCAGTCGCTATTTAAGTTAGAGAGCTGGAGAATGTATTTTTGGAAAGAAATTAAACTTTAATTCAATTTACTTTTCATACAATTTTTTATCCTCATGATTATATAAGTAAATAATATATATGTAAAGTAATATAAACAATGTAATGAAAGAACTCAAAATAGCGGCCCTTAACATCATCACAACATGCTTATGGCTAGTAATAAAGAGCCCTAGTACAGTCTACTAATTTTAACGGTATACAAAAGATGCCATTTCAAAAGCTCAAAGCTAAAAACATCTGTGACATCTGAAAAAGTCACACAACAAAACAAAACAAACCAACAGAAAGGCAAAAATAAAAGGGTACAGATACCTGCATAACCAAGTGTAGGAAAAGATATTTTTAGGAGGGAAAGGGGGAAGCACCACAACCAACAGAACACCAAGTAAACTCGAAAAACCAACCACCCCCTCCCACCATAGGCCTATAAATTTAGGCTAACATTTTAATTTGAGATTCCAAGTATGAAAACAAATGATACCAGTAACAAGTAATTAAAATTTATATTAATCAGATTTGTCTATATACGCTGGAGTGGCCTTGAAATAATGTGATTCTCCGATGTGGTAGTTCGACACCAATCCCAAGTTAATCTGGTGAAGGAAGCCCTGCTGACTACTGTAAAATGGCTTGAATTTTAAGGTATGAAAATACTCAACTCACACTGCAGTTCGAAATTCCTGCTTATTTGAATGCACCTAGTAGATTGTTGTGAATCACAGTAAATTAATTTTGAGTTATGGAACTGGATTTTGGTTCAAATTTACAAAGAAGGATTGACACCATTGATCGGTAAATTTAAAAAACCCAACATTATGACTTCCTCGCTGCCGTTTGACTAAATATTGTAATTAGAAACGAATAAAGAGTGGTCACTGCAAATGCAGAATTAGAATAGTTTTGTAAATCTATTGAATTAATGGTGACTTCACTGTATTTTTTTAAATAGCTAGGTGACAAAGTACCATTAGAACATATTATATGAATTTATTTTCCACCATAATAATACGATTTTATTATTTCTGTCAATACATACAATCATGAATTCAAATTTAAATACGACACTATATTACTTCTGTTTTAGAATCGACATCGGTGGTAAATTAAAAAAATAAACTTTCCTTAAAGAACATAAGAAAAACATTCAATTCGTATTAAAATTTCGTAAGTTTTTCAACCATTTATCATGATTTTTTAAGCTCGAATAAGTGAAATGAAAACTATAGGGCTTTGTTCCACAATTCATTTTACCAATCTTGATACTAAATAATGTTTCAAACAATATTCCTGCAGACAAGTTGCTCGGCAAAACCTCGAGCGTACATGCGAATGTAATTGACTAGATGTTAGGTTAAGTAGGGCTTGGCATAGGACTAAAATAATACGACTGTCATATTTTTTACAACTCTAGAGACGACATGAAAAAATTTTTTTTCAAATTATTCGGTTACTAAAAGAAAATAATTAAAGAATAAGATTAACGGTGAGAAAATCTGGCAGTGATCGATTTTGTAACACTTTTTCTGGTGAAATTTTGATTCTTACGTTAACTAAGTGGAAAAACATATTTTCAGATTTAATTTCTATTTTTTTATATAAAATTAAACATTTTGATTTTTGTTTCAATTTTCAACATGTCAAGATTGAACTTTATTCAACACTGTTTCGGTATTAGACTTATTTTCAGGAAAATTCATAAAATGAATATAGAGTTGCATTTTCTCAGGTGAAATTTGCAACCTAAGTCTTACCAACTATAAACAGAATAATAAATATTTGAAAAATTATCGGCCAACAAATTAAATCCTATTTCATCGTTTCACCTATCTTTTTCTCCAGTTGGCTGAATAAGTGAATAAGGTCAACAAAAATTAGTGACGAATAAATTTAAATTAATTTAAGTATAGGCACTAAATATAATTAAAAAATACGTATTACATTCTTCTTAAAATTTAATAGTCTAGGTTGAAGAAAAGAAAAAACATTAAAACAAAATCAAGTTATTAATATCTGACAAGAAAATGACTAAGAAAAATAACTACTTATAGGTATCCGCCCCAATTATCTAAATATTATGTAAATAAGGTGAAGAAGTAAACAGAACAATATTTTGCAAGCATTGCAATAATGTCATATGGACGTGAGATGTAGTTCTTGAATCCAATTTATTAAAACGAGATGGCGTTGTTGATTTAAGTGAATTTTGTGTCCTCGTAAATATATCTATCCGACAACAGTTGGAAGATGAAAAATTTGGAGTTATTTGTGCTCTTAATGTGGAAAAATATCACTTATTAATTTTTAACCAGAGGATAACTCCTTCAGTTGAATTAATTTAATTATGTTTGAACAATTCTAAACCACAGTTTATATTTTGGTTGGTTATTAATTTTTTGATTTACGTATTTTCAAGCAAATACCTTAGTTGACAATATGTAATATGTAATAAGGTATTTCAATTCGCTGATCTCCTGAAAGGATTTCTACGTGCATCTTCCACATTGAATAAAACGTTCGCAAAAGATGTTGGAAATGTTCCAACTTTCATTCCCAGAAATCACAGATGAACCTAAGATAAGTTCATTCGAACATGCCATCAAAATGATACATGTGTCTGCATAATTATAGGCTGGACTTACATTAACCTACGCTCAATTTAAAATGAAAATCGATTACCTATAATATAAATTTCGTAATACGTGTACGTATAATTATTCATTTATTTGTCCGCATCAAAAGGCGAAATAGGAAAAGGGAGAGGGTAAAGAATAATTCGTTTGAAATTAAACTAGTCGACCTTGCAGTCAATATTCACATTAATATTATTATACGTGGATACTGGATGTAGACGTACAGCCTGAAACGAGTGAAAAAATAATAACTTACAGGAAATTCATGAATATGAAACAAGTAGGCTATTAAGAGAAAAAAAGAAATAATAGTCGATTTACACCACGTGATATAGATAAGATGCGAGTTAGCATTTATTTTGTTTTTTTGTTTTTTACGTATTTTTGGTGAGGCCTAGGTTATTCGGAAATATGTGCAACGAACTGAGAAACAACGAAGATATTCAACTACGTCTATCTTGGCGGTTAGTAGTCGAGTGAACTTGTACATGGTATGCATGTAAATATTCTAAAACTGTGTATTATTAGGCCACGTTATTACACACGGTTGGTATAATTTGTGACAGCATCTTCAACGAAAAGATGTTATCTGTTTCTTTAATTATTTGTAGATACAACGAAACTATTCTTGACTAAAGCACCTTCAAATTTCGCATCCAGACATGCTTAACTGTTTCAGTGGGAGCAAGAAAGGAGTCCGAACACAACTACGACGATTTTTTAGTTAAAAAATTTAAAGTTTTTTGCGGCCATGTATTTATATATTGTGAGTATGTACCCACATACTATAACTGCAGTCATCCCTAAACATTAGCAAGGGATACGCTTCTGAAGTTTCCGAATTTCCTCGCTATAATGTTGAATTTGCGAACGTCGAATCCATTCAGCAATCCGTAGGTAAACGCAACAAAGTTGGAGGAAAATGTCATGTTTATTGAATTTTTTTTGCACATTTAAAGTTGATCAACCTTTATAAAAATATACAACAACATGATTAGCAGCAGTCATTTCATCATAAATTTCAATATTGTGCTTCGCGGTTCCAGGGAATTCCCCCCTCAATGCCAAAAACAAGAAAAAAAGAAAAGAATAAGAGAAAAAATGAAAGTACGACCTTTTGAGTGTAATTATAATGTTATGGAGGGCTGATTTATATAATATTTCTGTATGTAGTTACTTTCAGACATAGATAGTTGTTTTCAGGGAATAAAATTTCTGTTTTGCACATTATTATATCTATAAGTACTTACATCGCTATAATAAACATAAAATCCTTTAATTATTTCAAGAAATTATTTCGCCAATTATTATATCATATTTGATGCGCATGCGCCATTATACCCACATAAACACACACAGATATGAAAAAACATGTTTGTTGTCTCCTCTGAAACAACAAATTCTACAGTGTTACCAGAAAAAATCTAACTGGTACAAACCAAAGCACCACTTAGCGATGCTTCAGGGCTTGTATATGTATAAATATGCAGGTAAATTTACAGGTAATGATGCGGTAGGCAAACTGTTTAATCTGCCACATTACTGCCCCTTTTTTCTCATAAAAATATGAAAATAATATTTTGTCCCTACGAGGCTTACTGTATTAGGGAGCTAACTATATAAAACTGAATACTTACCTTCTTCTAAGTTAATTCCTCTCAGACCCCGAAATGTTTTAAACTATACTTCACTGTTGTTTTCCTAATTTTCTCACATAAGAGTCAATTCTATAGAAAAATTTATTCCTGGTGAAAATTATTCTCATTCAATTTTCTATAAATTAGGTGATATACATATTTTTCATAGAAGCCATAATTTTGGAGTTGAAAGCTGTAACGGTATAATTGTTACAAAATGTATACGACACATATGATATTTTGTTTATAGTGTATATTTCAGAAATATTTACATGAAAATATTATAATGTACAAAAAAGATGTTGGTATATTAAAGGTAAGTTAATAATTAATTAGGTTTAGATCTAAGGGTATCGATTCGAATGAAATATACATTGGTGTCGTGGGGGATATACACTGTGATTGGTTGTTATAATCTACGTAATTTAGAGTGAGCCAATAAGATAACATGTTTATGACATGAGATGGGTGTAGCTACAAAATTAAGAGGAATTAAGAATATTGCTGAGTTGTCTTTTGTGTTCAGGGAATAGGTGACATTATTATGTTTATTAAGAGAATATTATATTAACTGGAAAAAGGTGATGTCATGATGCAAGTCTTGACAAGTCTTACTGACGTCATTTTAGACAGGATGTACGAATGAAATTATATACGAAATGGAGATAGAAGAATAATTGGTAATAAGATACGAAATATGTGGTAGAATAGAAAATGATATAAATTATCATTACAAAAGCTGTCAAACAGTTTACTGTACATAGTTTCGTTTTAAGGAGCTGTGAAAGGAGGTAGCATCAACTTGAAGGTTGAAAACAGTTATGTAACATGATGTCCATTATTTAAAAAAACCTCTATAATGATACTTTCCCAACATTTTTCAAGAATAATGTTGTAATATTGGAAAGATGGAGGGGAACTTCACACGAAGTAAAACACAAGATTTTATGAGCAGAGAAATAAATATATTTTCAGCTCTAAGGTGGGGAAAGCGCGAAAGCATAAAATCCCACCTGGTGTGTAATTTATTTACAATCACTTTTCATACAAAAAAATTTCAATCACAATTAACACACAATTATTAATTAATAATTACTCTCTATCAACTCTCTTCAACACATACACATTCAAAAGACTGAACTGTGATTACTATTTTGGAATGACAAATCACAGTGTTGCCTATAGAAAAATCAAACATGGACAAATCCATTGTTCAACAAATAAAATTTTTTCTGAAAACAATAGGTAGATAATATGGTGACCTAGCGTGAAAAACTAAACTGCTTACAATAAAAAAATATCAACTATAGGAAAAAAGGCGCAAGATATACTCCCATTCTAACATAGCTGAATGAATATATGTAGATGATAAAAAAATCCACCTCTTTACTTAGTGTTCTTTATAAATACTGTATTTATTTATATACTAGCAGTACCCAATGCTGCAACACAGCAATAATTCACAGACCTCAATTAATCAGGCGTAAAATGAAGAAAAAAAAAAGATTTAAAGTTAGATTGAAACTAACATAAATATGTTGCCAAATATATCTGTAATTATAGTCACGTGATAGCATTACAGAAGTGGCTTTTATAAATAAGATATATATAAATAGCTGCTCCCTCTAAGTAATGCAGGCTATTCCAGAATTGATTATTTCACTTTCTAAGAGTAGTTAGCTTCTTTATAAAAAATAGAGTACCTCCATATTAGAATATATCTCCTTTTTCTCACTTGTACCTATAAATGTATGCTATTATATGGTTGAGATATTTTTGACAGATGTTCTCAGGCAGATTTCTTTGTTATCATGGAGGAGATTAGTGTATGTATTTTCATAATTTAAAATTTGGATCTAGTGGAGAGCTTCGCCCTCAAACCCCTTTTTTTCTCTATTTTCTTTTTCTTACTTCACCTAACCACCCACAATACAAATAAAATTTTTTTTTAATTTATAAAAAATTATATTTTGTCTGGGAATTGAACACAACACCTTCCACATGGTAAGCACACGTTGAGATAACATGCTGCAGCAGCTGACAAGATAACAAATCATTTATGCTAAACTATTTTCACTGATTTCTCTTCTGCTTCCTCTATATTTGACCCACCTTCTCACCATCACTCTCACTTAGGGCTAATTTGAATAATTGTGAAGAGGTGAGCTTGAAGGAAATTAAGTGGACAGAAAAATTTGTTTGGCATAATGACATCATGGACTAGTTTTGTCATTTTTTTTTAACCGTAAATATGATGAAAAATTCAAAACAACGAGAAAAGACCCCACACAGCATTCCAATACACAAAAATATCAGTGGACTAAAATAAAATAAAAAAGTATATTAGACTTCAGATTAGAACCTATGGCTCGGGCATTCTAAGTTTCTATTTTACCTCTGAGCCACGGCAGCAATTTGTGAAACTGGTTTGTCATAGATATACAGTCACTTCTCTTTTATGATTTTTCAAGTATCAAGCTCACCCATTCACAATTATACGATTTAGTCATAAGTCATCACACTCTCTTGCTTCATATTTCTGAGTATGTACCTCTAAGAAGTTAAATAACTATTTTTCTAATTACAAAATGTAGGTGGAATACCTTGTTGTGAGAAAGTATTCTCACCAGAAGGTAAATTCAACAGAATTTAAGCGTGTTCAGCCACTTCATATTTAACATATGGGTAAGCCAAAACCAAGGCAAACACTGGCAATTTTAGAGCCGGTTTGGACGGTTTATATACTGGCTTAATTATATGCACACATACACACGTACGTAAGTGAGAGTGGCCCAGTTGCATCATCCCTTTTGGTGATAAGAGATGATGGACTGGTTTGTGTACGGACTGTGACACCATCCAATTGTCGAGATATGTCACGATTCGGTACTCGTACATTACCTGCATGTACTTGCAGGTAATTACGATCGTACTTAATTTGTGTTGGTTTTACGTAGCAAGGACAAATATTTGCCAGCCCTTTGGAGTGGCAACAGTTGTTGAGGGGTCTGAGCCCCTTTACCTCATACCAGTGAGTCCCCACAATATCTAACAATACAATAGGTATAATAGGTATGTAAATAGTGACTTAAACTCTGTGATTCTTTGCAGGCCTGTATCTCAAGAAAGCTGAAATGGAGAACAGATTTTTTTGTGTGAACTGTCTGGCCGCATTATTTTGAAGGTATGTATCAATTTAATAATGATTCTATCCAATCTAAGTTGAGTATGTAGGAAAATACTAATAAAGGAATGTGTTGTTTCCATAAAACTTTGAAAAATTAAAATTTCTGAAATGGACAGTAGATTGTTTTGCTTTCACTATCTGGCTGCATCATTTTCAAGGTATTTGTATCAATTTTATAATGATTCAATGATATCTTGTTTCAGTATGAAGGAAAATACTAACAAATGAAGGTGTTTTTTCAAGAAAACCTGAAAAAAATGAAAATTTTTGAAATGAGGAGCAGATTTTTTTTCATCTACTACCCATCGTATCATTTTTAAGGTAAGTGTATCAGTTTCATAAAAATTCTATTCTATGCAGGTTCAATATGAAAGAAAATACTAATATATGAATGTATTTTTTTAGGAAAATTTGGAAAAAATTAAAATTTTTGAAATGGAAGTCAATTTTTTTTCATATACTGTCCATTTGCTACATTTTCAAGATATGTGTTCAATTTTTTAATGATTCTATGCGATCTAGGTTCAGTATGAGGGTAAACACTAATTAATGAATTTTTTTTTCAAGAAAATTTGTAAAAAATGAAAATTGGGAGTAGTTTTTTTTTTATGTGTATTACCCGGCTATATCATTTTCAATGTAGTATATCATTTTTGTAAAAATTCTTCGTGGTCTAGGTTCAATATGATGGAAAATTTTAATAAATGAGTGTGTTTTTTCAGGAAAATTTAAAAAAAATTAAAATGTTTGAAATGGTGTGACAATTTTTTTGCATATACTATCCTGTTGCATCATTTTCAAAGTATGTGTGTCAATTTCATAATGGTTCTAGGTGATATAGTTTCAATATGAAGGAGAAAACTAATGAATAAAGGTTTTGTTTTCAGGAAAACATGGAAAAAATGAATATTTCTGAAATGGAGAAGAGATTTATTTTCATGTATCATCTGCCCATATAATTTTTAAGGTAAGTGTATTAAATTCATAAAAATTCCATGCAATGTAGGTTCGATATAAAGGAAAATACCAATAAATGCATGTGTTTTTTCAGGAAACCTTGAAAAAAATTCAAATTTCTGAAATAGGGAGTAGATGTTTTTGGATGTACTATTTGGCCATATCATTTTCAAGAGAAATGTATCTGTTCCATCCCGTTTTTGCAGACGATTCAGTTCATCTACAAAAACGTGTCGAACAAATTATATACAACTATTATTCTTAATTCTCGGAATAATAGCTGTCTATATTTTACCTAGCTTCTCACGAACGGACACCACCAGATATGCTGACAATGAAGAGTCATCATATTTGACGGATGTTCCGTATCACACCACCTTTTGGGTCGGCCATCTTTTGATTGAAACAAAGAAAACAAAAGTAATGTCATGTCTTCATTTTGAAGACATGGTCATTCCTAAACCTGAAGTCGAGTAGAGACGTTAGGGTCCATACTAGTTGCTATGGACATTAGGTATCACTATATTAAGAAGTAGAAATAAGTATAATTTTAAAGTGTTTATAATAACTAAAATGAAACTCTAATAAAAGATAAATGTTTGTAACTTATCTTATTTGTTGAGGTAATTTAAAAGTAATGAATTACTCTCGCAACAGTATCAATTTCCTGATGATTTTTTCCAATTTAGGTACAATATGATTGAAAATATTAATTAATCAAAGTATTTTTTTTTCAGGAAAATTTGGGGAAAAAATGAATATTTCTGAAATTAGGAGTAGATTATTTTTCTTGTACTATCCAGCAGTATCATTTTCAAGATATGTGAATCAATTTCTTAATGATTCTATATGATCTAGGTTCAGTATGAAAGAAAATACTCGTGAATGAAGGTGTTTTTTCAGGATAACTTGGAAAAAATGAAAATTTTTGAAATGGGTAGCAGATTTTTTTGTGTGTACTATTCAGCCGTATTACTTTGTGGGTATGAGTATCAATTTTGTAATGATTCTCTGCAATCTAAGTTTGGTATGAAGGAAAATATTATTGTATGAAGTGTTTTTCTGGGAAAACTTGGGGAAAATGAGAATTTCTGAAATGAGAGCAGAAGTTTTTTGTGTGCTATCCAGACTGATCATATTCAATATAGGTGTATCAAGGGGCTGGTCAAAAATCACATTGCTTAGCAAACAAAATAAAAGTAATCCTACCTTTGATCAGCTTTTTTAGTTCATCTGGAACTGATCTTCTTTTCCTAGCAACAGATCAAGATACTTCGCTTCAGCGGAGGTACGGATCTCGGACTTGGCTTAAAACTTTATTTAGGACAACACAAATAAGTCCTGAAAATTTCAGTTCAATGAATTAAGAAGTTTTTAGGTAATGAGAATACAAACAGACAGACAGACAAACATTCAAATTTATATATATAGCCAATGTTAAACGAATCTGATTAGTTTGGAAGCAAAATTTTTGATGTTAGGGAGTTTCTATGGAGTGAGGATCCAGACTTTACTTACCAAAAAAAAAATAAAAAAATAAGCAACCTGATATCTAAAACAGTATGTCTATGAAGGTGGTGATAGTGTTGTGGCTGGTTGGGATTCAAAGGGATGGCTGAGAAGTTGTTGATCTCTCTTAGGATGATGCCTTTTATGCTTTTTGTTAAAAAGATATTCAGTAAAAACTGCTTATTAGGGACCTTGGATAAAGGGGACACCTGCGTAATTGGGACAAATTTGTGGAAGTCCCAAAACAGAAGATTTAAAATTATAGAAAATCAGACTGCTTACTGGGGACAATGCATCAATTCATTGAGACAAAAAAGGTCTATAGATAAGAAAAAGTTGCCCTTGAACTGTTTTTAATTTTGATGTTAATCATGCCTGAGTTCATTGGCAATAGTATAATTATTACATTAGTCTTTTTAATAATTTCGTGTTGTCTTGAGCCTATTAGTTTCAGTTTGGGTCATGAAAAAGTACTTCCTACCATCTTCTTTCCACCAAAATTGAAATTCACCACAAATTTTTTTTTATCATTTGAATTCTCAACGTTGTGTAATTGGGACACACCGCTTATTAGGAACAAAAAGGGTACTGCTCAATATTTATTCACTAAGAGATTTCCACTAAATTTAAGAAACAGATTCGGAGTATTTTTCATTTACAATTTGGTTCTAAATCTCATGTGACAAAATGCCTACTTCGGATCAGCTATGGCTGGCATTCCAAACAAAGCTTCGCATGGGCTCCTTCTGACATCAGCATATTATAATTATGTACGTCAACTTAATATATACAATATGTGTATAACATTATAATATAATGTTTCACTATAACCAATAACTTTAGGGTGTTTATTTACCACGTCCTTTCATTTGTCTCACATTTTGTCACAAAAATTATTCAACTTTCCTTTGTATTAATGACTTAGACACATCATATTTAACTTACATTTTTTTATTAAAAATTTCACGTCCTCTGTCTTCAGTGTTCATAAATATTCACTCTGCATGTTAGACCGATACCTGATAAGAATAACAACACTACCTTATCAAGTGGTATTACACTATCTTTAGTTTTTTCCTGTTCACAAACGAAAACGGTTTTATTTCACACTCTACCTAACTTGTATTCATTATTTCATGAAATTCTTAAAAATTTTAGGTAATTGCATGATATGACGGATATTACACTTTGCTTAATATACGTAGTCATTTTAGCCCTTTTATTACTTAGAATACCTAAAGAAAACATGGAATATAGGTGAAAACTGCCCCAATGGGGAGCAGATTTTTTTTCATGAACTATTCGGCTGAATAATTTCCAAGGTAGTTGTATCTGTAACGGTATAATTGTTACAAAATGTATACGACACATTTGATATTTTATTTATAGTGTATATTTCAGAAATATATACATGAAAATATTATAATGTACAAAAAAGATGTTGGTATATTAAAGGTAAGTTAATGAATGATTAGGCTTAGATCTAAGGGTATCGATTCGAATGAAATATACATTGGTGTCGTGGGGGATATACACTGTGATTGGTTGCTATAATCTACGTAATTTAGAGTGAGCCAATAAAATAACATATTTATGACATAAAATGGGTGTAGCTACAAATTTAAGAGGAATTAAGAATATTGCTGAGTTGTCTTTTGTGTTCGGGGAATAGGTGACATTATTATGTTTATTAAGAGAATCTTATATTACCTGGAAAAGGTGATGTCATGATGCAAGTCTTGACAAGTCTCATGACGTCATTTTAGACAGGATGTACGAATGAAATTATATACGAAATGGAGATAGAAGAATAATTGGTAATAAGATACGAAATATGTGGTAGAATAGGAAATGATATAAATTATCATTACATAAAATTCCGGGGGAATTTTGAAATTCAAAGTTTAAAAGAAGTTTGAATTTAAAAATTCGATAAGATAGATCATAAAATTAGGAAGGTTAAAAGAAACACAAAAAAAAAGAAAAGAAAAAAGGATATTATTTTTTTTTTTTTTTTTTTTTTTTTTTTTTTTTTAAAACACTTTTTCGGATAAACATAAATGGTCAATGGATTAGATTATAGTTTGCTATAGAACTAGATAAGATAAATACATATTTGACAATATACTCTTATATATATATATATAAATTTTAATAATAGTAATACAATCATTTTTCACATTTTTCTTCAATACATTCAATATTATTTTCATTAGTATTTTCAATATATTCAATAGGTTTCGTAATTTCATCAATTAATTGTTTGATATGTTTACTTTCTAGAGGTTTTCTAATTTTTATAATAAAAAGAGATATGATAATAATAATAATAATAGTAATAACACATAACCATATAAGTATAATAATGTTTAAAAGAGAGATAGAGTTTCGATCACCAAATTCTTGGATTTTGATTTGGGTTTTGTCAAGTTTTTCTTTAAGGTCATTGGTTGATAGCATAGGAGAGAAATTAGGAATGAACATAGTCCAGTTAGGGTTATAAGCATTAATGCTTGGAAGGGAAATAGTTTTCCTAATGTCTGAATCAATAACGACATTATAGTCTGTCCATAGTAATGGAAGGTGATGTTCGATGAGAATGTCATCGGACATATCTCGGGGGCAAGGAAAACCTATCGGAATAATTATTTCCGAATAACCATCATATTCAGTATTAATAATTTGAACATGGCAAGGTACTGTTAAAAGAACTGTACCAGGGAATGATATATTGATAGAGATATCGAATGATTTTTTGGAAATAGTGTCAAATGCACTAATATTGGATGGATTTGTAATTGCAAATTTGTTTTCAGCAAATTGAAAAACAAGGGTTTTACCATGATTTATTTCACAGCGGAATGCGCACGATTTGATTAGTTCATTGTACGATTTTTTAAGGAATAAGGTTTTTGCACAAGATGAAACCTTGTCGGATCCACGATTGTCAGGAAGGAAACAAAGGGGTTTTTCGGGATTACAATAATGTAAATCGGTACCAGTAATGTATCGAACTGAGTCGTCATCAGAATTATGGACAATGATTGATGGTTCTTGATCCCAAGAGCATAATTGGTTATTGTGTGATTTGAACGTTAATGGGATAAATTTGTAGACATAGTAGTCAGAATTTCTCTGTTTTACAGGAATTTTTAGTTCTATTTCCAGGTTGTCGTTATAGAGGTTGCAATTTATTAAGTCTAAATGATAGTAATTAATATAATCATAGATAGGGATAGTAAGTTCAAGGTTATTTCTTAATAACAATGGAATTAATTTGTTAAGATCTTCTTTGAGTGTATCAGTTGATACAATACTAGAGGGTAAGTTATGGTCTTTACAAGCGTTTAGGACATACTGAATATTCATAGAATGAATAAGGTATGCATCGTAATATGTACGAATAGAGTTATCAAAATTGGAGATTTCTCCAACGATATGTGCTTCATTAGAATATTTTTCAATGGTTTCATCGAATGCAGCTTTTGCAACGAAGAAATCATCGTAGAAGTGTTGGAAATTTTGGGAAAAAGATTTGAAATTTTCCGTGACATTAAGTAAAGAGGAATGATCTGATATGACTGTTTCCTTTAAAACATCATATTGGTCTTTGAGGGAAAGTTCGTTTTCCATTAGGGATTGTCCATCTCTGTACGTGAGTACACGACAGCAGATAGAAAGAAGATCTCCAAAAAAATCTCTGACTTTATCGATAGCATTGTCACGTTTAATCCGAAGAGGATGGGGTTTAGGGGCGAAATCTTGAATTAATGCAAGATTATTTTTGATGAGTGATTCAAAAAGTTTTTTGTATCTCAAGCTGATTTTATGGAAACGACATTTAATTTCGTCCCAATTACAATTATCGTTGTAATTGCTATAGATATTCGTTCTGATGAAGTCAGCAGATTCAGTTAAATTAAGCTGAATGCTATACAAAATTGGGATAGTTTGTTGGTATACACGTATTCTCTCGTATTCTTCGAAATACGCTCCTGTAGACGCTGTTACAGTCGGAATTGCCGATTTGTGAACATGGTTTAATTTGACTGCAAGCGAAATATGAGATGTTGAGATGGAGACCATAAAAAATAAAAATGACCATCTGCAACATAGAAAAAATGCAACGTATGACAGAACCATGGGTAAAAACTAAAAAGAGATTTCGTGAGAATGAAATATGAGATTTCACACGTGAATAAAATGGAAAAAATAGGAAAATTAGAATAGACGAATAAGATCAAAATTTTCTCGGAAAAATATGGATTTTATGGGAAAGAAAGATGTATTGAGATATTTCTGAGAGTATTTTAGTTAGTTCGTTCTTGGAGTTTGGAGTGTTAAGATATAGATTAATATCCAGTGATTTTTAATTTTTTTCGTCAATAATTACTTTCGTGTTTCACAATTAGTTCGTATTGTTGTACTAAAAAAAATTTTATTTACGAATTTAAAACTTTTTTATTACAAAAATATTTTAATTGTTATATCCGAATAATAATAAATTGGAAAAAATTTCGCGGAATTCGCAAATAATTTTTCGGACAAATTTTGTCAATTATTTTGGTTTTTTCGCGTAAATGCGTATTCGTGTTCGTTCAGTTCCTGATATTAATTTGGAGAACGCAATCGAAAGGATGCAGAAAGAAAGAAAAATGAATGCGATTCAGAACACGTTTAAAAGGATGAAGATAACGACAGAAAATGGTAGTGCGGGAGGTTCAGGTTGTTCTGAAATACGGTCTAGTTGGGAATCCGATATAAAAAAATATGTACAAGATCGTGGTTCAAGGGCTTGTTTGGATGGGAGGATTTTTCCGTTGGGTGGAATTGCTTTGGCTGATGAAACCATAACATTCGATGAGATTACTTTGGACATGTTTTCTGCATGGATAGGGTGTCGATGTTATCGGCGGGCATTATCCGTAATACATCGTCAGATGTGGATGATGGTGTGGTTTATTACACATCCTAATCAGTTAAGTTGGCAGGATAGTATGCGACAACGATGGGGATCTTCGGATCACATCAATTTCAAGGCTCGGGGTTGGTTGCACGTGTCCGATTTGGTCATATGTGAAGAATCAGAGAGTTTTATAAAGGGGTTGTTATCCTCTTTGACTCCCTATTTTCCGAAGGGTTACACTATAAAAATAGGTCGATCATTCATTATGACACGTTCGTATGAGATTGAACAAGTTGATGCAATATCACTGTCATTTATGACAGCTATCATTGCATCTTTTGTTATGATTCAACATGAAACGAACGAAATAGTTGAATGTCGATTTTTACATTTGAGATATGTTGACATTCGTCAACTTATCCTGCCCAAATATTTCGGACGAGTTTCTCAGTATATTCAAGAGCGTTGGGGATCTCACGTGGAGATTAAAATCCATGATGGTCTCATTGTTTTAAAAAGAGTGTTAAAACCTGAGATGAGAAACGCTTTACAGAATATCCGGGAGAGGGTAATAACCGGGCATACTGACCGTCGGTATCCATTCATTTTTAATGGAAACTCTAAGTTTTATGAGGAGTTACGTGCAACTATGTTTCGTGATCTCGATTATGTACCATCTTCCAGAAAACAAACATCAGATGAGTCTACTCAGGTCGATATGGATGATGCAGTTGCTGGACCTAGTACATCGAATGATAGTAAGGCAGCAACTCTGACAATCAATCCTGAGGCGAAATGCATATGGAGTCATGAGTTGGAGAAAATCAACCTTGATTCCAATATATTTTGGACAGATTCAAAGGCTGTTCAATGGAAGGACATAAACAACACATGCCTAAACAGAGCTGTGACTCCCGAAAATCCTCCACCATCGCCACCACAATGTAAGGGGTGTTTGAGGGATGAGGAAGCTATGGAAAAAAATAAGGATTTAATGAATCTGCAAATTGCTGAAAGGAATGCTCTTTCAATAGCATCACCTGCCGTAGAAGACAGCAGCGACGAAGAAAGCGAAGACGACAATTTGCCTCCGATGGGTCGTGGGCGAAGTATTTTTCAATTTCGGGCAATTTCTCAATATCGAAATTTTAATATAGGAAGGGGTCCTGCAGTTATTCGAGGAATGCGGGGAAGAGTTCCGGCACTTTTCATTGCTAGGCAACCTGCATTGGCCAGACGAGGTCACGCGGCAAGACCAGCATAGGATTGTCCAAGAAAATAGAAACTTTGGTGTCGTCATTATAAAATATACACATACAGGTAAGATATAAAAATATATAAATTTAAAGTAATTTAAATAGAAGGTGACTATTGGGGTAGTAAAATAAATAGATATATATGTTTATCCTTGTTGTGAGTAGCAGAGAGATACTGGAAAGAGAATATATGGAGTTTATTTTCCTTATTGTGAGGAAATTTATAGAAGGGTAATTCAGAAAATAGGAATCGAAAGTTTGTTTGAATTGTAGCCACATAAAGAAAAATAAGATAATATATACATATACAATAATAGTATTAATAATAAGTTGATAATATTTATAGAGATATTTAGAGGAATGGATATGTACATTATAGGTATTTAAAGGGAAAGGATATAGAACAATATGAACAATATTATTTACAAGCTTTTTTCTACAGGTTTATTACGCTGAAGACTGACTTTAGTATCGTTTTTACTATCTTCTTCATTTTCACTATCTGTAGCATCTTCGATAGTAGGTTTATCATTGATGTAGGAAGTTAGGTGTTTGTTTTCCTTTATTTGTGTTACATTGTTATGTATCGTATCTTTCAGTTTTTTTGTAGATCTGTCTTTTTTGGTTTTGGGATGATTGTCTTTTGGTTCATCCTTAACCTCAGGTGGTATGAAATATTCATTATTGTTTGTAGGACGTTCCGTATAGGGAATAAGACGTCTTACATGAATATTTTCATCTACACTGTTTTCGTCATTTTCATGCACAATTCTAACTGTATAATTTAAATCTGAATTTTTATTTACGATACGATAGGGTCCATGAAATTTAAATTTGCTTTTCGCAACATTCTTACTTTGACGAATCAAAACAAGATCGTTTATTTTAAATTCTTTCATCAATTTGTTTTTGTTATAATACTGAGAGTTTTTTTCTGCAGCTTGTTGTTTTAGTTCGGGTACTTGATCTTTTATTTTTTGCAATTCTTCAAGAGTTGTATTCCGTTGATCGAGTGATGTTGGTATTTGTATTTTGTATTTGTCATCAAATAGCGTTCGAGGTTGATAGCCGTGGAGAAAGAAAAACGGCGAAGTGTTGTTGAGATAATGAATGGGTGATGTATTATATGCAAACACAACACTAAAAAGTGTGTCAATCCATTCTTCTTCCGTCTTTGGTTTATATTTAGATAGACATTTTTTAATAATTCCGTTCGTTCGTTCAACTAGTCCTTGAGTTTGCGGACTGTAGGCTGATGAATGTATTATGTCTATATTCTGATCTTTGCAAAACCTATGGACAAGGTCATTGCGGAAATGTGTGCCGTTGTCGCACGTAATAATCTTAGGTTTACCGTATGTAGTCATAATTTTTTTAATAAATTTTACGACACTTATAGCATTGGGATGTCGTACAGGTTCTATTATACAGAAATTTGTGCATTTGTCAACGCCGACTAAAACATAATTACGTTCGTAATTATTGTCAAATTTGCCAATAAAATCGATTTCGATATGGTGAAATGGATTAAATTCTTTAACAGGAATAGCTTTCATCATTCCAATTTCTTTCGGATTTTTTTGTTGTAGTTGGCATTCATGGCATGATTTGATATATTCGTTAACTTTTTTTACAAGTCCTAGTATAAAGTATTTTGATTTAATTTTTTCAAGTGTTTTTTTACGACCAAAATGTCCTCCTCCAGAAGGATTATCATGCATTTCTTTTAAAACAGATGGGATTAATGCATCTGGAATGATTGGTACAGGTGAAAATGGGTTATAGTTAAAACTTTTCTTTTTGTATATGATATCGTCATCACCTATAAAATATTTATGTGCATGACGTTCTATTTGTTTAACTAACGCACGATTATCAATAAAATCTTGGTTTAGGAATTTGTATACTTGTCCCCAATAATCGTCTATTTGTTGGTAATCGGCTAATGTTTCAAGAGGGATATCTTTTCCATAAAGTAATGTTTTTATTGGTTCTCCAGTGATATGAAATTTAGGGATTTCGTTTTCTTTAATTCCATTTTCGTCTTTTTTTGTTATTGGATCAAAATTATGAATTGAAAGTAGATTAATTTTTTCTTTTTCATTGATGTGATATTATCTTGAATTTTTCCTTTATTTTGTTCGGCTATTTTTGTTGCTGATCTCGTTATAGCATTAATTTTTTTGTCTGTTGTCATAAATTGTCCATTTTCAAATCTTATTGAATCTTCATTGTCTTTAAAAGGTCGAGATAGGAAGTCTGCCATAACATTTTCTTTTCCAGAAATATGTTTAATATCAAATGTAAATTCACTGAGTTTGGAGACAAGTCTTGCTAGTCTGGGAGATGGAGTTTTGAAACGATGTTGATACGTTAGTGGCTGATGATCTGTATAAATAATAAAATCTGTTCCTAGTAGAAAATCTCTGAAATGCTGACATGATTTCGTTATTGCGAGCATTTCTAGGTCAAAGGAACACAAGTGTTGTTGGTTCTTGTTTAGTTTTTCGGAAAAATATCCTATAGTGTATTTTTTGTTTGTGTCAGGATCAATTTGACGACATACTGCTCCTATAGCATCTTTGGATGCATCAACTTCTAGGAAAGTTGAAGCTTCGGGGTTATTAATTTGTAGGACAGGTTCTGATAGAAGTATATTTTTCATGTTTTCGAAGCATTGTTGGTGTTCAGGTAACCATACAATTTTTTCGTTCGATTTACTGTCTTTTCCTTCAAGGATTTTTAGAAGGGGTAGCATTTTTTTCGTAAAGCCAGATATCATTTTACGATTGTATCCAGCCATTCCAATAAATCTTCTGACTTCTTTTAGCGTTCTTGGTGGTTTCATATTTTTGATAGCTTCGATGTTTTTAGATAATGGTTCTAGTTTTCCATGACCAATTTTATGTCCTAGTAATTCTATGGAATCTTGCATAAAAAAGCTTTTCTTTGTTTTTACACGGAAGTTAAAATTTTTTAGTCTTGATAAAATTTCTACGGTGTTATTTAAACATTCGTCGAACGTTTCTCCGAAGACACAAATATCATCAATATATACAATAACTTTTTTCCATAAAATATCATGAAAAATATCGACCATAGCCTTTTGAAATACTGATGGGCTAAGACTTAATCCTTGTGGCATGCTGTTAAAAACATAGCCAACTCCTTCAATGTTAATTCCAGTTATAGGTTTTGATTCTTCATCGAGTGGTAGTTGAAAATATCCTGAGTTGAGATCTATGATAGAAAAGAATTTTTTTGTTCGTAGATGGGGCCATATAGAGTCTATTCTTGGGACTCTTGTTCTATCTTTTTTTATTTTGTTGTTTACCGCTCTGTAGTCAACTAAAGGTCTGAAAGATCCGTCTTGTTTCTTTTTCAGAAACATAGGTGATTCGTATGTTGATGGTTGTCTTTTGAGAACTCCAGCTGTTTCCAATTCATTTATCTTTTTCAACCATTCCATTCTTTCTTTGTAAGCCATTTTATAATTTCTTCTTACCACAGGGGTATTGTCTTTAAGATGAATATGGACTGGTGGTACTTTAGCTAATGAAAGGTTTTTTGTGGAGTGTGTAAAGATATCAACATAGTCTTTAATTTTATCAATTGTTGTTGATCTTTGTTCAGGCGATAATTTGTTTGATATTTTGATTTCAACACCTTCGGGATCACAAAGTTTGTTTTGTGTGACACAAATCTTTATTTGATTGGATGGTGTTTTCTCGTAATAACATAATGTACCTATTATTTGATTTTTACGTATCCTTTTCGTGTTATTTGTTGGATTGAAAATTGTAACAATTGAATTATTATTTGAAATTAATAAGTTAGTTTTATTTTCAAAATTTTCATTTTTCAGCAATTTCACGAAAGGGGGTAAAGTTTGTAAAGCGATTTTTTCATTTGGGTTAATTAAATACGTATCGCTTGTTCGTACATATGTTACTTGTTCTTTTTCTTCTTTGGTGTTTGTTGAACATCTTGGAATTGATATTGAAATGGTTTCTTCTTCACATGGTATTGAGAATTTTCCAGACGAAAAATCTATAATGGTTTTATATTTTTCAAGAAAATCGTAACCTATTATAATATTCTCAATTAGATCCTTGACAACATATGCTTTGATTGGGAAAGAACGTTTCTTAAAAATGATAGGGATTGTAGAAATTCCTAATATTTGTAGTTCTATTTCATTTGCAGCATATAATTTGTCATTTGTAGGTTCTAATGGTAGATTTTTTGCTAGATTCCAATGTACAAGTGTTGATTCAGCTCCACAGTCAATCAGTCCGAATGTATCTGTTCCTAATACGTTGCACGGAAGGTATAAACGACAGTTGATTTCGTTTTTTCCAGTTGGTGCAATAACAATAATATTCGGTTTATTTATTCTTTTATTATTGTTCATTTCTTTGATAGGTGGTGGTTCTCCTACTTCTTCGTTTTCTCCTGCAGTGACATGTTTTACTGCAGGATTGTTTATACGTTTTTTGGCAATGTTCCGTTTTGTTGTGGGTAGGTGATAGCAGGAATATTGTTAGGGATGTTGTTTTGTACCGCATTTTGATTTAGAGTTTGGTTTTGATTTGGATATAACTGATTTTGGTTTGGGTATGACATAGGAACATACATAAATGGAATTTGATTGAAATTATTAGGATATTGTTGAAAATTATTGTAGTTGTTACGAAAATTTCCACGAAAATATCTATTGTTTTGTCCGCGGAAGTTATTTCCTCTGTAGTTTTGGTTTTGATAACTATATTGGTTTTGGAAGTTATTTTGATTTTGAGGTAGGGTGGAAAAATTATTTGAATTATTATTATTATTAACATTGTTGTAATTGTTTCCATTATAGTTATTATAATATCCACGTCCTCTACCTCGTCCTCTGAAATTTCCTCTGAAATTATTCCCTTGGTAATTAGAGTTGTTGAATTGTTTGTTTTGTGATGTATTACTTTCATTATTTTTAGAGCTTGTTACTGCTGCAGCTAATTTTCTTATTTCCGAAATTATTGTATCATTGTTGGTGATGCTGGTATTATCAATTAAATCAGTTTTTTCATCATTTTTCGGATTTTCGGTGGTGTTATCTTTTTGAACACTATTTATTTGTTTTTTCGATGATGTTTTCAAGTTTTTTAATTCTTCATTGGCTTCTTCCATAGCTATTCTGTATGTTTCAAGTTGTTTTTTAACCTTTTCGAGTGCTAACGCGAAAATAGGATCTATTAGAGGACGTATCTTGTCTTTGCAATAAAGATAGTCATCAAAGGCAGTGTGTAGTGCAGCTAGTGTTTTTGGTTTTGATTTAACCATGTGTTCTCTTTCTTTTTCACCGATTGAGCGATATATGTGGTCTATAATTCTTTCTTCTGTTATTTCAGGTTCTATCTCTTTTAGCGTGTTTGATACAAAAATTACAAAATCAATAAAATCATCATCTCCTTTATATTTTCTTTTATATAAATTTTCTCTTAATTGGGGCGTTGTTTTTTTAAAAATTTCTTGTAGTCTTGGTTTGAGATCTTTCCATTCTTTTAAATTTTCATCGTTTGAAATTAGTTCATTAAAAATTGTTTGTGCATTTCCTGTGAATGCAATCTTAATTTTCTTCATTTTTGCGTCTTCGTTCCAACCAAATGCTTCACATTCGTTCTCAAATTGTTTTAAAAATGTTTTTATATTTTCACTTGGGGCATTTGAAAATGTTGATGGTCTTATGTTGGTTATTGGTGTTTCATTTGCCATCTTTGTTAATATTGTTTTTAATTTTCTTGTTAGTAGATTGGATTTTAAAATTGCTTCTTCAGGTGATTTGGATGGAGTGTGAAGGTTAATTAGATCTTCTTGTGGTGTAAGTGATACGTCAGAATAATTATTATCTGAACTTGCACTAGATAATTCTAAATTAAATGTAGTATCTTCGTCTATAGTGCTTAGCGTAGTGTTGAAAGATGTACCTGCAATGGCTTGTATAGCTTTAATTTTTGCGAGTCTTCCTGGATTTTGGGATGGAAAGATTAGATCATTAACGTTATCTTTTTCAAGGAGTTTATTAATTAAAGGATCTTTATGAGTGTGAATGTATAAACTAATTGCTAGTTGGATTTCTGGTCTATTTTTATGTTTAGGAAAGGGTTCAGAGTTGATAGTTTTCCAAAGATTGAGTAAACTACTGTTTGGTAATTCTGTAATCCAATGGTTTGGTTTGAAGGCAGTAGCGTTTGGAGTTGTTTTATTTCCCCAATTTTCGTCTTGCATGGAAGTATTAGATTTTGAAACACTTACAGTTTTGCGTGATTGTTGCAGCACTTTGACATATTTTGACTTCGGGAATGCTGAGTGACCGTTGCCAAATATTCGAACTCGTACTGGTAGGCCTCGAAATTTTCGACGATGGATTCGGCTGTGCGATCTCCGATGGATTTGCCTCCAGTTGAGACTGCTTCGTTTTTTCCCGATATCAATTTTTATTTGATAAGTTTGCACTTCGTTTTATACTTAGAGGAAAAAAAAATATTTTTTAATTTTTATTATTTATTGACACCACTGTTTTTTTTCTTGATAATAAAAAAAATTTTATTTTTATGTTGCACCGATTTTTATATAAAAAAAAATTTATTCGCGTTTTACGATTCGTTTGTCCGTGGTTCGGGCGCCAATATTTTGTAACGGTATAATTGTTACAAAATGTATACGACACATTTGATATTTTATTTATAGTGTATATTTCAGAAATATATACATGAAAATATTATAATGTACAAAAAGATGTTGGTATATTAAAGGTAAGTTAATGAATGATTAGGCTTAGATCTAAGGGTATCGATTCGAATGAAATATACATTGGTGTCGTGGGGGATATACACTGTGATTGGTTGCTATAATCTACGTAATTTAGAGTGAGCCAATAAAATAACATATTTATGACATAAAATGGGTGTAGCTACAAATTTAAGAGGAATTAAGAATATTGCTGATTTGTCTTTTGTGTTCGGGGAATAGGTGATATTATTATGTTTATTAAGAGAATCTTATATTACCTGGAAAAGGTGATGTCATGATGCAAGTCTTGACAAGTCTCATGGACGTCATTTTAGACAGGATGTACGAATGAAATTATATACGAAATGGAGATAGGAGAATAATTGGTAATAAGATACGAAATATGTGGTAGAATAGGAAATGATATAAAATTATCATTACAGTATCATTTTTGAAATTATTCTGTGCTGTCTTCATTCAGTATGAATGAAATCACGAATGAATGAAGGAGATTTTCCAGAATTTGATTAAAATTTAAAAGAACGATAACTTTTGACCTAATGGAACTACTGCTTCGGCAGTAGACTTGTTGGATTCGCCATACAAAAATACACCATTTTTATGTGCCATATGCATCATTTTGTCTATTTGAAGTGAAAATGGATATTTCGATTTTGGCCCTTTTATTACTTAGAATACCTAACGAAAACATAGAATAGGTGAAAACTTTCTTTATTCGATAAAATTGGCATAACGTTTTTTTATGACTCTTTGAATTCTAAAAGTCTAATCTTCCTCATTTAGAAAATGCTTAGTTTTTAATTTTCTATCAAAATTCTTATTAAAATCAAGGTTTGTTTCGAACCTCAATCCTCCTTTTGTATAATTGCACCAATGCTTTGAAAATAGGAATTCCATATTGTTTTTTGATTTTTTTTTTTTTCGTGAGATTTTTAGAAGTGTTTGAGTTTTGAAAAATTTGTGGACGAAATCAGCGACTGTGATTGAGGACGTATGAAAAAAAAAATTGAAAAAGAGATGTTGAAAGAATATATAAACTAGGCAAGTAATGATCCTGGCATTTTAGATTTTTTTAATCACACAAAATTGGCACCAAAATTTTCTCTTCATAAATAAGTATGGATGATATCCATGATATCTTGGAAAATGTGGATAACTCGTTTCCCGAAACTGGTATTTATTTTAACGAACAAATAATTATAGCTCTATAAAAAAATGTTCAGAACTTAATTTTCTATTTTGAAGAAACTCTATTATCAATAATATTGATTTGTGTTAGAAAACATACTGAATAGCAGTTATGTGTCATTGAAATGTATTGGTTTTTGAATCACTTTTCGTTGCATTGCAATAAAGCAATTTACTGGTATTCAGGACGTAACTGATAAAAAAGCTGATTTTTGGGGCGAGGGGAATGAAATTTTTAATAATGTATGTTATTTTGAAGATAGGTGATTCACAAATATATTCGTGAAGAGAAAAATATAATTTAAATTTTGTGGAATGAAAAAGTCAGCGAGTCCTCAAATGCCCGAACTAATTTACGTTTCATAATATTTTTATATTTTATCAATATTCTAAATTTAAATTCAAAATAATTAACTAAACAGATGTACAGGAATATACCTTCTCGAACTATATATCTTTCTTAAAGTACTTACCTAAGTTGGAAACTCAGCGTCGAATTATTTGGGTTCATCATAAATCTTTATTCAACAATAGGCTAATTTTAAAGTTGAAAAATAGTAAAGCACGGTTAAATTAATTTGTAGGTATCCTCCAAATATCTTCAAGAAATCAATATTTTGCATATTATAAAATTATAGCCTAACTACTCTAATTGATAACTGGCTAATACCAACGTTATATGGCCGAAAAGCTGCTTTTGCGCCAAAATGAAACTAAAAATAATGTATAAGAACAATTGTGAAAAGAGTGAACTTCTAACAAGAACAAAAGTAAAAGTTATGGATCATGTAGGTATAGTTGTACACGATTGTGTTAGGAATGCGTTTCCTTGGCATTTACCATTAATAGAACAAAACCAGGTAAAATTAAAATTAGATAAGACGTTAATCACCTGGGTCATATACTTATGTATACGAGAGAAAAAAGTGGTCAAAAAAATTGAGTAAATGATAAAATGAAACCTTTCTAAAAATACTTTCACGATTTTTCCAAAGGTAGGTAGCTTCTTTTATTCTTTATTTTTCTTTTTCTATATATATATTTTTTTTTTTTTGTATTTTGAGAGCACATAATTCCGAGTCCGCAAACCACATATCTGAACTAAGTAAGTATATTACAGTAATTACCTAACTACCTACCAAACTAAGGTGAGATTGATGAAATTTGAAATTTATGGAAATATTTCAAATTAGAACTTGATAAAGGGGTAATATTGTGGAAGTCTCGTGCTAGTAAACTCAGTGTTGGGCTATTCCCAGGAACAACACAACACTTTTACCTGGGAATTCCCACAAATTTTTATGGAATAGGAATCCAACTGGAAATTTGTGGTGAAACTGGATACAACACCCTCGTATTTCATATTTTGACTACCTTCTTGTTGATTTCTATATTGTAGAACTTGAGTAAATTAGGAAACAAAAAATCTTTTCACTTCTGCATGTGAGCAACAATTCAATAGTACTTTGACACCTATGCGTTTGGGTACCAATGCATTGTAAAAAAGAACATTTGGATATCGATGCAATGCATATGGTGCTTTGATACTTACGCTAATTAGGAAATTTTTGTTAAATTTCAACCACACTTTGAATATACTGTATGCGCTAGGCTAGGGCTTTCATTTGTGCCCTAAAACGCTAAGAAACACAAAACAGGAAATTTCTAGGAAGTTTTGAGCTGGAAAACAAAATGTAAAATTTCCTAGAATCATTTCCGAGAATGGGAATTGCGAATTCCCACACCCAACACTGTAAACTCGCATCATATTGTCCAAACTAAATGAAAGAAATTAGCTCAGGAGAATTACTTTATATGATCAAAATGAGGCTATGTTACCGGATGTGCGGATTTTTTACCATTGTTAAACCAGTTGTTACATTAGAATTACGCTGGAAAAACCCAAAAAGATCCGAACATCTGATCATGTAGAAATGAGGATAGAAAGGAAATATTTACTATAAAATGTTTTATTATTAGAATGTGTTCAGTAAATTCAAGATAATATATTTTTTAAGCTTCCATGATTTGCATTTGTTCTATTAATAGTGCAAATTAGGTTTATGAGCTTAAAAAGTTAGGACATTACATAGTTTTTAATAATTTATTTTGTGATTTTTGTTTTTGTTTTTGATTTTTTTATATTTCCAGTTATTTTTGGTTAAGGTGAGGATGTAAAATCACGTGGAAAGACCGAAACACAAAACCATCCTTGAAATATATTACAACAGCGAATGAAAAATAGAATAATTTCACATAATTTGAGAAGCTGAATTCTCACAACATGGCAAGGTAGGCACTGTTACCAAATGATCGACAATAAAATATGCAATCGTGTAATAGGGTATACATGTTAGGTAAGTTCTGAAATATAAATATAGTTAAGAAGAGTAAGGTTGGGAAGAAGAAAATCCCAGCATTTTTCAACATCTAGGCTCATTGACTGAATATTGTATACTGTATAAGACTGACAAACCTAATGGAGAAGTTTTCCGCAGAAAATGTAGTTCATTTTTAAAACAGAATGGTGTGTTAGTAGTATGGATCACCTATTTTTCGCAAATATTTCTCCAAATTGTTCTTCAACTCCAGGTTCGGTGGAAAAAATTTAACATTAGTTTGTTAGTCTGGTAACGATAGTACTTATATAGGTATAGGGATTAACTACTGAAAAAAATTGAAATAAACGATACCGACTCACCACTCCTCCATACGTGATATACCCAAAGCTTCAACTTCCTGAGCAACTGACTAATTTCAGTTTTCGTTTGTAACAATTTTATCAGCATTTGGATCACGTGACTGCACTGCAGAAGGAATTGTATATCTCAGTTTTTGAAGTTTGCTCAAAATAATGGGGCCTGGAGGAAAAACTGTTTGTGTTCTCAATGAAAATTCAATCCACGGAAGGGTAAAATTTGGCAAATCAATTTTCGTCATTAAAGTAATTGGTTGAATCTCGATCTTTGGCATCGTCACATTTGGTAATTCTATTTTAGGAAGTGTAATCGTTGGAATTTCTATACTTGGCCACGTGATTTTTGGAAAAGTAACACTTGGCAAGGTGATGGCTGGAATGTTAATCTTTGGAAAAGTGACATTGGAGTAACGAATATTAATACGAATGTCTCTCAATTTTGGAGGCAAAGGAATTTGCGTTTTGACATTTTGAACGTTTGCCTCATTGAACAGGTCTTTTTTGTGAAGGTAAAACTTGAATGCTCCAATTTTAGCCATCAGTGAGTTTCCATTCGAAGGAGTAGCTGCCGGAGAACTCGAAATTTCTGAAAAAAATTTTGTCGTTGATGATTGTTCTTCCGCATTATCACGATTCGATGGTGTTGTAACTGAAATATCTTGTTGAAATATCTTTGAGCTGATTTGGGGAGGGTATTCCGCAATTTGAAGCGAAGGCTGTGTTGCTGAATTGGAAACGATTCTGACAACAGGAGGAAAAAATGTTGGCATGTGAACCATTGATACATCAGCTGAAGAAAAGAAACCCGTTGGCGACTGTTTCTTTCCAAACAAGATTTCTGAAACGAAATAAGTAAATAAAAAATTATAATTTACTCAACGTATTTGTTCAGTATTCGTTTGAATTAAAACTGGTGAAAAAATGAGAACTCGATAGGTACTGAACATATCGAAAACATAAATTTTCTGCTGGGGAATCCTATCTACTATCTACGTGGATAGTTCAGTTATGGCTATTTAGTCATATAGTTTGGATTCCATTTAAAAGGAGAAGTGGTTAAAAGTTTTTTACATTAAAAATTACGTTTTTATGTGTGATACCTTTTTTGATCTATAGAGCTGTGATCAAATCCTGCACAAGGTAAACTTTTTAGGGCTTTTGCTTGCAAAAAACCCTTATTAAAAAAATCACTATGTTTTTCCTTTTCCTCCTTCATTATTCCTCAGCCTGAGTTCCATGTTTTGTTTTAACTGTAAAAATAAAATTTTTTATTTTATGACGATATCTGTGAACGTTTATTTAATTATTTATTTTTCTTCTTTTCCTTCTTCATTTTCTTCAACCTATGTTTTATGTTTTCTTTTTTAACTGTGAAAAAATGAAAATAAAATTTTTATCCACTTACATGATGTTATCTGTAACCATTTATTTTTTTGATTCTAATTTTGGGATAAATTTTCAAAATAAAGCAAAAACCCCGTTGCCACATTATCTAGCGATGTAGCTAGTTTATTTTTTGTTCAATATTATGCAAGAATTTATTTAAAAAAAAAAAAAAAAAAAAAAAAAGCCTCAAATGAATGAAATTTTGCTAAAAATAATAACTCTGGTTTGTAATTTATCTAAAATGGTTAAACACCAAAATAATAGTTAACATTCATTCATTCATTTATTCATTAAGAATTAATATTTCTATGCAGATTCAGATTCATCCCCCTCCCCTTAAAAAAAAAATAATAATAATAATTCATACAACTATATGAAAATAAATTGAAAACCATGAACTGTTAAATGGTAAACATTTTCTTCAACTACTATATTTCTTTTGTGAGTTGTGGGGCACTTCTGTAAACCACTTTTTAAGTAGGTACTCACTTACCTGAATGACCTCCAGGCGAGTCAAGAATTGTTTTTAAAATTTTTGAAAATACAATATTTTTCGTTTTAATTAAATTGGGATGTAAAGAGGTACCTACACGATATTTGTTGAAATTTGACTTTACAAGAGGCGAAAATTTTCAATGTGCCTCTGTTTTAGAGCTTGTGTACAGCTGAATGGCTTGTAGTGTGGTCTTATTTTATAATTTCCTTTATTTTTCTTTGTTTTTTTGTTATTTTTTATTTCGTTTTTTAAAGCATTTGTTGAAGACGACGGAGATACCAACTACTGACTGCCAATCAGACTGGTCCACCATCTTTCTTTTTATCTTTAAAACCTTTCCCTTTTGTTTTTACTTTCCACACTTATATTTTGAACGCCATTGTTTTAACTTACGGCTTATTTTTTATACTTTAAAAATTACATCTAAAACTAATTTTCCAACTATGAAATTTATTCAGTCGTTAATTTTATTTTCTGTAAGTTCTTTTTAATTGAATGTGGTCCAAGTTCCCTTCCCTGCAGTAAATTAAAGTAGGTACGATACCTCCATTTTCAATGTGATCTGCGGTATATTTGAACTCTTCAGTTTAATTTTCAGTCTCATTTTCTGATTCAAGATAATTATTTTCTATATGCACTTACTCAATGTTCGTTTGTTTGTTTGTTTGTTTGTTTGTAATATAATTACTTTAATCTACAAAATGTGTTAATACTTTCGTATGAGTTGATTTGAAGTGTAAGTCTGGATGAGATATGCGTATGCACTCGGTCCCCTTAATTTTGTTGCTTAGGCTTTGAAATAAAGTAGATACGTGTCCATGATTTTACAATCTTTCGATTTTACACTTTTAGAACATTTTTCTTTTCAACTGTTACAGTGCACTCTTTGTTGGACTCCCGTACACTACAGGCTAGATCTGTAGTCTATTCCAAATAAGAATGACGCGATATCACAGATATATTTACATCTTACAGCTGCAAAATGGTAAAAATATGGTGTTAACAAAACAGTTTTGATGCAGCCTCTGTTGAATAGCGTGAATTTTTACCTTTGCCTTTCCCAAATGGTTAATCAGCTCCTATAATATTAGGTTATTTTTATTTGGAATACAGAATACAGCTTACAACGATATTCTCATGGAACTAAGTCCAGATCAGCATAATTTTTTCATTTTATCAACACAACATAACTAATAATATTTTGAAAAATTTCTTCCCCCCCCAGTCTAAGCATAGCCTTCAATTGTTCATCTTTGATATTGAGCCAACTCAGAGTGAAATAAAAATTGCATAATTACCTATCTAACGCGTTTTAATGTGAAATTAAATCAAAAACAGGAAACTCCGTTTAAACTTCCAGTCGCAGTTATACAATTTTATCACGCAACTGCCATAAACAAGGTTTTGAAGACGGGTACCTATAGATAGGTTAGGTGTAGATAATAACCAAATGAGTATTTACGTTCTAATTTCCACGTTGACGATCCCTCCAAAGCGAAATATCGGGGTAAAAACGGAAATTTCAGTTCGATCTTCATTACTGGATGCACGTTATCCCATTCTCGTCCGAATTCCCACCGATTCAGTCGTTGATTCGACGAATGTTGGTAGTGACGAATCCAATAACCTCTAAAACCATCCTTTCCAGGCGTATCTTCGAATTTAGTCGTACGTTCGCTGGCCGTTAGACCCGAATTATAAGCGTAGATATTTAGCCACGCGGTGCCACCCAAATCGTGACGAATTGCGATCTGGACAACGCAATTTTATTCTAATATTATTGCACGTTCGAAGTATGGTATAAGTTGACTATAGTTTAGTTTTTGATTTTACGAACAAAGAACAAAAACAAAAACAAAACAATTAATTACTCACTCGAATATATCGGCCATAACATTTGCGCGCATCTAAACTATCTAATAGATATACGTACGATACATTTTTGGCATTGGTCGCGTTATTCTTTATTTTAAAATGAAATTCATCCGTTCGAAATCCTCGAAAGAAACGAATTTTTCCATCACTCGGAGACACGATATATTCTATAGAAAAAACGAAAATTAATAAAAATTAGATATAAATTCTATGGTAGGTATAGCTGGGTAAGCCTATGTGTGATCGTTTTTATACTTAAATATTAACCATGTTTTCTTTTTTTCTACATTTCTTCAGGAGGATAAAAGAAATCGAATTGTATTATCTTTGGCCCATCAACAAAATAAGATTTATACTTTTTTGGTGATCAAGATTTATTTATAACTGATTTTTTAAACTTCTATACCTCAATTCGTGTATTCGTCCTTTGGCCATTCTAAGAAAATTTACGACTTTAGTTTTGTTCTACATGAATTAATAATTTCAGGTGTTTATACAATTCTTTTCTTTCTAAAAATTTAGGCTATTTTCCATTAAAAGTGGAAAAAGTAAGATTACGGATTTACAAAATTACAGAGAGCGGAGACACATCGTTGGAAAAGTAAATCTA
Organism: Ericerus pela; assembly: GCA_011428145.1. Classification (NCBI taxonomy): domain Eukaryota; kingdom Metazoa; phylum Arthropoda; class Insecta; order Hemiptera; family Coccidae; genus Ericerus; species Ericerus pela. The sequence goes on along the minus strand of WOFM01000314.1, from coordinate 223,917 downwards.
GTAAACCAATAAAATTAAAAAAAAAAAAAAATACTCCAGCGCAGCGATATTTTCCTAAAAAACATACTTTACAATTTTCAACTATAATTCAAAGAACAAAAACTTAGAACATGTAAAACTCAAAACCAAAATTAATGTAATGCAGAAAAGAAGCTCGTAGCCCCTTACGCCGTAAATACGCAAAAAATACTTCACGACATACAGGCGATTTGCTTTTCTCCATATTTTTTATTTTTGTTTTACATTTTTCTCGGAAACCACCGAATAAATAGCCAAAATACCCTTAACGACTTGGTCCTATAGTTAAAAACTACGTATCGTGAAAATTTCAGCCCTACTCCTTTCGTAATTGTTTCTTCAAAACCGTGAACATAAACTTTTCTCCAGAAATTTTTTTTTTTTCCGGTCTTATCGGAAACTACATAACTAATAGTTATTAAACTTCTATCAGATTCGCACGTAAATAATTACAAGAACGAAGAACGATGTATCGTGAAAATTTCAGCACTATCCCTTCTGTAGTTTCTTCAGTCATGAAAAAACTACTTTTTCCACGATTTTTTTTCTCTAATTTTCTCGGAAACTTTCTTGTCAGACTTAGTCCTATACAGAGTGCTCCAGTTTCTCTTCCTATCTCGCAAGGGTATGGTACAACTACTTCAGACAGAAAAAAGTTCGCTTCACGCATGTTTTCTCTTAAAAATTGACCGAGCCCTAGACCAGTAAAAAAAATGAAAAAAAAATTTCAGAAAAAAAAAAAACTTCTATAAGTTATGTTTATTTCCCTTGACGGAGTAAAAATTGCTGCACTCAAACGTCTGAAATGAAAAGTACGTTAGTAATACAAGTTGCATAGCGCACGTTGAAAGGCAGTTTTGTAAAAACACGTCTTTGTGGAACTGCCTTTTAACGTGCGCTATGCAACTTGTTTTACACATATACTTATTTTGTTTCAGACGATTGAGGGCAGTTTTGATTCGATCAATTTAAATGAGCAGGACTTAGAAGTTTTTAAAAATTTAAAAATTTTTCTGAAATTTGTCCTTCATCATTTTCATTTGCCTATAAGTTAACTAATTTTAAAACTAGAGCAAATGTGAAGAGAACTTTATTTTTTGTCTGAACTAGTTCCAATATATACTTGCAGTCTTGCGTAATAGGAAGAGAAAATGGAACACACTGTATAAGAGCTTCTTTCTGTCAAAATTTCAGCCTTAAAACTTTTGTAAGATACATACGTATATTACATACCTATATGTATACTTACCAACACAAAAAATTTTTGTCAAAATTGAAAAATGGTATCATTAGTTTTCTTTTTCCCTGAAACAGATAATTTCATCCTCCTCATCCCTAACTTTTAAGTTAGGTCAATTTAAATATCTCATTTGCAAGCAAAGTGGGTAAAAATATTGACTGGAGGAAAAAGGGGAGTTTTAATTGAATTTCTCCCCGAACTCTTTTATTGAATCTTTGAGCCGAATTTCAATGAACTATTTTCAAAATTCCGTTAAAATAAAGCTATAGTGTATACTCCCGACTTATACGTATACCTACCTATTATGTAGTCTAAAATAATATTTTTATAAATTTTCAAAAGACTGCAGTAGGTATTGAAATCCGGAAACCTCCATAGGTAAATAGTTAGATAGATTTATTGTGAAATATTTTCATACAAACTTTTTCAACATTTACTACAAATTGTGATTCAATAAGTTAGAGGTAAGATAACGAAAAAATGAAAAAGAATATTTTCAATTATTTTCGCAAAGTATGTTACAAGAAATGAATTGTATTTTCAGATAAAATAAAGGTAACAATTAAAGTTTGTCGATACAATGGAGAAACATGGGATAAGTGTAGATATAACACATAAATCAAAACATTGAAATTTGTCAAAAATAATATTGAAAAAAATTATTTTCATGCAGAGAAAACAAAACTATAAATTTTTGGCAGATTCATCTGATTTTTTGATACTCTTATAAAATATCTGATAAGTAGTGATGAAGAACATCGAAATGTCAAAATTGATATATCAAATGGTTTAGCCGAAAATTATATTTTTCAAATTTTTAAAATTGAAAATTCAGGTACCCGAAGTACCCTGAATAAACGTCATAAAATGTCGCAGGTTGTTTGAAAATATACGGAATCATCTATGATTTTCGAACTTTTGATAACCTTAGTTTTCATTAGGTACTTCAATATGAACTTTAAAAAGAGCTAACCAATGATTTTATTTTGAAATCATACGATACCTTTAGCTGTTTAGAATTTAAGATTTCTTCAATTCCTTCAGCGTAAAATAAGTACACGTATGAGGTCGGGAAAAGTAAAGTTTTAGGGTTAGCAAAAACCTGCGCGTGGCAAAGATTATATTAATTTTCATTTTCGAAATAATAGGTAATTACCAGTTACTTACCCATCCAATTATTTGTTATTTAAATTTTAAATTTTTTTGTGTGTGTTTTCTATTTGACTGACTAACAATAGATACCTAACATTTTTTTTTTCTTTCTTTCTTTTTTTTTTTTTTTTTTTTTTTTAAATCAGTTAAATTATAAAAATAAACTTCCTATAATGAAAGAGATAGATAGTGTAAGTATTACAAATTTCGTACCTGAATAAATAAAATGTCTTCAGTATGTATCGTCCAAGTACCTATATGATCAGGAACTGGAAATTTTACAAAAGTATCTGATCTAAATGTTGCAAAACATTAATTAAGGAGCAAGAGTATCTATCAGAAATTATGTGAAATTGGAGTTAAAAAAAAAAAATTGATATCGCAATAGGCCTAGGAATTTTTCATTTTTTTTTTTTTAATAAAGTTACTAACCAACACATCAAACTATCTTGATGAGTACGGACAGTAACTTCAATGACCTTTCCCAAGCCCTTAATTATTTAGTTTTAAACTGTGATGAATATCGAAACGTGTAAGAAAAATTATACAATGAAACTCATTTCACATTATGTTCTTATACATTTTCATATATTACCTTTATTCTGAACAACAAACGATATTCACACACACTTCTATATTTTTTTCTATAATTAATCTGTGAATTTTAAAATTCAGTTTCTACAAAATATCATTTTTCTCACTACTCCACCTATATACGAACCATCTTAAGTTATATTCTGCTCCCAACTAGTTACCTACCAATGTACTATGTAATAGGTATATAGTTAATTTGTTTTTTTCTCATATCAAAATACTAAACCCGGAATTAAATTATTAAATTATAATAAATGAATTATTTTTCTTTACATACAATAGGTTTATTTTTACTTTTTTTTCGTTTTAGTGAAGGTTATAAAATGATAATACTAGTTACCTATCCATAATTAATCACGTATAATTTATTGGTTTATTTTTACTTTTTTAAATTTTTTGTTCATTTAGGTAAGTAGGTACACCTGTATCTATCACTTGGTTTACTTCTTCAGTTGTGTTTATAAACTATCATGTACATATTATACTTACATATTTAGCATAATTGGTAAATTTCTGTTGTATTTATGTTGTAAAAACTCAATAAAAGAATGGAAAAAATACATAGACTATATGTATCTGGATTGATTTGTATGTGATAAGTTACCATTGCATTTCATCTCATCCGTTCTTACGGTTTAACAATTCTTTCAAAAGTTAAGTAGGGTTGTAAATTCAGAGAAAAAAAAAAGTTTTAAATAAATAAATAATCTAGCAACAGAATTTCACATATTACATTATTATAGCCATAACAGTGTTACCTGAAGCAGAGACGCGTCCAAAAGGTGAATAAATCATAACAGGAAAGAAAAACTTCCAAAGCAACATTTTTTTCCATCAATCCACATTACCGCTTAACCGAACATGGTAACTCGCTTCCTTGTGAAAGTATTATTGGAATTATAACAGTTCGACATTTCTCGACTACTTTGACCGATTTCGTAATTAAATGTTCCGATTCTGTGTAGAAATAATGTGGTATTGTATAGTATAGGTACCTACATATTATGAGCTCAATCAATACATCGACTATTATTTTATTTTTGCAACCAATTCATCTCGAATAATGAACTTTATTAGCAGCGGCTTTTTTTTTCTTTGTCAAAAAGTTAGACGACCATAAAAGTAGGCAGACTCATAGTAAATATAGTTTAGTGTTCCTGGGTTTTTTGGCGTAGGCCGTAGGCTTCTGGTTATTCCAGTAAACATATCATCAGTGAAAGAATTATAAACAATATCGGCTAAAAAAATTGTAGTAATTATTAAAAATCAATAAATCGATGAAAGAGAATAAAAAATTACTTTTCGATGCCTACGAAAACTGAATCGGAGAGTGTTCAAACATAGGTACAAATTTTATAAGTAGGTATGTGTTGGATTAATTTGCAGCGTACCTACCTATAGAAACTAATTAGTCAGTCAAATCAGCATCAAAAGGGGCAAAAAAAATAAGCTCATAAACTTTAACCATATATGGTTGTTGAGTGAATTTCTTGAAATAAGGTATTAAAAGTTGCAGCCTTCCCACCTCTTGCATTTTTGTGGAGGGAGTTGTTTATCCTCAAAAATATGGTTTTCTGATTTTTCTCAACAAATTTTGATTTTGTGATAAAAATAAATCAGTACAAAAGTGTTCAGCATAAAATCTCTTACAAAAAAAGTCGTACTTAGTTTTCTGCCCAACGTCTCTTTTCTCCACAAAGAAAGAATTGAAAACAACCATTTTTCAGTGAACATGTTCAACCAGCGCTATATGGGAGATAGAACTCCTAAAATTATCATAGTGTAGATAATTCGTATTTTTTGTTCATCCACTCACCCTCCATAACTCCTTACCATCTCCTCCAACTTCACAGTTTTCAGAGAGTCAAGAACGAATATGATTTTTCATCAGACAAATGAGTACAAAGTAACAGATGAGTATAAAGTATTAAATGGGTGCAAAGTATTAAAGAAGTACAAAGTAGATAGTAGATAAGTACAAAGTATTAAATGAATATAGAGTATTAAATGAGTACGGAGTATCAAATGAGTGCAAAGTATTAAGTGAGTATAGAATATTAAATGAGTAAAGATTATTAAATGAGTACAAACTATTAAACGAGTGTAAAGTATTAAGTAAGTACAAAATAGGTAACAGATAAATATAAAATATTAAATGAAAATAGAGTATTAAATGAGTACAGAGTAGTAAATGAGTACAGACTATTAAATCAGTAAAAACCATTAAATGAGTACAAACTATTAAATGAGTATAAAGTATCAAATGAATGTAAAGTATTAAATGAGTGCAAAGTATTAAATGAGTACAAAGTAACAGATGAGTACGAAGTACTAAATGAGTAAAAAGTATTAAAACAGTTAGATTAGATTCAGTAACTAAATTATTTCAGATCGAATACTATTTTTCACCCTCTCCCACAAAATTGAAATTAACTATGAAATTAATTTACATGAGATTTTTTTATATTTTCTGGATCTTTCGTAAAAATAGGTATTTTTATAAGTTTTTATTCTACTCACTCTGCGATTTTAAAATATACCAATACTGTAGCCAACCTTCCGTAACACAATAATATTTATTTCACATGAAGTTAAAGCCAAAAAAAAAACAAATAAAAATAAAGCTTCTTTTAAAAACGCGTTTTTAACGTCAGCTTATTATTATCTTGCTCTACATGTATAAGTTTTGAAGTATGGTTCATAGGATTAAAAATACGAAAAGTTTCTGAATGACAGACTTGAATTATTCCATCAACATTGTGGACACAGGCAAAGAAGAAGACAACAATTTTGTTTTGTGTGAATAGGTGTCCGAGTAAATAATTTACGTTTTTCTCGAACACGGATTTGGTTTTCCATTAAGTATGTCAAGGATACAATAATTTATGAATGCCATTGAAATACAACACCGTGGGCAACAAAGAATACTTCAAAAATGTTTGGGGATGTCGAATAAATTTCTGAGAACAACCGTCTTTTGGTACCTACCTTTTATTTTCATATTCCGTTTTATAGACCTGATTTTCAGCAGTTGGGTAAATAAATTTGTGCAAATGATCGATTATTTGGGAAAAAATGAATCGAGGGAAAAAACAGACTTGAGTCCGAACCCAAGTTTATGTACAGATAATGTAAATTTATTCCACCGCTATAGGTAAGTTAAGTCCCCACCTATCTATGAATCGAGTCCTGCATGTCCAAGAATTGGATTCTAATTTCTAAGAAATGCTGTTTTCATTACACGCCTGATGAATCATAACAGACATTTTATTTACATGGCAAAGGACGGTTGTGACTCAACTCGTAGATGGCAAAAATTCGTTATCTGATTTTGCGACTCAATTCGATTCTGTCCGACTATTTGCCGCCTTTACGATTGAAGGAGAAAGTTTTCATGGTGTGAATCTGGCTAAGAAATTTGAGAAAAAAAGAAGTATTTACAGTAAAATGGGATAACATGTGATACAGGTCGTGACGCTATAATGAAAAAAATGCTTCGAGGAATAAAATTTACGATATTTTGAGACATTAGTCTATAATTTTTGCAAAAATTTTGTAATAATTTTGTTTTTCAGAAACGCAAGCAGTACGAAAGACGAAAAATAAAAATGTTGTAAAACTAGAAGAGGTTTTTCTTTTTTTTTTCTCGTTAGTATTCACGTTTTGTTTTTCTTGGACAGCTCTATGCCAAACAATCTTGATAAAATCCATCCCAACTATTTTCAACTTTTAAACATAGAAATAAACTTTTTTAAAAAATATTTCTATTTTCACAACCTACGATAGTCAACAAATTTAAATATTTTTCAAGCAACCAAAATCTTTCACTTGCAACAGCATTATGAAAAAGAGTGAAGGTAAAAACCCTCGCTGTTTTTCTTCAAGTACCTTTGGGTTTACATAATTATGGTAGGTAGGCACCAAACTGATATGCACACTTCCAAATTTCAATTGCTCGTTGAAGTTAAAAAATCAGTTACAGTGCCCATAGAAAACGAACATAACGTCAGTTTTCTTTAAAAGTCTCGTAAATTTTACTTTTTGTAATTTTCAGATTTAAGAGGTTTTTTAGGTAAAAAAATTCAACAAATTTAATTCTAAAACCCTCGTAAGACTACCATCATCATTAGCACTTTTGGAGGCGAATTAAAAAACATAAAAGTCCAACTAACTAAGCATTTAAGGAAAAATTTATATCAGCTTCTGACTAATGAGATTTTTATAAAAAAAAAAAAAGCCAACTTACATGGTTTATGTGTGGTTTTCAAATTGAAAACCACGTAAGTAGGTACATGGACTGCAATTTAGATTAAAAACCTTTCAAGTCTAAACAAATTTGAATAAGACAAAAGAGGGTGAAAGAAAACTACCAATTTCCCTTCACTTCTACAATATAACCTTAACTATTTATTACCTTAGGAAGATTTTTCTCATTTTTTCAATCAATTTTTTGTTGTTCCTGTAAAATTTGATTTTTTCGACTTACGAGCTAATTTTTAAAATGTAAATTAATTAGAAACTCTTTGCGAACAAACCTCTTCCAACCCTTCAGAATCTAATTCCTAATAAAATACACTCCACCAGTGGGTAGGTATGCAGGAACGTCGCTGCGTAAGATCGTAAATTATTTTTATTACCTCACAATCCAAGTGTAAATGTGCATAACTGCATACAAAACCTAGCTGTAGGTAGTTACCTATCCTCAAAATAACAGACGATTCCTTTCAAAGCCGCACTGCGTATTCGCAATATGTAGGATTGCATTTTTAATTCACGTCAATTTTTCAAAATATATAATTTCATTTTCAATGGTCATTCGTCATTGAATGAACGCATAGATGACATCGTGCTTATAATTATTTCATCGACGGATGTCAGAATTTGTTAACCGCATGCTCTGGTCGTACACTTACGTACAGCACATAGGTAGTTATGGTTTTTTGTCGTTGAATCAATTTAGTGGGTCAGTATTATTATGTACGTGTAAACTGAATGGACGACTGAAAAACGAAAAAAAAAAAAAAAGTGACATTAATAAATAAATAAGTAATCCGTACAATCGTCTAAACAAGTATAATAATAAATCCTGTTCATGAGCAGATTCGACGAATGTCCGACCAAATTATCCGTAAACGAAGCAAAAAATATTACAAAAAAAAAAAAACAACAAATAACAAAAAAAATAAACACATTTACACAAATACAGTGGTTGAGTTGTATTTTTTATGCAACCTGCAACCGGTTCGGTATCATTCGATAACTCTTCATTAAAATGAACCAAAGAGTGCACATGCGCAGAGTTACCTTGAACCGGTCTCAGAAATAGCAACCCAAAGGGCAGAATTACCGTTTGCATTTGGCAAAATGAATACTTGATACTGTAGAAGTGGTACCTAGATGATGAAGAAAGAAGAAATTATAAATAAATAAATATATAAGAAATACTAACAATTTCGATTTTTATTGGTCGAGACTGAAAACAAAATCGAAACCTACCTTGAAATTTTAATCTCCTATTTTGTTTTTATTACAGGACAATTTATAATGCTTTACGAATTGAAATGAACCAGTTTTCAAGAATGGTTTTACTTTTTGGTGATTCCAATTTGTACCATCGGCCTGAAAATTTCATTTTGATTCTACATGTATACCTACTGAAGACGTATAATTATGTACTAATTTATAACAAAACTTTGACTTTTTCTTTGACCAAAGAAAGCAAATAGAAGCTGATGAGAATATACGTCATATATACATGACGTATAGTCTATTGAACCAATTTGCATAATATCTTGGGCGTATATTATACAGTGTACACAGTTGTTCGAAGAAATAGGCCTTCACACTGCTTTAGATCGCAGTTCTGTAAGGGGGGTGTTACGAAGAAAAAAAACCTTAATTATAACGGCCAAAAGAGGTGATAATGTACCTAATTAGAACCACTTTCAGTGTTACACCATACACGAGATATTAGATACTGGATAAGCATTAATACCTTTATAATAATTTAAATATTTAATTTATTATCCACAACTATCGTGGACCTTAACGTATTTGAGAGACTCAATAATATTTAAAACACAAGTTTGAATTAACACATTTAATAAAATAATAAATTGTACATCAACAGTATATTAATTTATACGTTAAATAATTATACATATATCATCACAATACTTTAGACAAGACTATCTGTTCACTAGCTACTCTACAGGAGAGGTTCTAGGTACTTAGAAGTAGTTGTCTAAGAACTATGTAGGAACTGTGTTTTGTTCCTTCAAATCGAGGGTTTATGTACTTGTTTGGGGTATGTAAGTGTACATGTTGGATAGGTTAAGTGAGGTAGGGTGTTGTTATTATAGGGTTGTGCTGACTCGCGATATACTCGAGGGACAGGCACAATTAGGTCATGAGTGTATAGACATTATATCAATATTCATAAAATCAAATACGGGTAAATTAGTGGTTTTTTATAAAGAGTTATAGGATGTATTATTGTTGATGAATATCTACGTTTTTGGTATTCAAAAATGTGTAGACAAATATGTTCGTCATTTCTAAAAATAGACGAAAATATACATTACATTAATAACCTTTGAAAAAAGAGAAAAATGGAAATTGACTATTAATTTTGTTTTACTCCTCAAAAGAAATTTAGTCAAAATTACTATACAATAAATTATATTTAACTTCTTGTAACAATAAAATTTGAATAATACAAATTAAGTAAATTGTGGACTCATCTGTTCAGCCCCTCAACATAATTATATCTAACAATATTACAAGAGAAGTGAACTTTCAGTATTTGGAGATACACAAAATTGATTTAAGATATCGAAGGGATGAATACAATAAATTGCAATTAAAAGTGATGTGATTGGTAAGATGTGATGAGGTGACAACATGACACCTGCAAGACGGAAGTTATTTTAATGTAGGTATTCATTTGAACATATAAGTCAAAAAGAGACAGTTGTAGGTGTGCATTGCATGAGTGAGACAGAGAGTAATGTTGAGTGAGTGAGATGGAGATACATTGTGATTTGAGTACATGTTTCATGTATGTACTGTATTAAATTTACACATGAATTTATCATGATATTCTACAAGGTGGATGATGATATACGGGAAGTAGCGATATATGAATAACGAATGTTAATAAATAGAGATATATCGTTAGATGTATCTTCTTATTTTTTTTTTTGTGTTATTTTTACCTATCAATTTTCTTTGATCTTCGATCTTCTATCTTTTGTGTGAAGGAAAATGGTATTTTTCTTTTCAAGAATCACCTAAAAATGGTAGGTCAACCTCCTTCCAGTACATTACGTATGAACAGGCTACATCCCAGAAAATTTTCTGATCTAAAAAGCTACATACGATGGAAGATCCGAATTTCCAAAAAATAATGACTTTTACTGATGTTTTGGAGAAGGTTGAGGAAAGGACAGAAAATACAGAGAGAGAAAAAAATCTTGAAGAGACAAGGAGGTGCAGAGAAAATAGAAGAGAAAAATAATTTAAAAAAAAAGATGAACGGGGTTCTTTCTTTCCTAAATCGGGGTATCTGTATTGGGTGTTCCGCATTTTGTAACCAAAACTGGTCAACAATAGAAATTTTGAGAAGTCAAAAATTCTAAAAATTATATTTTTTGAACAAGCAGTTTTTTTTCATTCAGTGTTTTACTTACAGTGTAACAAATGAAAGACTGATCCATATTTCCATATAGGCAACTACTATGCATTTGAATGGGCTATTTACAACTGAAAGACTGTAGGAAATTATACAATGCCTATTATATAGAACTAGCTGCTCCCTCTAACTAATACAGGCAGTTACAGAATTGATTTTTCTACTTGCTAAGAATATAGTTAGCTGCTTATAAGTATAAAATATCTTCCTATTAGAGTACATCAAACAAACAGACAAACAAACAGTCAAACATTCACATTTATAAATATATATATATATACATTTGGAAGAATGCTGGGTGAAAATTACGTTTAAAATGAAGTGTCAAGAAAATTCATCAAGTGTGAGAAAGAAGCGCATTGCAAAGTTATATAAAAAGTACACAAGCTATAAAGTGTTTGCTTAACAAATAAATTAAAAGCAAGCCTGCTTTCAATCAGCTCTTTTGGTTCTTCTGAAACGCTTGTGGTGTATGACCGCAGAGAGACATATCCGGGAGGAAAACACTCCATAAAATTAATCCAATGCCATGAAACAAACTTACACTTCGAGTATCATTATCAACTATATCTAATGGCGATGTGAATTTTAACCTAACACTGCTCAGCCTTGTCAGAGTCTGCTACACCACAATTTTAGCCATGCACCTCAATTAAATTAATAATAGAAAATAGGCTTAACGCTTCCAAGAAACTGTCGTTTAGGGAACTAGGGACCAACAAACACCACAAGTAAGAATCGAGAGTTTAGCGCATTGCCACGACGATTAATTAAACCATGATAAAAAGGATTATGTATTGAGAAAAATTTGGTACAGATATGAATGAAAAAATACAAAAATAAAAAGACTAGAATAAAGTCAACGTTAAGGACAAAAGATGGTTGAACTAAGCAGCAAAAAAAAGTTACATTGAGGTTGTATAAAATTGACTGCTTGGTTAAAAAAATGGAAGTGGGAGATAAAAACAGATTTAGATAAAAGAGATGGTACCGAGGTACATTATTTTTATTATTGTTTACTGTACCAGGGAATATCAATCTGTGGTAAAATAAAAGGGGAAGTTTAAAAAGGTGAGAGAAATTTATAAATGGGGGGAGAAAAAGTGTTTTTGTTGTGAACAGTCGAGGCTAAGTTGTTAGCCTAACCAAGACTCTCACGGAAAAAATTACTATTAGGGAATTTTATCATTTTAAATTTTAATTTATTATTGATATTACCTGACCTCGATCACTTAGAGTTTTTAATTTTTAGATTTATTTAGCATCTGAGAATGTGAGAGAAAATTAATTATTATTATTGAAACACCCAACGGCGTTGGTTATTTGTATTAATTTGGATGTGTCTGAGGGTGCTAAAAATCATGATGTGTATTTATTTTTAGAATGGTAAGCCGTACTCATCACACTGATCTTTGCTTCATAGCAATAGTTCAAGATACTTCGCCCCCAGAAAAGATATAGACCTTAAACTTAACTTAAAACCTTTTTTGAGACAACATAAATAAGTCTTGAAAATTTCAGCTTGATCGATTGAGTGGTTCTAAAGTGATGAGCATACAAACAAATAGACAAACAAGCAAACAGACAGACAAACGTTCACATTTATTCAATAGGGTACCGGACATGACTCTCAGAATTACTTGAAATTAATGGGAGAGATAGTCTAAGGCCTGTGAATGAAGGTTCTGAAATTTTTTTGAAAAATATTAAATAGAAAGGAAGATTTAAGATGTCAAAGTTGTGCTGCATCAAAAACGGTACCTCAATGCGCACTCTGTTGTTGAGATGTCATAGAATTGACGTTTTTGTATTTTTCACTATAGTGAGGTTGCTGGTTTCAATACATCTCATTAATACTTCATTTTTAAGTAGGTTTTTGGTGAAAATTTACTGAACAAAATTGACTTTAAAAAATGACTTTGAAGCAAGGGTGGGTGCATAATTCATTTCAGGACCCAAGAAAACTTTTGGCACAGAAAGCTCAAAGTCTAAATTATCACCTAAGTAAATAAGATTCAATAAGTTTGGGTTTCAATCTGTATTTATTTTTAGTACTTCCCATTGAGGTAGAAGGTTGAAAATTGGTATGAGGGTGCTTGAGTATCACATCTATTTTTTTTTTTTTTTGAAATCCCAAAAATAAGAAAGGGGCAGCAGATATGGGCCAAAAATTCATTTTCTTAGAACTTTCAACATATATACACTGAAATTATCCAACTCAACACAAAGGTGGTATAATATTGTTTGTTTATGCTTTAAAAAAAATATTTTTTGAGGTACTGAGTTCAAATTGGAACTTAAGTTTTCTAATTTGATCAATAATTTGACCCAAAGGGGCTCAAAAAAGGGCACAATTTTGTTTTTTTACATTTTAGTATGTAATACATCATTTGTAATGTTTCTTGAGGTGCTGAGTTCAAATTTGTCTATAATTTTTTAATTTGATCAATGTTTTGACCCCAAGGGACTCATAAAAGGGACCAATTTTGTTTTTTTTTTCATATTATTATGTAATACATCATTTGTAATGTTTCTTGAGGTACCAAGTTCAAATTTGTCATTATTTTATTCATTTGACTCATTTTTAACCCCCAAGGCTCAAAATGAGGGGAAATTTTGACTTTTCATATTTTGTAGTGTAATTCATCATTGGTAATAGTTTTTTAGCTGCTAATTTTGAATTTGACGTAATTTCTTGATTTTATCTATTATGTGATCCCACAGGGGCTCTGAAAGGGGATAATTTTGAATTTCCCTATTATATTGTGTGATACATTGTTGGTAATTTTTTTAGACTTGAAGTTTTATTTTGATATGTATTTCTTCATTCAACTCCTTATAATGTGATCCAAAGTGGTTCAGATATAACTAACTAATTTTAACTTTTCACATTTTATTGTGTGATATATTGTTTATAATGTTTTACAATTTTCTGAGTATAAATACAAAAATCTTATTTTTCTCACAAGTAAGGCAAGTGGTTTTACTGAATTTTGTTCTTTTTTGTTGGTCTCAAATAACATGGGCATCCAATACATAATAAATCACTCAATAATAAGTGAAGATATAATTGCAATCCCTTTTTTAGGGCCACAGGGAGAAAAAAAGTGGTTTAATTTAAAAATTGATTGTAAATATAATCTCAGTGCCTCAAAAAACATTATTTATGATGTATCACTCAATAATATCTAAGAATTTTATTTGAACCCCTTATTTAGGGTGTCAGGGGGGTCAATGAGGTGTTTGATTTAAAAATAGATTTCAAATCTAAACTCAGCGCCTCAAAAAATATTATTAATGACATATCACTCAATAAATCTAAGCATAGTATCTCAACCACCTGTTTGGGGTCACAGGGGACTCAATAAGGGGTTTGATCAAAAAATGGATTGCAAATCTAAACTCAGCACTTCAAGAAATATTATTAATAATATATCACTCAATAATATATAAAAATATTATCTCAACCGCCTGTTTGGGGTTACAGGGGGCTTAATGAGGGGTTTTATCAAAAAATGATTTGCAAATTTAAATTCGGCGCCTCAGAAAACATTATTAATGATATATCACTCAATAATATCAAATAATATTATCTTAACCCCCTGTTAGGGGTCAGAGGGGGCCAAGGAAGGGTTCAATCTAAAAATGGATTATAAATGTAAACTCAGAGTCTCAAAAAACAATATTATCAATGTATCACTCAATAACATCCAAGAATATTATCTTAATTTCATTTCTTGGGCTACAGGGGGCTAAATGAAGGGTTAAATCTAAAAATGGGTTGCAAATATGAACTCAGCTCTCAAAGTAAATAACTCCCCAGGCACCACCAAAAATTTTTTCCAAGGCTGTGCTCTAATATAAAAACAAATAAGGAATGATTGGTTTTTGATTTTCTTAGTTTTTATTGTTTTTCAATGTTTTGAATTTGTCTATAAATAAAGGGGGGAGGGGTGCAAGTGCACATCCTTTCATCCCCTCACTCAGAGTCACCATGAACTTTCTAAATTGATGAGCTTAACTAAACCAATGTTCAAACACAAAAGAGTGAGGAATGAATGAATGAGAAACCTGTGAAAAAGGTGAAAAGTTTGCTGATGTGTCAATTCTATGACATCACACCCACTGCTCAAAAAATATCACAACGTTTTTTGACAACTCAACTTTACCATTCATTTTCTCCCATTCTATCCAACCAATTTTAATGTGGTTTTCACTGATATTTTTTATTTTTTTTAAAGAATTTGAAAATATGTTTACTGAAAATCATGTCCGGTACCCTATTATGTAGACAATGTAAAAATTTTTCACAGTTTATTTCAATTTTTTTATCAAGTTTTGTATTTACCCCGAGTCTTACCCAGTTGAGTCTAGTTTTAATCTCGCAGAAATTACAGCTTTAAGACAACTTCTGCTCATTACCTAATTGATTTGTCAGAAAATTTTAGTTTTTCAGACAATGTATTCGGGAATATAGGAACCAAATTTACGTAACACTTCGTATGTTTCTACAAAAACTTGACTCAAGTAAAGATTGATTATTCATATTATTTCATTTTTTTAGGATTAAAAAGATAATAACAATAGCTAAGTAGGTACAAACATTAGTAGAAATTAGAAATTTGAAGTGTCAGAGTCTGAAGTAAAATGGTGGCTTTTTCTTTAGCTTTCTGACGTTATGGTTGGGGAAGACTTGAATAGATTATTTAATTCAAGTCATTCGATAATCAAAAATTACATTTTCATCATAGACTACCTATTAGATTTTTCAAATTAGAATGAACATTGAAAACATTATAAATGAAAAATAGTATATCAACCGGTCATTATAAATATGTTTTTTTTTGGGGGAAACACATGTATCACGGGACCCATTTACCATGGGACCTGCCGCAGCTTCTGCATGGAAAAAATACTGAACGGTGATGTAAGATAGGTCTGGCAACGTTGCAAATTAATTCTAAGACCATATCTTGTTTAATTCAAAAATGATGGTAATAATAGTGAAGTTTTTGAGAAATAATGAGATTTATAAATATTTTTCCCAATAGATTTTGAACTGATAGAAAGATATTAAAATTCGATTGATGTGTAATCCTTACAAGTAGAGGTATGATGTTATTATTAATTTTTGCTCAAGTATCTCAGTAAATGAGATACCTACAATAATTTTATTAATTCTAGTAGGGACCTTGGGACAGTTTTGCTTTAGTACCATGGGACACTTGAAATTTTAATTTTTTTACATTTTTACACATTTTTCTAGCTATGTCACATAGTAAATCAGGTGTGTTTATCATAAAAACGTTAATTTTAGACTAATTTCCTTAGAAAATTAATTAATGTTTTTTTCTATTGTAATATTTTGTTTTTGCATAATGGACATTTTAAAATTAAAGCAATCAATGTTTGTGGTTATCCAGCTTGAATACAAGTATGGACGTAGTCATAGGGGGATTGGATAATTTGCTTCATAAATCTTAAGAAAAAAATTTTTTACATTATTTTTATATATATCTGCAAAGAAAAAAATTTTAAATTTACTCTAAAAATGAGTAGGCACCGCTGTAAAATAAATTTTCGTACGTTATACAAATGTGATATAAAAAAGCAACCAAAGAAAAGACATAATTTTGTTGCAGAAATTTAAAAAATCAAAACAGGAAAAGTGGTTTGTAAGCTTATGAGGCAGACCAAAATTTTATTTTCAACAAAATGGTGATGAAATGACTGTTAAGCCAAAATAAATTATTTTTGTGTCGACTGATTGAATTTTTTTGGAGCAAATTAAGTATGACAGATCATATTTTTAATACAAATTTTTCGTAATCCATGGTACAAGGGCGTATGTCCCATGGTACTACAGGGTGTAGTACCATGAGACAAAAAAATAAATTACTTATGTAAAATTTGTTTTATGAAAAATTGTGAAGGAATTAGAAAAAGTTTGCGTGTGAAGTTTTTAGGCAAGGGTTCATACTACAAGTTTTAAAGAAAAAAGAAGATTCAGACTCGATTAGTTTGGGACTAGTGAAAAGTACAAAAACTGTCACGTGGGTCAAGGATCGCCCTTATTATTAAAATTACTAAAATTTAAGATTCTTCTAAAGTTTTAATGCTGCTTATTTCTCCATGGAATAAGCAGAATGACAGATCAACAGGAAAAAATTTTACTATCGTACACGAAACGTAATGAGAGATAAAATCCAGTTGTTACATTTTTCAGGTAGGTAATAATAATTATAGGAAATTATAATTTTTTATTAATTTTACCGTTCTTTAAAAATCTATTCGAACACTCAGCAAGAATATCGTTGCATTTGAGAGCCTTTTTTTCATTTGTTTACGATGATTCGAACACATTTCAAGATACATTTCTTTCAACATGCTGTAAAGGACTTACATCATTGGTAGCCTTGAACTTTGCATCGATATTTAATCGATAATCGTATTATTATGCCCACCGTTTTCAATTTTAAGTGGCAAAAAATCTTTTTACTATAAGTATACAGGTAGATATCCTTACCTATCTACCTATTTAGTTTGTGTTTAATAGGTAATATTCCACCATATGGTGTTAAATTTGTCTTCTCCAAGCAAACAGATTTAGAGTGTATTTTCTCGGTAATTTCACAAAAAAAAAAAAAAAAACCAACGAAAATAAGTACTTACGTAATTATCGATTAGAAGTTAGATTTAGGCACGTAGAAAGTAGGTAAGCAACAATAGAAAAAATTGCAAGAAAATTATTCTCACAATATTTAATGAATAGAACGAGACAGTTTAGAATTGCATGTGTAAAGAGCATGACCCCCTCGAAAATCGGGTCAAAACCTTGTCCTAGTCCATCAAAACATTTTCCAGTTTATCATTTTACGAGTAATTTATACGATCTTGGTTTTTTTTTTTTTTTTTCTCCACTCATTCTTTTATTCTTCTTTTCACATGTGTTTATTCGCAACCAATATAATTATTAGCCAATAGCACGTCGTTGATCCCTCGATAATAAGTAACCATCAAGTTATAATTTTTTTTTTCTTCTCCATATCCCACTCGAAAGACACAAAAGCCCCACCATTATTTTGCATAGGTGCTATTCCTTAGTTAAAAGAAATGTTAATCTGGTTTCTAATTACTCCAGACGATGCGAAGTGGTCATCGACGATCACCTTTTTTTTTTGTCATTATTAAAATTTTCGAATAATTGTACGCAAGTTTAATTTTCTTTCACGAGTGAAACTGGAATTGCGAGGGAACAATAACCACAAATAACAACAAAAAAACTGATACCCAGGTAATATTATGCATAAATATTCGATTAGAATTAAGCATTGGTGGTTGAATATCGACAACTTTTTTCGTTTCCTTAGGCATATTTCCTAAAGGTTTTTTATTTAGGGGTTGTGTATCCAGAGGCTAAATTTTAACGAATTTGTACGCTGGATAGGTCAATTTAGATGTACGGTCTTTAAATTTAAATCACAGAATGTGATTTTGGATATTTGCTATTGCCGTAGGGCTGTTATGAAATTTTATCTTAGAATAACAAAATAAATTTTTATTATAGAATTTCATTTATAAAACGTATTTGGCTACCAAGCCAGAGTGAATGTGTTTCAAATTGAAGAGGACGAAAATTCGAGAGAATTTAAATTTAAAATGTTATTCAGAAGGGTCATCAGTATCGTAAAAATACATTTTTACATGGTTTTAGGTTTTGACTTACAACTAAATTCATTGTCAGCTTTTACTGCTTTTTACTGGTAACAAATATCCAGTTTATTATGATAAGCTTTTATTCTACTCACTACTGCGATTTTAAAATATACCAATACTGCAGCGAACCTTACGCAACAAAATAATTTTTATTTCGGATGAAGGGAAAGCCAAAATTATAATATAAAAGCTTATCATTTAAAAATTCGTTTTTAACTTACACTTACTTTTGTATTTCAAAAGAAATTTGAGGGGAGCTATTATGCAGAGCTATTATGCAGAGCTATTATGCAGCCCTACAAAATTGTAGAATAAATATTTTATTTTGTTTTTAAATAAAGTAGCCCTTTTGGACGATGGCATATGTTTGTAGATAGAAATTTTTCGGCCACATTTTTGATGTATAAACATCTTAGTGCTCGCCTATAGTTGGGGCTAAATGAGAATTACAATTGTTAGATTTGCATAGGTAACTGTAAGTCTTAAAATTGTAACTCTCATTTGTGTGTGTTACATGACATATAGTTTTGTGAATGTGTTTATACGTCAATCCTTCATGAGTATAGCCCGTATAGTCCCAACAAAACTCACGCATTTTTTTTCTTGTCAATATTTTATTAACATTCTTCTCTTATTACTAGCACCAGATGTGAATTATTTAATTAGGGAAATGATGAGGATAAGTATGATATTAATGGTTCATCTTTCAAAGGATTTATGATGTAGGTACAATTGAAAATCATGGTATTTACTCTACCCATTATTACGAGGTTTGTTGATCAAGTTCCTCACCACTCTGTACCATAGTTTCCATTCTCACTTTATTGCCCCTGTACACTGCCTAACTTCTTTTTTTACTTCTCAAATTTCAAAGGTCCATTTCTCCAGCCCCCCATTTCAAATTTTGACTTGAAAATTTTTGGCCTAATTGTGCTCAGTTTGTGCTAATATGTGCCATCAATTTTAGAATTTGTGCTCACCCCCTTCCTTAGATATAAACAAAAGAGTCTAGGTGGGGGTGGAGAAATGCTAGCCCTCCCATTTCGAATTTTGACTCTAAACTATGTATGCTAATTGTGCCTCATTTGTGCTAATTTGTGCCGTTAATTTTAGAATTTGTGCTCATTTATTTTCAAATATAGGGGCCTCAGAAATTTATGTGTCAGCCCCCCATTTGGATTTTGAGTTGAAACTTTGCATGCTAATTGTGCT
Organism: Ericerus pela; assembly: GCA_011428145.1. Taxonomy (NCBI): domain Eukaryota; kingdom Metazoa; phylum Arthropoda; class Insecta; order Hemiptera; family Coccidae; genus Ericerus; species Ericerus pela. Next base: position 204,292 of record WOFM01000314.1, on the reverse strand, counting down.
TAATTTGTGCTAATTTGTACTGCAAATTAAAAATTTTATACTCATTACCTTTCAAAAATATTTGTGGTTTTATGTCTCCCCTCAGCCCCCCATTTTGAATTTTGACCCACAATTTTTCATACCAACTGGATTCAAATAGTGCTAAATTTTGCTACCAATTTTGGAATTTGTTATCACCCTCTTCTTAATATATAAAAAAAAGTTTGTGGGTGGGGCTGGGAAAATGCTAGCCCCACCCATTTTGAATTTTGACTCAAAACTTGGCATACTAATTGTGCTCAATTTGTGCCAATTTGTTCCAACCATTTTAAAATTTGTGCTCACTTCCCAACTCAGATAGGGAGGATGAAAGATTTCCCCTCAGCCCACCATTTTTAAATTTTTATACAAAACTTTGCCCACTACTCTTTTTTGATTTGTGCTTAATTGTGCCAATAAGCTTATAATTCCTGTACATTCAAATCTTTAGTTATTTGCAAAACAAATTTGGGTGGGGCTGGGGAAATGCAGTCCCACCCATTTCAAATTTTGACTTGAAATTTTGCAAACTGATTGTGCTCAATTTGTGCTGATTTGTGCCAACCATTTTCTAATTTGTGCTCAATTATTAACTGAAATAAGGGGTGAGGAAGGTTTTGTCTTAGCCCCCCTTTTGGAATTTTGAGCTGAAACTTTTCCCATTATTTTATCTTAAATTGTGCTTATTTGTTCCAACTTTCTTTTTTGAAATTTTAAAGTAGCAATTTCAAGCAACTAATAACAATCACCCATTTCTGCTGTAGCCTAAATAATAGTCATTCATAACAAAATTTTCAGTAGGGTCAAGAAAATTCAAGCCTTCCATTTTAAATAGGAGTTAAATTTTACAATTTTTAAGACAGTCTGTAACAAATTTTTACCTTGGTACTTTTGAGGGAACTATATTCAACCCATACTTTGCAGTATGTCAAATTTTCTTAATTTGGTATTTTCTGGTTGTTACTAAAAAACTTTGTAAGTACATGTAAATTTTTCCATTGATCACTCTCTATTGACAGTTTTTTCCATTTAAGTTGTCAAATCAAAAATATTATCATAAAAACCTTCTATGTGAATTAAATAGAAAGAAAAAAACAAATTTTTATGGTCATATGTGTATAAATTATTAAGTAGGTATTCATGCTAATTTTGGTTTTATATACTTAATAATTTAGAAAATACATTTGGTGATGTATCACACGATAAAATGTAAAACCTCAATATTAAGCCCCTTTAGGGGCTGATTTGGGGATGAAGAATGGGTCAAATGGAGAAAAGAACACAAAATTTGGACTTGGCGCCTCAAAAAACATATTTTGTGATGTATCACACAATAAAAAGTGGAAACTCAAAATTAACCCCCTTTTGGGGCACATTTGGGGATGAAGAATTTTTCAAATTGAGAAATGAACACCAAATTTGGTTATTTCCTATTGTATCACACAGTAAAATGTCAAAACTCAATAATTTTGCTAGAGGAATATTTAGACATGCATCTCTAAGGAAGGCTAATATAGTACTGACAGAATGGTGTTATCTGAAATATTTATATAACTACAATAACTACAAGAAATACCATTTTCTAGACACTTTTGGGTGATCCAATCACAATGCGTTATTCCGTAATCTGACTTTTTTTATGAAAAAAGTTCCCAAATTTTGAAAAATATTTTTGGGTTATCTATGGGGAATTTTTAAGATTTCTTTGTCCGGTGTTATCTATATATATAAAAGAGAATGTGTGTCTGTTTTTCTTTTATGCATTACTACACCATTAATCTATATATATAAAAGATAATGTATGTCTGTTTGTCTTTTATACATTACTACATCATTCATCCGATAGCCATGAAACTTTTGGAAGTTGTTGAGTATACTCCAGCGAAGGTTTCTGGCATAATATGAAAAGATAATTTCAAACAGTTGTCCAAAAAATTCCCAAAATATGTATTTTATTCAATATTGATATATCGAAAAAAAATATTGCATCGATCTGGTGTTTTTTGAGGCACCCAGACCAAATTTGGTGTTCTTTTCTCAATTGAACCCATTCTTCATTCCAAAATGTGCTGCAAAAGTGGGCCAATTTTGAGTTTCAACATTTTATTTTGTGATACAGCACAAATTAAGCACAATTAGCATGCAAAGTTTCAACTCAAAATTCCAAACAGGGGGCTGACACATAAATTTCTGAGGCCCCTATATTTGAAAATAAATGAGCACAAATTCTAAAATTAACGGCACTAATTAGCACAAATGTGGCACAATTAGCATACAAAGTTTAGAGTCAAAATTCGAAAAGGGGGGCTAGCATTTCTCCAGCCCCACCCAGACTCTTTTGTTTATATCTAAGAAAGGGGGTGAGCACAAATTCTAAAATTGATGGCACATATTAGCACAAACTGAGCACAATTAGGCCAAAAATTTTCAGGTCAAAATTTGAAATGGGGGGGCCGGAGAAATGGACCTAAGTTTCAATTCTTCTCAGCTGCCTCAAACCACGAAGGTATAGAATAGGATCTAGATGAACACTTATAAGTGCTGGTTATATCAAATAGTTGAACCACCGATGAGTAGGGTTCAACTTTATTTTACCATGCATCAATTATCATTTAAACCTAGTTTATCTTACCATTTAAAGTTTGTATAATCTGGCCTAATTGCTACTACATCATTTTTTTTTTCTCCAACTTCACATTTAATAAATAAAATTGATTTATTTTCCAAAAAATCTAACCAACTTCAAAAACAAAAAACAATAAGAAATACCTATGGTAAAAAGAGAAAAAAAGCTAAGTATTTTAAAACTTCTCTAGGCGGATCTACTGAAATTATTGAAGTCAGTGCTAATTGAGAAGATATTTTAAAATAAAATTAGATGGAGTTGATATAGATACAAGCCTAGGCTACATGATGCAGGAAAGGAGCACCAACCCCAGTCATATTCCAGTGGATCTTTCTGAAGAAATTTTAAAAGTATTATTTTTATCTTTTAGCAAAGGTATTCTTATTATTATTTTTTTAAATGTGGTACACATTTCTATTTTCACCACAGAGGTAAAAACTAAAAAGTAAAGTTGGCCAGCACAAATCTCAGTGCAAGTCTAAGTACAAATCATAGCGCAAGAATGGTAGAAAGAAAAATTTGTTTGTGCATGTGTAGGAATTTGATTGTATTTAACACACACACAATGAATTTCGCTGTTTCCACAGAAGCAACAACTAATTATACAGTGTTTCCAGCTGTAAAAATAGAAATGGGTACCATTCAGTCTGTTTGCTTACAGGCACTAAAGTATGCGTTTTTTTTATAGGATTTTTTCTTTGTAAAACAGGATTAGCGTTACCAAATATGCAGATTTTTTCAAAATGTTAAACCAATTATTGTATTGAAATTGCATTAAAAAAAACCCAAAAAATCCGCTCGCGACACCAACAGATTTTATTTTTCCTAATGGGCTTTGACTAGGTGGGTATCTTACACAAAAATTGAGGTATAGGTATATTTTAATGTGATGGTTAGCATGGGAGATGGTCAAGATTCAATGACCAACAGTTGACCAAGCATAAATTTTTCAATCACACTACGGATGGAACACCAGAACCAAACAAAATATACCCCTATTTGGTGTTGGAGATGTAACGTCAATGTTCAGTTTCGAACACGAAATATTTCTATCGTAAAGCCAAGCAGCTAGTCACTACACAACGTAGACCCCTATCGGTGACTTTAAATTAAAATGTAATTTTCATATTCAATCAATGTTGTGTAGCAAGAATTTGTTTATTCGTAGCAGTCAGGTAGGTACATCTAGACTGAAATGAGGCTAAGTTAAAATGTTATGAATTCAATAATTAATTCCAGGTGTACCTTTTCAATGTACCTACTTCATTTTCCAACTTTCTAATGAAATACCCACGCATGAACATTTGGAAGTGTGCCATTTTCTGTCCATTTCATATTTTAGCTGTCTGCCACAGCATCGCAGAAAAAGGAGACAATTTTTGCATAAAATTATTTTTTTATATGTACCATAAGTACTAAAAAGTTTCTTTTCTATTTAAATTTTCAACTGCCTACGACGTTTCCTTGAGGAAATGTTCGTTACAGCACTGTTTCCAAACAAAAAATCAGTATAGGAATGTAATGCGAGTATTTGGTAAGGACTGATGGATAAATCGTTACAATTAAGTACTTAAGCAATACTATTTAAATACATGGTGGATAATACTTTCATAGTGAGAAAGTTTACAGGAAGTATTCTTTATAATAGGCCTAACACTGAAAAACATGGGAAATTTTTGACGTGAATTGATGGAATTTTAAAGTAATATGTAAGAATATAATATTTATTCGAAATGAAGTTAAGCTACAAGTACAATCCAAAGGTTAAAGCTAATAGAATAGAGAATGATTGGCGAGTAGAAAAACAAAATTTAGAGCATTGAGAAAAATCAGAAAAGATGGAGAACAAAATGTACATCTCTCATTTAATTATGTCCTTGCTCAAATAAAAGTAATAATAGAGCTGAATAAGTAATATGGGTCTAGGTTGTTTCACCATTTTTCTTTTTACCGACAGACATTTCACCGAAGGTAAATCACCTAGCGGACAATTCACCCATTGGTATTTTCACCTAATGATTATTTCATCGACTACACATTCACCCACAGGTTTTTTTTACTGATTTCCGTATCTTTTGTATGACATGGTACAATGTATTTTTGACAAATCATTGTTGTGTCTGTTATCCCGGATTATAATAGACACACAAAATAAATACGTGATTCAATAGAACAATATTTAATTCGAGATGAATACGTCACAATATATTATTTAGTTATCACTTTGTCACTCGTAAATACTTATACTTAATAACTATATAATACTCCTAATTCTAATAGTGTCACACCTCACCATAGGGTGGACGACTAACTTGAGGTGTATCGGCACATCGACAGACTAAGAGTTCAGAGATAGTAAGACTACTCAGAAACTCTTTAGAAAGGCAAGTGAAGTACTGACATAAATCGATTTACCAAGTGAATTCTTTTTGGGCCTAAAAATGTTTATGTTTGCTAAAGTACCTGTTGTACATTCCCAAATAGTGCTAACAGTTATGCTGATTAGTTGTACGTCTGCATAACTGTTGGCTCTATTAATTGGGTTATTAGTCGGAGGTAACGGTGAATATTTAGAAGAAATATTTGCCGTTAATTGTTGCGGAGTGTTTAGGTCAGCGAATATATTCGTCTGCCTAAATACGACGGAATAATCATATATTTTTTCTCAATTTTTAAACCTTAATTACGTCTTATTTATTAGCTATTTAATTATATTTCATAAAAATTTTATTAATTATAAATAAAATCAAATTAAAAACTAAGTACATGCACTTTCAATTATTATCACTCTTTCATTTAAAACTTTTTTTTTGCCTTCCAATTTTCCCCATTCTTATAATTTATATATTAAATTTTATGCTGTTTTTTTAATGTCCTAAAAAATAAAATTCTACAAAAAGATACCAAATTGATATAATTTAAATTCTTAAGGCCAATTTTCAAAGTCAAAATTTTTACTTTTTCATTTCAACGTTCTCATATTTTTTTTAATTGAATAAAATTATTATAAGCTTTTGTTCAACTTACTATAATGACCTGGTTGACTATTTACAATTAAAAAAATTAATCGAATTGGTGAAAGGACTCTCAGGTTAAATTTTGCAATAGATGAATTAGCCTGTAGATAAAAAAGTCTGCCGGTGAATTGTCTGCTAGGTGAGTTTCATAGGTCGACTCCCAATTTCCACAAAGAATTTCCATAATTTTCCCATACCTATCCTTTATTATTTTTATAACATACAATGCAATCCTCCGCCACTTCAAAAATGAAGAAAAAAAATGTTTGTTTCATTCTCGGTTTAAGCTGAAATTTTAAAGAATTAATTACCACAATTTGTACATACCTGCATATTCTAATAGGTAAATATACCTCCACCAGAAGGTTTATATAACCTACATTTTACGGTTATATGCATTTGCAACCTTGTAAAATTTATTTTAATAACAGTTGCCTCAGCTTGGAGAAATTTTTCATTTTATAAAGTCGAATTAATGAAGTAGGTACCTATCTAACTGATAAATGACAAACAATGAAACTGGCAGATTATACATCAATCTACAACATAGGTAAGCCTTCAAACACTACTTTGAAGTGGGTAGACCTATATTCAGTAAAGAAAACTTTGAAAGGATGAGAGAAGTAGACATGGACCATTTACTATCCCATCGTATCGAATAGCTTATTCGAAATTTGTTGAAATTTCAGGTCACCAACGAGGATTGAGGTAAAAGTGCCCATCAAGTTATGCTGTATTATTTTTAGCCAATTTTTTTCACGAAATTCCTGCTAATTCGTTTTATTTTTATCTTTCCCAATTTACAGCAAACACGATGAAGTTCGTTGAACAACTTTTTGTCACCGTAATAATTGTATTTGTCGTATTACAAGATCATTCTCCGGACGCTAAGAGATTACGTAAGTAAAGAAGTAAAAAAGTAAACATTGTCGGTTATGGTTATGTAAACAATAGCCACGCTACAATGCATGCGTATAATAATAATTTTAATAATAATAATAGAAGCATTTTTTTCTCTCCTCGTTTCTCATTTTACACCTACTTTTTAATAACGAGAAAATCATTAAAATTCGGTTAAAAGTAATTTAATTAGGCCTGGCGAAGTTCAATAATAATTTATTCTAAAGTTTTGATTTGGTTTCATTTTCAATTACTTTTAGTTTTGCGAGTAGGTGGGTACTGATGTTGCCTATATAGTCTACCATGTAGGCTAAACAAAAATTTATAACAAACTATACGATTAAATTTTTATTTTTCCTTTTAAATGTCCGAATTTTTATTCGAGGTTAGTAATTTTACAGAAATTAGGACATGATCAATGGAGCCTTTTATACATGAATATTAATGATGAGTCGACGAAGACTAGGCTATTTGAGGATTAATTTCGATGGCATCGTTATTAATTGGATAAGTTTATAGTTTCTAATACAAAAAAAAAAAAAAAAAAGTTTTGTGATTTAATTTATAAAAAATTTGAATTTATAATTTCCTATATGAATATAAGTGGTTCATAAATCTGTACGAAAGCGCACCGTTTCAGAGCTGAAGCCAATTAACTAAAAATAAAACCCCATTTCATATTAATCGGCCTATAACATTTTCATGGTATCATAATATACTGTAGAATCAAGTTGATGATTGGTGGCGAAACACAATACAAATTTTTATTACGGTGATTTATATGCCCATGAATATTTCTCAGCATACTACCTTCATCACAATAAAACTTTTCGACAATCGTAATATAATACAAACAATTTTTATTTTATGAAACTAGAGATACGCCTATATTAATTTTATTTCACCAAGAAGTTTTCTAATAGGTACTTAGTAAAAGTATATCATTTTCAGTTCACTAATTTGAACATTTTATTTATTTTTATTCATTTCTCCGTGCCATATTTTACTAGAATTTCGACGAGAATAAATTAATGAAGAATAACTATAATTCATACATTTATTATGTTTACGTAGCCAGCTTTGTGAAAACATGTCGACGTAAGGAACCAGATTTGGCAAAATGTTTATTGGAGAACACTGTACCATCTGTCAAGCCATTTTTACCAGTTGGTAAGAAAAAATAAATAATATTCGTTAAGATATTTCAAAAATAACCCTTCGTTTTTATATTATAAAAGGACAGCCTCCTTTCGAATTAATTTGTTTGAGAAAATCTCTTACTATCTTTAATTCTAGATCAATAAATTAGAACCTTAATAATGGAAAAGGGTAAAGATTCCGGGAAAAAGTGCGAAGAAGATGAAAAATCGTCTAATTATTTTTCTTATTTATCAAAAATTCAGATGGGTGGCTAGCTCCGTACTAAAATGATTTTGAAAATATTTTTAACAGCATGAAATATTAAGTAAAGTTAGATGTTTTCTTCCACATACCTTTTCTTGCTGGGTTTCTACGTGTCAAGAATAGTGAATAGTTGAGAATGGATTAAACTTTTGAACTTTCGTCTCTATGACTTTTTTTTCTACCCACATTGCTTTGATAATATCCATACCTACTACCAAAGAATGCAGAAAAATATAATTATATCATAATTATTAGGATTTCTAGCAATCAAGTGATATTGGACAAATGTTTTTTTACCCCAAAATTAAACGAAAGCTAAGTAGTTTGTTTGAAAAATAATAAGGATTTGAAATTTATTTTTATATTTTGGCAGAAATTTTTACAACATACAGGGTGTTTCTTGAGAAGCTTGCACCTCAAAACAAATACAAAAAACAAAAAGTTTTACAAACAAGAAAGAGTCTAGTCCTCCACGTAGTCCTATACCTCTAAAAGTATGACATGAATAAATTTACTTTAAAAATGCGATCCGTTGTGTAAACCCCCAGTATTCCCCATAAGAAATAAAAAATAAGGTCCTTTTCACTTCCACCCTATCTTGGTTAACATCAAACCATTTGAAGAACTAGGCTAATTCGTAGGTACTCGGATACGGACCTAGTTACCTACTTACTTGTGGAATACCTTGTCGTGAGAGATATTCACACAAGAAGGTCTTCTTCAGAGTTTGCGTGTTCTGCCACTTCATACTGTAAAGTATGGGAGAGCCAATTCCTCGGAAAACACTGGAAATTTTGTAGCCTGTTTTGTGAGTTTATATAATGGATTTGGCACACGCACACAGACACACATATGTACATATACATATGTGATTATTTAATACATTACGTCGTTTCTTGCTTCCGTTGAGGTGATAAGAAACAACACAACGCGTTTAGTCCCGGGCCATGACATCGCCAAGATTGTTATCGGGTAATTGATCACGACCCATGCAATGTATCTTACCTGCACGTATGTTCAGGTACAAATATACAAACGCACAAGTGTGTATATGTTTTAACGTCATAGAGACGATTATTGTCGGCTTTTGAGCAGCAACTGTCATCGAGGGGTGCAAGCCCCTATTACCTCATACGAGTAATGTCCCCACATTACCTATTTATTTTTGATTTTTTTAGTCCGGTTTGGGAACTCCCTGAATTTTTGCTGTGCAACAATGAACAGAAGTGAAAATATATATTTTTGTTACTTGTAGCCAAAACCATTGGTTTACATAATTAAATAAAAATTGTAAAGGAAATTTCTTTACGTTAGGCTTTTAATATACCTAGCTCCTTAAACTCCAAAAGCGAGATGCATGTTTATTAAACTTTATTGATATTTTTGTCGTAGGGTATACTGTTTGCTGTTCAGGGGCATACAGCTCTATCCTCTCTATAGTGATGGAGGTTCACGTAATATTCTCTGCGCTCTCTTTTAAACCACCGTTCCCCCAACTTTAACACTACCAATACCAAAAAATATACAATAATTTTTTAGTTAAGATTTTTTGTCGAAGCTAATTCCGTATCACTCATGACACCATTTATTTACACACTTGCAGCTATTAAAAAGTTCAAATGACTTCTCAGAAAACACGCTGTATAATATTTGTGTGTCAGTTTCCAACGACATTTTTATTTCCACCATTGTCTTCCAAAATGTCTTTAATCTCAATTATTTAGCTATTTCAAGATCCGAGTGAATTTGGAATAATGTAAAATATAAAAATTGTTGTTCACATTTCTTTCCTGATATAAACTTTAAGGTTAGATGAATATTATACTAAATTAATATAATGCGTATGAAAGTATTTCCTATCTTACCCTGCCTCTTCATAGGCAGGTACTGCTAACGAATTAAACTTTTTTTTTTTAAAGTTTCCATTCGTTGTACTATATTGTGTTTTTCCTCAGGAATTCCAAAAATGAAAATTCCAGCCTTGGAACCCCTAGTCATTCCAAATTTAGAAATCAATCGTAAAAATGAAGCATTAGATTTAAAATTGAAACTACGAGACATTAAAGCGTATGGTGGAACTAACTTTATTGTGAAAAATTTGAAGTAAGTCTGTAGGTGGCTGTATCTTGAGTGTTGTAACCATAGACATACAGCTAAAGAGATGTCCAATGCTCCATATGCACTATGGTTTAAAAATATGTGAAATATAGAGAAACAGCAACTTCAGCTATATGTTCTGCGCATCAAAATTTGCGCATATTTCTTTATGAAAACAGACATCTCTGAGACAATACACACCAACACTATCAAGCTACAACCCATGCGCAATAACAAATATCAGAATTAAAAATATTTTATCAACATACTATATATGATCTGTTTTTGATCGAGTGTTGGACATCTCTTTAGCTGTATGTCTCTGGTTGTAACACCATTATCATTACTCTATACTGATTCAAAATGGATAAATTACAGAGTGAGTTACGATAAAGTAGCAGCTGAAGGCACCATAATTCTACCACTCATCCAAGCTTCATGCGAATATGACATAAACGGAAGAATTTTGGTCCTTCCTCTGAGGGGTAAAGGAATATTCAATGGAAATATCAGTAAGTAGATTATATAATTTTTTATCTTAATTTTTGATAACGTAGTGTTTCATTATGTTTCCATAGATAATTCTCATCATCTATATAAACGTTGTGAAACAAAATATAGAAGACTATTACTCCTAATTCCTGGAATAATATCCGCCTATATTCTGCCTGTTCTCACAGACAAAAACCTCTAAATATGCTGACACAGTCAAGTCATCATATTCGGCGGATGTTTGTACTGTCACGCCCTAAAATATGGTCGGCCATTTTGTGGTAAAAAAAATTACAGGCGAATTCGTCCTCTATTGTTGAAGACCAATTCATTCCTGTCTTTGGCTTCACAGAGTGATGAACGTGAATATTGAGCTGTTCTCACCAGATGTTGAGGTTTCATTAAGGTTTAAGAATTAAATTAAATATTAACAAACAGAAATTAGTGGTGATACTGTTTCAAACTTGTGTGATTTGATGTGATATTTATTAATAAAAGAGATATAAGATAAAATCTATTCTTAATTGTTGAGTTTACTTAATTAAGAAAAACTCAGTAGGTACACGTGGTAATTATTATGAAATTGTTAACAAGTTTTTCTTTCTCAAAGCCAACATCAAAGCGGATCTTAGTGGATCTGGAGAGTTAACAACGGACAAAAAAGGCAGATCTGTTGCTCAAATCAAAACGGTTAATGTGAAATTACATATTGGAGATGCGACTGGAACCGCAGTAAATAACGACAATGACAGAAACAACGAACGTATAAGTATGTACCCACTTTGACTTGAATTATCGAAAACTTTTCAAAAATACAAAAGGTAGATGATCTCGATTGTTGTGATAAGACGATTAATATACGGTGAAATTTATATCATCTTCTTTCTCAATTTCAAAAACGATCATAAATAGTCCAAAATCGTTCATTCAATAATTGCGTATAGGTACCTACCTACTGACTGCATTATACAATCGATTATCATAGCAACCCTCCTCTGTATCTTTTTGCTGATTAAAACTTTATTCTATAATGTATACAGGGTGTTCGAGGGTTTAGCTGCATTATTTTTTTGATTGATTTCTGAAGTTGAAAAAACAGAAAATTCTCACAAAATACCGATAAAAGCATTTTTTCCTAGTTATAGCCCCTCAAAGTGAGAGAATAAATCAAAAATATACCATAGCTTTTCTGAAACTTGATCAAGATTAAAAAAATTTGATATGGTGTATTAAGTATGTACCTTTTCACTATGTCTAACAAGTTTTACCCAAATTTTGGAGGGAGGGGGCGAAATGAGATTTGTTACATTTTAAATAGCAATATCTTTTTATCAAGTTGGCTCGTAAAGGGGGTGTTGAAACTGACCTCATAAATGGGTTGTGGGTGGGTATGAGGTAAACTGAATTATTGGTGTCATGAGAAACGAAAACGATTGGTACCATTTCCCCGTTTTGACGTAATTTTTCTTTATGTATACTACTTATACAAATATACCTATCTAATTATATATATGTACATGATATGTACATATATGTATGTATGACTATGTGTATGTGTATATGTGCGTAATTTTGTACGTGGGTGTGTATAAATGCGAGTATTTATATATCGCCAAAATTTTGTATTTGAGATTTTGCGAAAACTACGAAAAGGATTACTGAAATTTTCATGACAGATTGTCATTTTATTAGTGTAAGTCTGATGAAAGTTTTTACCTTATTAGCTGCGTAGTTTCTGAGAAAACTGCAAAGGAAAAATTGTTGGAAAAATTTTGTGTTCATGTTTTTGATAAAACTACAACCGAAATAGGACTGAAATTTTCGCGAAATTTATAGTTTTTCGTGATGTGTTTACCTGAACGAACAATGAAGAATCTGTTGACCGATGTGTTTTTCAGTTGTAGATATTGTCGATAGTTTTTTGAAATTTTGAATTCCGGTTTGTTTTTTGAATTATTGATGAAAATTGGCAAACTTTCTAACCATATTATTATGATACATCGAAATACTATGAATGACCACATTATTCGGGAAGAAATAATACCAGAATGTAGGTGCCATGTTTACTGTTTGTGTAGAGTCGGCAATTTTCGCTAAAAACAAGGTTAAAATTATATCATTAGTTATTATAAGCGCCTTAAAACATAGGTAGGCAACAATTCGTACTTTCATGCACTCCGGACACACCCGTAATGCCGTACTAAACGTTATCTCCGGTATCAAAATTTGAACTAAACTTTAATTAATTTTCAGCCCTGTTCTTTTCGAAACTCTTGGAGTTTTCAAAAACTGGTAAAGTAGGCTAATAATCTTTTGTGTATTTTTGAATCCCGAATAAGGCGTATGAATTTATTTTTCGATGCAACAAAGGATTAAAAAGATATGGATACGCAAAAAGTGATTCCTCCTCGACTTTAGTTCCACAAAAATTTGGTAATATTTTCGAAGCTATGTGAATATTAATAACATTAACACTTACTCCCCTATGTTAAATTTTGTTAAATTTTTACCGTTATTTAGAAAGTTATAACGAATCACTTACAAGTTTAGAGGAAATTTTTATTTATCACCAATTTGGGGGCCTATAATATAGCGAATAGAACAGTTTACGGTATTTTATTTGAGAAACGTTTGTTTTTTATACCTTAAAAATTTATTCGAGCAGGGATATTTCCAAACCTTAGGATACCAGCTGTAATAATACAAATATGTACTTAGTACCTACCTATTTGATAGTAGATAAATTAATTTTTTTTCTTTAATATACTGTATAGTTGTGGTTGAGTGCAAGCAGGACTAATGTGACTTTTTTAACATTTGAGGAGTCATTATTTGAAGTTTTTCACCAATTTTCATTTTTATACTTCTCACTTAATTTTGAATTTCTTATTTTTAATATTTCGTATTGTTGTCAATGTTATTGATATATTTTGCCTTTTTTTTTTATTTTTCTATAAATTACTTAACTTGCTTACAGATTTGTTTTCGACATCGCCTTTTTCGAAAATTAAGTTCTGAAAAAAAAATGAAAAAAACAAGTGAAATTGGTCCTTTTTCTGAACAACAAACGAGAGAAAATAGTAATTAAAGGGAAAACATTTTGCTTAGCTAAAAAGAAAACGCGTGAATTCCAACCTAAAGATTTGAAAACATAACAGTATAATACTTTAGGTCCATTTCTTCGCCCCCCATTTCAAATTTTGACCTGAAAATTTTTGGCCTAATTGTGCTCAGTTTGTGCTAATATGTGCCATCAATTTTAGAATTTGTGCTCACTCCCTTCCTTAGATATAAACAAAAGAGTCTGGGTGGGGCTGGAGAAATGCTAGCCCCCATTTAGAATTTTGACTCTAAACTTTGTATGCTAATTATGCCTCATTTGTGCTAATTTGTGCCGTTAATTTTAGAATTTGTGCTCATTTATTTTCAAATATAGGGGCCTCAGAAATTTATGTGTCAGCCCCCCATTTGGAATTTTGAGTTGAAACTTTGCATGCTAATTGTGCTTAATTTGTGCTAATTTGTGCTGCAAATTAAAAATTTTATACTCATTCCCTTTCAAAAATATTTGTAGTTTTATGTCTCCCCTCAGCCCCCCCCCATTTTGTATTTTGACCCACAATTTTTCATACCAACTGGATTCAAATAGTGCTAAATTTTGCTACCAATTTTGGAATTTGTTATCACCCCCTTCTTAATATATAAAAAAAAGTTTGTGGGTGGGGCTGGGAAAATGCTAGCCCCACCCATTTTGAATTTTGACTCAAAACTTATCATACTAATTGTGCTCAATTTGTGCCAATTTGTTCCAACCATTTTAAAATTTGTGCTCACTTCCCAACTCAGATAGGGAGGATGAAAGATTTCCCATAGGCCCCCCCATTTGAATTTTTATACAAAATTTTGCCCACTACTTTTTTTTGATTTGTGCTTAATTGTGCCAACAAGCTTATAATTCCTGTACATTCAAATCTTTAGTTATTTGCAAAACAAATTTGGATGGGGCTGGGGAAACGCAGCCCCAACCACTTTAAATTTTGACTTGAAATTTTGCAAACTGATTGTGCTCAATTTGTGCCAACTGTAACGAATATGTTCGTCATATTTTAATATAGACGCACATATTTCCTTCACAGAAAAATATGTTTTTCTTACTAAGCAAATTCTTTCCCTAATATGTACAGTCAACTGGCAAAAGTACCGTTACTTCCTGCCAGCAACCACTACACGTTTTCTAACGGAATATTCGAGTACCTGAACATTCTGGTACCCGAATATTCTCGAAATAATTAAATACCTAAATCAGCAAATCCCTACTTTACACACAACACCATAGAAAACCATATACCTTGACAGGTATATAAACTCTGTTTTTCATTAAAATTATTGTATTGTATTGTAATCTTTGACACTGTTTACTAGTGTATTATATTATCTTGTAAATAGCTGGTCAGTCTTGTATTGTACCTGTGATATTCTTCCAGTCTTAAACTGCGAATGAATAATTGTAAATCTAATATTGTGTTTCAAAATTAAAGTGATAAAGTTTATTGTGTGTTTCAAATTAATTAGAGTCTTTCATTCAGTTAAGGTCCACAATAGCAGTGGATAGTAAAATTAAACTATTTAAATTAATTCTCGAATACTATAATATTCCTGTGAATATTATCCTATATCGAAGGAAGTGTAATCGCCCCAAAAGAGGTTAGTTTCCAGTACTGAACCACCTCTTTTGACAGTTACACCAACCATTTTATAATTTGTGCTCAATTATTAACTGAACTAAGGGGTGAGGAAGGTTTTGTCTTAGCCCCCCCTTTTTGGAATTTTGAGCTGAAACTTTTCCCATTATTTTATCTTAAATTGTGCTTATTTGTGCCAACTTTCTTTTTTGAAATTTTAAAGTAGCAATTTCAAGCAACTAATAACAATCACCCATTTCTGCTGTAGCCTAAATAATAGTCATTCATAACAAAATTTTCAGTAGGGTCAAGAAAATTCAAGCCTTCCATTTTAAATAGAAGTTAAATTTTATTACAATTTTTATGACAGTTTGTACCAAATTTTTACCTTGGTACTTTTGAGGGAACTTTTGTACAGTAGGAGGCGGAGTCTGAAGGGCCGGGTGGTTAGATGATGGCATGTACATAGATCCTGGAATACGTCCATTTAACCCATAATTTGCAGTATGTCAGATTTTCTTAATTTGGTATTTTCTGGTTGTTACTAAAAAACTTTGTAAGTACATATAAATTTTTCCATTGATCACTCTCTATTGACAGTTTTTTCCATTTAAGTTGTCAAATCAAAAATATTATCATAAAAACCTTCTATGTGAATTAAATAGAAAGAAAAAAACAAATTTTTATGGTCATATGTGTATAAATTATTAAGTAGGTATTCATGCTAATTTTGGTTTTACATACTTAATAATTTAGAAAATACATTTGGTGATGTATCACACGATAAAATGTAAAACCTCAATATTAAGCCCCTTTAGGGGCTGATTTGGGGATGAAGAATGGGTCAAATGGAGAAAAGAACACAAAATTCGGACTTGGCGCCTCAAAAAACATAATTGGTGATGTATCACACAATAAAAAGTGATAACTCAAAATTAACCCACTTTTGAGGCCCATTTGAGGATGAAGAATGGGTCAAATTGAGAAAAGAACACCAAATTGGGACTTGGCGCCTCAAAAAACATATTTGATGATGTATGACACAATAAAATATAAAAACTCAAAATTTGCCTCCTTTTGGGGCACATTTGGGGATGAAGAAGGATCAAATGGAGAAATGATCACCAAATTTGGACTCGGCGCCACAATAACCATATTTAGTGATGTATCACACAATAAAAGGTGAAAACTCCAAAATAACCCCCTTTTTGGGGCCCACTTGGGGATAAAGAATGGGTCAAATTGAGAAATCCATACAAAATTCAGATTTGGCGCCTCAAAAACCATATTTGGTGATGTGTCACGCAATAAAATATGAAAACTCAAAATTGGCCCCTTTTTGGGGCACATTTGGGGATGAAGAATGAGTCAAATGGAGAAATGAACACCAAATTTGGACTCGGCGCCTCAAAAACTATATTTGGTGATGTATCACACAACAAAAAGTGGAAACTCAAAATTAACCCCCTTTTGGAAAATATTACTATATCCTATGCATAATGCAACAGAATTAGAAGCAAACTCATTGTCACTGTTATCCCATAGGTATACAACAAACATCGATATGTTTTGCGATGTATTGATGTTCTTCACCAGATGGATGCAATATTTTTTTTCGATTTATCGATATTGAATAAAATACATATTTTGGGAATTTTTTGGACAACTGTTTGAAATTTTCTTTTCATATTATGCCAGAAACCTTCGCTAGGTTATACTCAACAACTTCTAAAAGTTTCATGGCCATTGGATGAATGGTGTAGTAATGTATAAAAGACAAACAGACATACATTCTCTTTTATATATATAGATAACACTGGGCAAAGAAATCTTAAAAATTCCCCATAGAAAACCCAAAAATATTTTTCAAAATTTGGGAATTTTTTTTCATCAAAAAAGTCAGATTACGGAATAACGCATCGTGATTGGATCACCCAAAAGTGTCTAGGAAACGGTATTTCTTATAGTTATATAAATATTTCAGATAACACCATTCTGTCAGTACTATATTATCCTTCATCAGAGATGCATGTCTAAATATTCCTCTAGCAAAATTATTGAGTTTTGATATTTTACTGTGTGATACAATAGGTTGAGTCCAAATTTGGTCTTCATTTCTCAATTTGAACAATTCTTCATCCCCAAATGTGCCCCAAAAGGGGGTTAATTTTGAGTTTCCACTTTTTATTGTGTGATACGTCACCAAATATAGTTTTTGAGGCGCCGAGTTCGAATTGGGTGTTCATTTCTCCATTTGACCCATTCTTCATCCCCAAATGTGCCCTAAAAGGGGGCAAATTTTGAGTTTTCATATTTTATTGTGTGATACATCACCAAATATGGTTTTTGAGGCGCCAAATCTGAATTTTGTGTGGATTTCTCAATTTAACCCATTCTTTATCCCCAAGTGGGTCCCAAAAAGGGGGTTATTTAGGAGTTTTCACCTTTTATTGTGTGATACATCACTAAATATGGTTATTGAGGCGCCGAGTCCAAATTTGGTGATCATTTCTCCATTTGACCCATTCTTCATCCCCAAATGGACCCCAAAAGGGGCTTAATATTGAGTTTTTACATTTTATTGTGTGATACATCACCAAATGTATTTTTTAAATTATTAAGTATATAAAACCAAAATTAGCATGAATACCTACTTAATAATTTTTACACATATGACCATAAAAATTTGTTTTTTTCTTTCTATTTAATTCACATAGAATGTTTTTATGATAATATTTTTGATTTGGCAACTTAAATGGAAAAAACTGCCTATAGAGAGTGATCAATGGAAAAATTTACATGTACTTACAAAGTTTTTTAGTAACAACCAGAAAATACCAATTTAAGAAAATCTGACATACTGCAAAGTATGGGTTAAATATAGTTCCCTCAAAAGTACCAAGATAAAAATTTGGTTCAAACTGTCATAAAAATTGTAATAAAATTTAACTCCTATTTAAAATGGAAGGCTTGAATTTTCTTGACCCTACTGAAAATTTTGTTATAAATGACTATTATTTAGGTTACAGCAGAAATGGGTGATTGTTATTAGTTGCTTGAAATTGCTACTTTAAAATTTCAAAAAAAAAAGTTGGCACAAATAAGCACAATTTAAGATAAAATAATGGGAAAAGTTTCAGCTCAAAATTCCAAAAGGGGGCTATGACAAAACCTTCCTCACCCCTTATTTCAGTTAATAATTGAGCACAAATTATAAAATGGTTGGCACAAATCAGCACAAATTGAGCACAATCAGTTTTCAAAATTTCAAGTCAGAATTTGAAATGGGTGGGGCTACATTTCCCTAATTCCACCCAAATTTGTTTTGCAAATAACTGAAGATTTGAATGTACAGGAATTATAAGCTTGTTGGCACAACTAAGCACAAATCAAAAAAGTGTAGTGGGGAAAATTTTGTATAAAAATTCAAAAAGGGGGGCTTATGGGAAATCTTTCATCCTCCCTATCTGAGTTGGGAAGTGAGCACAAATTTTAAAATGGTTGGAACAAATTGGCACAAATTGAGCACAATTAGTATGATAAGTTTTGAGTCAAAATTCAAAATGGGTGGGGCTAGCATTTTACCAGCCCCACCACAAATTTTTTTTATATATTAAGAAGGGGGTGATAACAAATTTCAAAATTGGTAGAAAAATTTAGCACTATTTGAATCCAGTTGGTATGAAAAATTTTGGGTCAAAATTCAAAATGGGGAGGGCTGAGGGGAGACATAAAACCACAAATATTTTTGAAAGGGAATGAGTATAAAATTTTTAATTTGCAGCACAAATTAGCACAAATTAAGCACAATTAGCATGCAAAGTTTCAACTCAAAATTCCAAATGGGGGGGCTGACACATGAATTTCTGAGGCCCCTATATTTGAAAATAAATGAGCACAAATTCTAAAATTAACGGCACAAATTAGCACAAATGAAGCACAATTAGCATACAAAGTTTAGAGTCAAAATTCGAAATGGGGGGCGGAGAAATGGACCTTAATACTTTGTTTCTTTTAAGAGCTTGATTGCTCACTGTAAGTTAACAATAATTTTTTTCAAAAATGAACCAACTTAAATAAATTTAAAAAAAAATAAAAATGTGCTAAAGAAGGAAAAATAACTCTTTTAAAATTTCTCCAGCTTGATCAAAGAATTGGAATTATTAAAGTCGGCCCACTTTTATTTTTTCATATATATATATATATATACCTCCCTAAACGACGTTAAATTATTCAGATAAATTTATGTAGTTTAATTATAATGATTTTTATGAATGTTGCAGCTGAGACAGCCATCAATTTTTACACCAACAACAGACGTCAAATTTTAGATATTGCAACACCAATAGCCGAAGAAATTGCCACCGAGTTCATCATACAATTTGGTAATCAAATTTTGGGTTCTGTACTCCTCGACGAAATACTTCCCGATAATTAGACATTAAAACGGGAAATTATATTGCATAATTTTTATATATTTTTCATGTTATAGTAATTTTAGTTTTTTTCATCTATAAATACCTACATTAAGTATTTTTCGTGTAAATCAATTATGTAAATCCAGTATTTGACTATAAAAAGCCTATAAGGTATGAACAAGTATAATTCATGAAAGTTTACTTCACATTGAAGTTGATATTGAAATTATAATTAGAAAAATAGAAAAAAGCCAAAAAATATTATATAATTATATACCTATATTCGGTAGGTATATTATATACCTACCTACGACTTGAGCTATTAGAATCTTTTACAAACGTAGCATTTTGTTTTGCTCAAAATTTAGAATATTTTTCATAATTCAAAATGTGATATATTGTTCCTCTGAACTCGGTTTATATTTTTATGCTTTTTGTTAACTAAATGACGAATTGGAATTTTATAATATTTTATTTTTTGTGAATCAGGGTTTTGTTTACCAATCAGGGTTTTGTTTACCATAATA
>WOFM01000314.1:146109-178825 GCA_011428145.1 Ericerus pela | reverse complement strand
AAAATTTCAAAATTAATTATTATTTATTATTATTACTTTTTTTTTTTTTTTTTTTTTTGAAAACACGCGAAAAGCGATGCGAAAAATACGACGAAAAATACGACGAAAAATATGACGAAAAATACGTGAGCGCAAAAAAAATAAAAAAATAATAAAAAAAATGAAAACTGAAAAATTTAAGAAAAGTGAAACACATTTACTTACCTTCTCGTAACTGGCTGACTTCGAAGACGATCAGGGGCTGTCTACAGGTTATTTGACCTCGAGGTCAAAGTAAAAAGTGGAGTGAAGAAAAATGAAAAAAATATAAAAAATAAAATAAATGAATGAAGTGTGAGAGTGAGGTGACTGACGAATACCCAAAGGTTTCCTCGAGAGGTTAGGAAGACCTAAACCTCGAATTAATAATAAAAAAATATATAAAAAATAAGAAAGATGAATGAGATGGATGAGTGAATGAAGAAAAAACACAAGTACAGAAAAATGTGAAGAGAAAAATAAAATGTACGAAAAATATAGTGAGCTGAATTCGATGTTGATCCGTTAAACAGAAAAGTAAGAGTGAATTTGTGTTTGAAATGATCGTCTTGAAGAAGTCCAGTGAGAATGTGTTTCATTGTTAGAGTCGTGAGATAAGGCATCCTCGATGCATTTGATTACAGTATGGCGTGATGTACGAAGATAAGGCTTGCTGTAAAAACACGCACACTAACATTCTCTTTTCTAAAACGTGTTAGGCATCGGTGCTGAATTTTAGGCGGGGTGCGATTTTCGTAGCGTCCTTTAACGCCTCGTAGCGCCCTCGAGCGCCGAATTATTTTTTCACCTGAAAATACGCTGTTAGAAATGTTAGGCTACGAGAGAAAATACGAAAATTTAGGCGGTTATTTTTCTATATTACGCACGCCTGAATTATAGCCTAGGCTATGCGTAATAAATTACTATTTTTTGCCTTTTTGGTGGCTCAGACCTAGGCCTGAAATACGAAAGGTATTATTCTTCTTTCTTACCAAAAAAAATTTTTATTTTACACCCTTCTGTGTATTTTTCTTTTTCTGTTTATTTATTATTTTCTTTTTATTTTATTTTTGATTCGTATCCTTTCAGTACTATATATTTATATATCTTCTTTTTTTTTTTGTTATAATTATTTCTTTTTGTTCTTTTCGTATATATTTTCCAGAAGGGTGTTTACAAACTAAAAGTATTTCTCTCACCCTCGTGATTTTACGTTATACAAGCCTAATATTTCAGGTTGTTTATGTGTTGCTGCTCCTGGTTCCCGTTTTCGAGGCTCTCCAGGATGTACGAGTTTCTCCCCTTCTCTTGGACCACCAGGAATGGACCTTTGTAAATGGGGGCCAGCTTTTTTGCGAATTTATTTTCTTTATTCGATAGATGGTGTTGTTTGACATATACTATGTCCCCGTATTTTAATTGTATTGGGCGAGGATAAGATTTGTTGAAGTATTTTTTCTGTCTTCCAATTTTTTCTTTATCCTTTCCTGCACCATTTCCAACACTCTCGAGTACTCTTCCTCAGAGATTTTCTCCAGCTTGGCGCTTCCGCGTACGGTGGGGCGCATCCGGAGATGTAGCAGGACGGGGGGCACTCCAGTGACCATATGTTCGGTTGTGTTTATTTTTCTTTCCACATCCTTTATGTGGTCTGGCCATTTGGAGTGCTTTGTTCTATTTTCAAGATGTATCCTCAAACATTCCGCGAGGGTCTGCATGACCCGTTCGGCAGGGTTTGAGGCCGGACGGTAGATCGAGGTGAACCTGGTGTTGATGCCCTGTGATTTCCAGTGTTCAGTCCATTTTGAGGACGAGAATTGTGGACCGTTGTCCGATAGGATGTTTTTGGGTTTTCCAAACTCAGCTATGTAGCGTTCCATCCTGTCTATGGTACTCTCCGTATTCATTATTTTCACTGGATATAGCTTTACATGTTTTGTGAAGACATCCAGGACCACCAGTATTTTTTGCACGGAGCCTCGACCTTGGGGCAGAGGGCCGAAATAGTCCACCGCAATCAATTCGTTCTTTTCTTTGGCAATAACGTTCTTCATTTCCCCGTAGGGGGTGAAATGATCCCTTTTGCAGGTTATACACTTTCTGCACTGTTTTACGTGATCTATAACATCACCCTTGCACCCCGGCCAGTCGAAAAAACGGTGTATGATGGTGACGGTTTTATTTATGCCGGGATGTTGTGCATCCGAGTGATAATATGCGACGCATTGGTCTCTCTTTTTTACAGGGAGATAAACTCTCCTTTTCCCATCTCTCCCCTGGATGTAAAATAAGCCATCCTCGAAGGTGACGCGGCGTTGAGACTGGTGGTTAAAGGCGAGGGAAATCTCCGAGTCTTCTTTCTGTAAACCAGCAATCTCATTGTACCATTGGGAAAAATTTTTTGAATTTATTTCCGCGTCTTCCGGTATGGGGTGTATAGGGCCAACGATCAGTTCCGGGGCTTGACAAATGCTATTTGGGACCACAAAGTTGTCCTCGTGACAGATATAGGTTTTATGATACCTCGAGAGGGCATCCGCAATCTCGTTTTTTGACCCAGAGATGTGGTTGATGCCTTTTATGTTAAATTCCTCGAGGGTAGTGATCCATCTCGCAACCCTTGGCGAGCAATATCGTTTTTCATTACGTAACATTGAAAGGCTCTGATGGTCGGTGAAGACGATTATTTCGTACCCGAGTAGCATAAAATAACATTTTTTCAGCGTATAGATAATGGCCAATAATTCTCTTTCGTAGGTCATGTAGTTCATTTCAGCTCGCGACAGGAGCCTGCTGACCATACTAATTATTTTTGGCTGATTATCATCCGTCAGTTGGTAAATGAAGCCTCCAATGCCGTAGCCTGATGCGTCCGCCATAATAAAAAATGGACGATCATATCGTGGGTGGGCTTCCAATATACACCTCGACATTTCCTTTTTGAGCGTATCAAATGCTTTTTGTGTCTCGTCGTTCCATTCAAAGGGGACATTACCGCATAGCCGATATAAAGGTCGGCCGATTTCCGCGCATCGGGGATGAATCCTCGATAAAAATTCACAATCCCAAGGAAGGATTGGACGGCTTTTTGATTTCTCGGATCGGGAAATCTCTCACTACTACTGTTCTTTCTTCGAGAGGTTGTATCCCTTCCTCCCCGATACGATGACCTATGAATTTGACTTCGTTAACAGGAAGTCACATTTATCCTCATTTAAGGTCATGTGTGCGTCCCTGACGCGTTGAAAGACAAGTTTCAGATGTTTAAATGTTCCTCACGAGTTTTCGAATGGACCAGGATATCATCCACGTAGGCTGCTATAAATTCCTCGGTCCCTTTGAAGACCTCTCTTATTGCCGAGAGGAATGCCTGCATGCTATCTTTCGTCCCAAAAGGTATCCTCGTGAATTTGTAGAGCACGCCTTCAAAGACGAACGCGCAATATTGGCGCGATTCCTCGTCCAAAAGTATTTGCAGAAAACCCTCACGAAAATCTAACGATGAAACAAACGCGACCCGGCAAATTCGGTTTTGAGTTGTTCGATGTGGGGGACTTCATCACCCTGCACATCGAGATATTTATTTAGTTGTCTAAAATCTCCGCAAGGACGATATGTGCCGTCCTTTTTCGGTACCGCGACAAGTGGCACCCTGTACGATGATTTGGAACCCTTTATTATTCCTTTATCCAAGTACTCTTGGATTTTTACCCTTATCTTTTCTCTTTTGTGCCTAGGCACTGGGTAGGTTTTACACATGGTGGGTTTATATTCCGCCTTTACCTTCAAGTGGTGTTCGTATAGATTACACGCTCCTGGTTCTAGACGAAATATGTCCTCGAATTCATCCCTTAATTTTTTGAATTCGGGATCGTAGTTTTTTTTTCGAAGTCGAGAGCCTTTGAATTTCGTTTTCGACGGCCCCGTTGGCCAAAATGGGCGAAAGATCATGCAATCCAATGTTATAAGGATTTAGGGACACACCTTCTGAATCGGGTCCCCTAGGACGTGTTTTATTTCCCTCAATTCTAGCAGGATCGGGGAAGTTGATACTAACTGCTGTTTCATCGTACTCCTCGTCCGTGAATTCGGGTATATGGATGTTATCCCTCAAGATAGCTATTATGTTTGCTATACACTTGGAATTTTCCGGAGCCTCGTCATCCTGGTACGACAAAACAGCCCCAACCGAGGGGACAGGTGGAAAGTCCGCGTATCGATTGGTATGCTTCATCAATAATGGTTGAACATCGAGAGGTGATTCTAATTTGTCGGGTTCGAATTCCTCCTCATCGATCTGCGTGGATACCTCAAGGATGTCCTCCATCGAGGGGTGCACTGATTCCCGTGCAGATGGCTGTAAGGGATGAGAGGCACTGTTGTGTCGTTCCAGATTATAGAACGATGCCATATTCTCCTTTTCTATTCCGCCTACTGTCTCATCTTGCACGAGTGCAATCGGACAATCCCTGAGATAGTGGAGGGGATCTTGACCTCTCCCTTGGAGACCATGTCTCTGATTTCGTCGTAGGCGTAGATGGCTATGGTATGATCTTTTAAATCGGGGGTTGTAAATGTTAAACCTTCCGTTTCCAAAACCAATAGCCGCATGATAGGCCACAAAAAATTCACGACCAAGTATCATGGGTATGTTAAAGCCCTCGACTATGCGCATGACCAGACGCACGGGGATTCTTCTTTCTGTTCGATGGTCATATAGGTACCAGGTGACTAGTACCGAACGTGTGACCTTGGTCACCTTCTTCCCAATCACTGCTTTTACTGTTAGACCCGATGTAGGAATTTCCTTATAGTCCAGGTCTGGACAAAGTTTCAGAATTGAGGCGAATACATTTTTCTCCGCGAATGTCCACGGGGACCCAGTGTCGCCTAATTTTGGAAAGATATGGTTATTCACTTTGGACAATATATATGGCGCTTGATGTAATCGGGCACCCTTGCACGTAGCACAACCTCACCACCCTCAATCTCGTTGTCCAACAAATTTGCGAAGCCTGCACATGATAATGGATCATAGCTTCTGGAACTATTATCGAGACCCTCGGTGATATTTCATTTTTACCTTCAACGGGGTTGAACGGGGTCCAGTTGTGATTGGCGGTCTCCCCGCTGGAGTGGTGAGTGGTTTATCTACTATCGGGGCCTCACTCTTTCGGACCCAATCTATTTTGTCGGCCATCAGGCTTAATGCTTCGGTGCTAAACTGTTTATCGTCCCTGAACATTTTCTCTTTAATCAGGAGACGGAGTTTGGCATCCCTGTCGAAATAGTAATTGTTGACCTCGTAGGATCGACTGTGATCAAACGATAGAACCGCGTGATCTAGATTAACGAACTTTAGGCCAAATCTTCGGGCCATATTATGAATGTTGGCGTTAATGTTGTTTAGGGTATTCCAATAGGTTAAGCTCCCGAGATCTGTGGAGCTGGGAGGGACCTTCGTGACAACTATGTCTCGAACCGCGTGTTCCTTCAATTTTTTGATCAGTTTTTCATATTGATTGTCAAAAACTTCTACATGGAACCCGGTGTTCTGATGTTCCTCAACACCCATGACAATCATCACCTTTTTTACGTTCCTCGGAAATTTATGAACGTTGTCGAGGACCGATTTCAGGGTGTTCCCCTCTCGACAGAAAAGGTCGCTGGTTTTCGAGCAATTTAGGGCGTTATGTTCTGTTAGGCTATTTCTGAAAATCATAAGTGCCAGTTTGTCCCCGATGATTAGATAATCGTGATACATCAGGTACAGTGGACGGTAATCTTGTGAAGACAGCAACCTTGGTTTTTGTGTCTCCATCCTTCGGTTGCTCTGAAAGGACGGAGTTGCTAGTTTAACGTTGGCTCCAACTTTTGAGGGGCCTGACTGTACTCTAGCGCATATTCATGTAGTTCCTCACCCTCGTGAACACTAGGTATCATGTCCAATCCTCGTGGGTTTTCTACGGGTTGGAGGTGATTCACTTTCGGGGCGTATCTTTTGTAAACTGGTTGAGGCCTATCTATATTGACCTCAGCGGTTTTGGTTGTAGCGGCATTCAACACTGGGGGTTTGAACGGCGCCTTGCGCCATACGACAGCCCTTTGTGGCAAATTTGTGACTAGGTCGTCAAATTCGGCCAGCGAGGTTATGTTGCGTCGTAAGAATTCGCAACCGGCCTGAAGGGGCATGGCTCTGTAAAAGACGTTAATAATGTCTTCGTCGTGGTAATTGCACCCGTGGAGCCGGCGCATCCAGTATTCATAAAAGTCTCTAAAATTGTCGAAACCGCTGGAATATCGATCAATGGCTTCGAATTCGAGGACAACCCTTCTGCGGGCTTCGGAATCCCATTCCCTCGTGAGGAACTCTTTTTTCAGGGTGTTGTAGTCGAGATCGGGATCTTTGTTCTCCACCCACTTGCAATACTTTTTGATGGCTAGCCTGAAACTGGCTGCCTTACGATGGCTCGCAAGGGGATGGTTTTGTAGCATCTTTTCATACCTATCAACTAACATTTGCGGCGTTCGTGGATCCGTTGGCCCCACCCAGGGTTCGATTTCGTAATGCTTCTTCTCCGATTCCTGGATCATTATGTACGCACCTGATGACACTTGTCTGCTGTCATCTTAGGAATCGGAGCGCCTTGGAGGTGTTCTTGGAAAGGGTATGTTGTTTTGCTGCGTACTAGTCAGATGGGGTACAAAACTCGAGGGTGCATTGCTGAAGGCCGATGGGGCAATACTTGCAGCCTCGGATACACTTGATAATCGGGGGTTAACGTTTTGTGTTGGCGGAGGTAAAGCAGGTGGATGGGTTTTGGCATGTATTTCGTTGAGCATTGCCTGTATGCAGCTCAGGCTCCTCGTAACATCCTCCATCTTTGCCACCTCGGTGGTCACTATCGAAATCTTCTCGTTCATTTGACCCACCGTTAGGTCGAGGGCACCAACCTTCTGATCTACCGTGTTTGAGACCGCGTTTAGACGTTCATGGAGATCCTTCATCGCCTCGTCCTGCCTGTTTAACCTTCTTTGTAAGGCACTAGTATCGATGCGAGGAAGTTCTTCCCCTTCGCCAGGCGGAATCAATACATCGTTCAGACCCCCGTCCTGGGAAAATTCGTCTCCCGAGGTGCTCATCTTGGTATTAGTGTTTGTGGTAACAGCCTCGGCTGATTTAAATTTACGGGAACGTCGCCTGGCCCCCCTGGCTTTTTGGTACGTCGGCTTCAGGACTGGAACAGTGTGGTTTCGCAACTTTATGGTCGAAAAGGCCGAGCCACCCCTCACACTAGAGTCCTCACTCTTCGCACGGTCCTCAAAATCAGAGCGCCGACTGCGCCTGTACATTCACTCAAAGACTCAGTAGGAAGAGATGACGATATGCGTGGGGGTTAAGAGGGGTAGAAAGATCCTAGCCTCGTGGGGAACCTCGTCTTTTCCACGTGGAAAAGGAGTTGGAGCGAACGACGGTATCCAACGTTTTGTACAATTAAAAAAAAATTTTATTGTCCGAGTGAAAAATTACTTTTCGTGAATACTTACGTTACTTGAGAAAAACGTCCTTGGAACACAAAATATTTGGGCAAGTCGAGATACCCAATTACACATAAAAGACATAAAATTAAAAAAAATAAAAATGGTATTTAATTACTATCGGGTTCCTCCTCAGGCGGGAGTGAGGTACCGTTAAAAAGAACAAAATTTCCAGCCTCAATTAAACTTTAGAAATAATAGGCGATAGGAAATTTTATCAGAAAACAGAAATTCCAAAAAATGAATCTGTTTCAATGCGAAAAGGGGGCTGGGCCGCCCGGGATTTCAAAAGAGGCACTCAGGTTTTTCTAATCTACTAAAGGCAATCCTCCTCGGAGGGGCATTTCTATTTTTAAACAAAAATCTACGTGCTTTTTATTTATATGACGTAGCCTCGGAATTTTATTTTTCCCCTATAAGAAATTTACGTTATTTTTAAAAAATTTTTCTTACTTCCGAGGGAGGGTTTCATTTCAAATTGCATTGGCTGGTAG
Organism: Ericerus pela; assembly: GCA_011428145.1. NCBI lineage: Eukaryota > Metazoa > Arthropoda > Insecta > Hemiptera > Coccidae > Ericerus > Ericerus pela. The sequence goes on along the minus strand of WOFM01000314.1, from coordinate 170,774 downwards.
GACTCACGTAGATGTGTTCAAATAAATTAATAAAAGTGAACATTAGCCTAGTCACGCCCTGGCGTCCATTTTCTGCACATTTGTGATCAAAAAATGGCAGAAAATTTTCATGGCGGATGGCTTTTTCCGAAATTAAAATGGAAACATTACGTTATTATCAGTGTCCTAGAGTATTTTTAAAATTATGGGTAGCCATGCTCAGGAGAGGATGCAGTTTGAAAAGTTGTACCTAGGTGTGTGGATAAAAACACTTTAACACAGCCTAGGTTTTCAGCTATGGTTGCTTCTGTTGCATGGGCAGGTCCCTGTTCGGGCGCCAGTTTTTGGTGGTTGGTTGGACAGAGGATGGTCCGAAAATATCACGTCACCTTGAAACCAGACAGACCACCGGTGAAGTATCAAAAATCAGGTCATGTGAGGAGTCTCAGATCGTGTGAGGCGAGATGTAATTACCCAAAAACGAATTTCTAAGAAGGGAACTATAAATTTATTTCATCTCGATCAAGACCATTGATAAAAGAATTGGGGTTTAACTACATTCGGGAAGACAACAATATCATTGTGTATGTGGAAAAAATATGTGGTATGCGACCCTGGGTGGATTATCCCAACCCAATACATAGACCAGCATAATTTCCCATTATAAAAAACCACTCCATTGAGTGTTCCACGAGCATCTCCACCAACAGAATTCGGTGAAGATGCGAGTTAAGGGCCCCAAGACCTGCTCAGCTAGCCAGGTGATCGATTGAACCGCTTTATACCATGCAACAGGAAGGATGAAAAAGGTGAATAAAATAAATTTACCTCATAGCTGAGTGTCCGAGAAGGCGTCTTTTTCGAAAAGAGCTGCCTGAGTATGCCTCAAATAATTGCCTCGAGCGGGCCCGATGCCCGCGAATATTAAATCAATTCATTACAAAAAAATAAAAATGTATTAAAATTTCAGTCTTCATAAAATATTATAGACAAAAAATACAATTCGACCTCGATGGTCGACGACAAAACGAAGGATGAATTCCGGTGAAATTCATATAAAAAATATTGAAGTACAGAAAAAAATGTAATATTGCACCAAATGGTAGGGGATTTTCCGATCAACCGAGGTTGAATGAAGTCATTGCCACCACTTAAAAATAGAAATGGTGGTAATGAAAAGGCCGAAAGTGTGAGAGAGGGAAAAAACGTTAGGCTACGTAGCTAGGCTAAGAGTTTAGCCTAGCCGAAGACGCTCACGGCGTTTGCGTGTAGGTTTTAGATTTTGATTTTAATTTTTTACTATTATTATTAGGGAGAAATATACGAAAATCATCAAATTTTGAATTTAGGGGATGGCCGCATTCCACACTGGGGTAAAGTATACAGGAATTTTTGAAGTGAAACATCCTCAGTATCTGTAGAAAACACGTATGACGTTGACACAACAAATCTGACCACAAAAAGTTCAACTGGCTAAAAAAATGAGAGGTAGTGGAAGGAGCCAATAATAGAACCTCTTACTTGGTTTCTTTTAATACAGAAAAAAAAAGGAAAAAAGAGCTTTAGGTTCAGTCCCATTATAATAAAAACTAAAAAATGGGAGTATAGAGGGCAAAGCCCCTTTAAAAAAGAGGTGTTTTCGATTGTTATCTATTCTCTTTTTGTAGTTTTTTTCGTGATACATCAGGGATCATGTTTTTTGCACTGATTTAGAATTTGACATTCACCTTTCCATTCAATCCATTCCCCTATTCCCAAGGGCTTCAAAAGGGGGTCAAATTTTGAATTCCCATATTTTGTTGTGTGATACATCAACACAAATGTTTTTTGGGGAGCTGATTTCGAATTTGATGTTCATTTTTTTATTCAGCTCATTCGTCCACCAACACGTCCACCAACACGTCCACCAACACGAGCTTCAGAAGAGAGATTTTGACTTCTTATATTTTGTTGAGTGATATATAAGCTGATATGTCTTTTGGAGTGTTGATTTCAAGTTTGATGTTCATTTTAGGCTTCAAAGCAAATACAAATTTTGACTTATCATATTTTGTTGTATACATCAGTGAGTATGTTTTTTTGGAGCATAGATTGCTAATTTGATATTCATTTCAAAGATTAGATGAACTTAGTGGTAATTCTACAATATCCTGTAAGAAGTTTCACTTCCACCAAGAGTCCCATGACACATTTAATTTTTTTTTCTAGCACAGGTACAGGAGCGGGCCACTTCAAAAGCAAAACTGGTCGGAAACTTACAAATATTTTGCTCATCATTCAGCTACATAAATAGTAGATATTGTAACGGCCAAAAGAGGTTGTAATGTACCTAATTAGAACAACTTTCAGTATTACACCATATACGAGATATTGAACACTGGATAAGCATTAATACCTCTATAATAATTTAAATATTCACTTTATCATCCATACCTATTGTGGACCTTAATGTATTTGAGAGACTCAATAATATTTAAAACACAAGTTTGAATAATCACTTTTAATAAAATAATAAGTTGTACGACAACAGTACATCAATTACTACGTTAATTATTATACAATACGGGTTACAACCCTGTAGACAAGATTGTCTGTTCACTAGTTACTCTACAGGAGAGGTTCTAGATACTAAGAAGTTACTGTCTAGGAACTGTGAAGGAACTGTGTACTATCTCTTATTCCTTCAAATTGAGGGTTTATATTCTCGTTCGTGGTATGTAAGTGTACATGTTAGATAGGCTAAGTGAGGTAGGGTATTGTTGTTATAGGGTTGTGCTGACTCGTAATATACTCAGAATATACAGACACTATATCTTTATTTATAAAATCAAATACAGGTAAATTAGTGGTTGTTTATAAAGAGTAATTGGATGTTTTATTGTTGATGAATACCTACGTTTTTGGTATTCGAAAACGTGTAGACGAATATTTTTGTCATTTCTAAAAGTAGACGAAAATATATGTTACAGATATAATATTATGCGATAATTTGCCATTAGGATAAACCAAAATTTCATTTGAAATTGAAACCAAATTCATAGATTATACTATATTCAGTAGGGGTACCTACTACGTAAAAAAGAAGAAGAAATTCCAAACTCAGGGTGAAAGACACTGTAATATCTAAACTAGCGGAGGCACAATACGACATATTATTCCTTTTGTGAAAGGAGAATTAGATAAAGTTTGTTAAAAATTTTTAGTAGACTTTTTTTACCCAGTTTGCTTCCATACGTGGTATTAGAATTGAACTCATCGAGAGATTGGGGTTGAGGTTGATGAAAATTTTCCATTTCAGGGCAAAATAAAACTAATAACACCATTTCCTATTTTGACCAAATTGTATTTATGTGTAGGATAATTATATACCTATATAATTATATACATATATATGTATATACACTATATATATATGTAGGTATATGTACACGCACACACATATATATACACCTATACCTGTATGTAGGTATGCTCTAAATTTTTGGTTCACAGTTTTGAAAAAACTACCAAAGAATATAAGGACCAGGTCTGAAAAATGTTTGGTGCTCATTTGTTCAGTAGTTTCTGAAAAAACTGAAAAATAACCAATTTCTAAAAAAAATTTTTGGTTTAAAATTTTGCAAAAACCTAGAACTTAATTCTCACAAAAAGTACTTATTATATAGTATCAGAGGTCTGATTGGAATCTGATGCCTATTGTTTTAGTAGTTTCTGAAGAAATTGGAACATAAAACATATTTGTAAAATTGATTTTTCCAGGAGTTTGATGAAACTACGGAAAGAATTATGCAGAAATTTTCATGATAAATTGTCATTATGTGATTGCAAGTTTTGTGAGAGTTTAGTGTCTATTGGTTCAATAGTTTCCTAAGAAAATGTATACCAAAAAAATTCACTAGAAATTGAAAAATAATTATTTTAAAATTTCTCCAGCAAGATCTAGGTCTAGGATCTAGAATTATTGAAGTTGGTGATAATTAAAAAGTTTTATCATAAAATTGGAAGAAATTGACGCAGGTATAAAGCTAATACATGGTAAAGGAAAAGAGCATTTACTTCAATAATTCTAATCCCTAGACCTAGATCTTGCTGGAAAAATTTTTGGAGAATTTTTTTTCACTTTTTAATTAATTTTTTATTGTATTTCTTAAGTCAGTTCTATTTGTTGAAAAATATTTTTTCAATGATTTTTTGTTTTTTAAAACTAACGGTTTTTATTTAAAGATAACTCCAAAACTAACTACCACCTAGATTGTGAAAAAAATTTAATAGAACAACATGGGATCATCCGCTTTCGTATTAAAAAAAGTTCATTAAAATCAATGCCCAGGTTGAGAAATTATGCTGGAAAATAAAAAATATATATATACATATATAATTATAATAAACGTACAACAGATTTTTTAAGACAAAATTTAACGAAGATTATTAAGACAAAACTTAACGAACATTATTCAGAAAAAATTCAAAGCGCATGCACCAATTACAAATGATTTGTTGTTTCCATCTTAATAACGAATAGATCAGTGTTGCCGGGCCAGTACAGGCCAAAGCGCGGCGCTTTATGGCTTGTATATTATTTACAAACCAAACTTTTCTTTTGAAGTCAGTTAAAAATAAAAAAATTACTGGAAAACAAATTTGACTATGTTGGTTGAAGTATATTTTTCTTATTTACGGAGCTAGAAGTTACAAGAGTATTTCCTGCATTAGGACTGTGGAGATTAGACCAATACTCGTATGAGGATATAGGTTCAGCCTATCGATGACAGTCGTCACCATTGGTGACAAATATTTGTGCCTTGCACGTTAAACAAAACTGCATGTTTGTTTGTTTGTACTTGTCTAACTTTGCAGATAGACAAGTTACAAATCTTGGTCCGTGACAAATCGAGAGATAACAATCTCCGCGATGTCACGAACCAATACAGAGGTTAGATTATTCATTGTACTTTACCATTGCCATAGCAACTGTAAAGTATAATGAATAATCTACACTATAATTTATGTAAATATTACATAAGTGTGTATGTGTGCGTGTAGAGAGCTGGGTATATAAGACCAGAAAATCTTAGGCTAAATCGCCAGTGTTTGCCGAGGTCTTGGCTCCCCATACCTTATAGGTATTTTGGCATAAACATGCAAATTGTTCTGTTGAACACCTTCTGTTGTTGGCATACTTTCCATGATGTAAGGTATTTCACAAGGACATTAATTTAGGTTTTATTTTTATTTATTTTTTTAATAGGTGGTACTATAAATGAAAATTGGAAATTTCAATACAATATGTAAGTATCCATACCTGTTGCAAAAATATCAATGTGTATCAGTGCAGAAGAAAGCTTCGATATAACATCACTAGAGTAGTTTACACATAGATGAGAAGGTCAACTCAGACAAGCACAATTTTTGAGCTAATTGGGATTTGCACAATAATTTTTTTTATAAATTATGTGTGGGAACCGTCATACTTTGTCAAATATAAAATACATTGGCGGTGAGATGGCTATGTGGTTAAGTTCACCGCTTTTAGCTGGCAAATATGTAGGTCCCAAGTTCGATTCCCCGAGCCAACAAAACCTACATCTGGTGACCCTTGACATGTGCTTGACATGCACACACCCTAGTGGTGCATGGTGGAACTCACAACTCTCCTTCCTAACTTTAGTTGCCAATAGTGGAAATAGAATCCATATAGGTAGTATAAGCCTGTGTGTATAGGTATAAGAGGCGTTTCTGACTCCGCCGAACCTCCCACAGCATATAATGTCATTCAACTCGTGTTGAGTCTCTCTAGGGGGGGAGTGTGTGGGATCTGCCATACTTTGTCTAATATAAAATACATTTGCCAGTTATAGTTGGTGGTGAGATGGCCGTGCGGTTAAGTTCACCGCTATTAGCTGGCAAATATGTGGGTCCCAAGTTCGATTCCCTGAGCTAAAAAAACCTACATTATGATTTGATAATTATTCAAAAGTAGGAACCTCCTAACTTGATTGAATTTCAGTGATTTCACTCACTGATTTTTGACAAAGCTTAAATTTTATTATTGTTGCCAAAAATATTATTTTTGTTTCTTTATGTAGGTAGTCATCAGGTACATACATTAAGTGAATAACAGTGGTTGGACTATTGAAAATACATACTCAAGTTTCATGATAAAGGAATAAAATTAAGTCTTTACTCTTCCCCTATCGTCCCTTCGCCTTTTTACAGACAATGATGAGAATTTTGTTTCAAAAGAATTTCTTGGAACCTTAGGTGAGTAACGATTAACGAATAATTATTTTTAATCATTATAATTATTCATTAGAAAAAATCATGTAACCTTATTTTTTATTTATCACTCATATACTCAAATAACAATCCCACCACCTGTCATTTGGAAGAAAGACTAAACAGTAGTAGTTCAAAATAAGGATATTTTTTGTATCCATTATCCACATTTCAGGGAAAATATTTATATTTTTTCGTATTATTCCGTATCGATAAGCAAAATATCGATATTTTTCGCACCACTGCCGAATAATGTGATAAGAAATTACACTGCTTATGTATACCTGCCAAGGGGAAAAAAAATTTTAACAGAAATTTCCTTAAATAGGTTACTTAATCGTCGAAATGTTCATTCTTGAATAACAAAAAATCGTAAATAGGTATCAAATTTCATTGATAATTTTTAATTCGTATAATTATTGGCCTTCCGAAAAAAATCGCACTCTCTTCTTGGCCATTTAATGTGATGTGATATCGAATCAATTACATTTTGAATAAGATTTAAAGCAATTTTTTTTTATTCTTAGCTGTAGTTTTTGCAATTTCATAATTTTCAATTTTTTTTTTGGTTTTTGTAGATTTAAATTGAAAATTTTAGTAAGTATGAAGACGCCTACAGTTTTCGCACTTGTCACCATTTACTGTTTATTTTCCGGAAATGACGCCAGTCTTATAAATTCACGTGAGTTCTGGATATTTTATTTTTTTCAACTGACTTCAAAAAAAGAAGGAGGTTTTCAATTTGATCAGTATATATTATATATATATTTTTTTTATATTTGTTCCAGCATAACTTTCCAACCTGGGCATCAATTTTGATAAACTTTTTTTCAAATGATATATGATCCCATGTTGGTCCGATTAATTTTTTTTTTTTTTTAAATTGATTAGGTAGTTTAAGATTCAATATTTTTAAATAAAAAATTGTTAGTTTTGAATTAATATTGCCTCTAACGCTAAAAACGAAAAAATCATATAAAAAAATTTATTTCATCAAAAATCAAATCAACTTTATAAAAAAAAAATATTAAAAATGCTCTAAATAGAGCAAAATAATTCATTTAAAATTTATTCAGTAAAATCTATTGAAATTAAAATAAAACAAAAAAGCATCATGTTAAATTAATAATTTTGTTCAAAAGACAGAATCGATTTGAAAAGAAAAGCAATGTAAAATACGTTAAAAAGAGAAAAATAATCATTTTAAAATTTCTCCAGAAAGATACAGGTCTAGGAAATGAAATTTTTCAAGTCAACGCTAACTGAAAAGTTTTCATAAAATTTGGCCCAATTGACGTATGAAGCACATGCATAATATATGGTAAGGAAAAGAGTGCAGCCGAATTAAATAATTCCAGTTCCTGAACTTGCTTACATTTGGCAGGAGTAATTTTAAAAAAAGATTATTTTTTTCTTGTTAGCCCATTTTTTATTTTTATTTTATTTTTTTTTTTGAAATCAATTCCATGTTTTGAAAAAAATAATTTATTTATCATACTTCATGATTTTATTTTTTTCTCATGTTATATGTATAGGTTTCATTAGTAATAATCCACATTCTACGATAAAAATGAGGTTTAGAATTTCTCTGGAATTCATGGCATTTTTATATTACAATTATTGTATACCTAATACAAGCTTGGTAAAATCTTTCTTAACACAGGTAACTAACTAACTTAATTGTTTTGCAGGACCATATCTATCACTATGCCGTCAGTCAAATCCTAAATTCCAAGAATGCGTCAGAGCAGAAATGACAGCAGCTGGACCAATATTAGCTAATGGTGGGTAAATTTAATATTTAACTTCGTCGAAGTTATTGAACATTTCTAAATATATACGTACCTACTGTGTATTTTATATTTTATATCGAGTGGATTGAAATAAAAGTAGGTATATTATTTACTAGTTACTCCTCAAAGTGCCAGTTTGTTCGAATGAAAACATATTTAAATGTAATTCATGATCAGATCCTACAAAATAACATATAATATCCTTCACCCAAGGGAAAAAAATTAAGTTTTTACTTAGCAAAATCCGAATCAAATATGATTACATTTATAGATTATTTTATGTATCTATACTGTACGTATTATTATAGAGTGGAAAGTAGGGATCATTTTCCTCACTGTAGTGCGAAGGAGCTCATTGTTACTAAAAATAACAATAGGAATGATTAAAAATCTGTTGTTTTTTCAAAAAGCTGGTAAGTCATAATTTTCTCAGTTTTTCTGTAGAGTAAAAATATTAAACATGGCAAGTATATGTCTACTTACAAAAATCATATCCTTTTTTTATTATTTGTGAAATAAAGAAGAAACTTCGGACAACTGATTTTATCAGCTTTTGCCAACTCAAACAACGTATAGTTTTTTCTGTGTAGTAATGGTCTTAATATTGAATCGATATAATTACTCTGTAACCTACCTATTCATATTACTTATTATCGATATTTGTTATTGATATTTGAGGGAGTCAGTATTTTACTTTATTGATATATTATGATGAATCCCCAATGTAGGGTATGAATACAGTTTGAGGTTATTACAGGGTTTTAGGGTCATTAGCCTTCAATTTTTTTTTATTATTTATTTTTTTTCTTTTTGTGCGTTGAAACAGAAAAAACCCCGAATTAAAATGAAAAATTTCCTATCTCTACCGATTTGTATCGGAATTTCAGTAACTCATCAATTGCTGTATTGCTACCGAGTGTGTCGATATTTCATTGTATCTATTTTTTTTTTGTCCAATACCAATAATGTTCCTATATTGATTCAAAATACTTAAGAAAATTATTGATATTTTGTTTAGCGTATCCGGATTCTACACCAACCCTATTTAATACCCTATTACACGCCAAGCTGATAAAACTTGTTTAATTTTTTAAATGGCCAGATGACCAAACATTATAGCCTACCTACCTACTTATTAAATAATTATTATGTTCATTATATTTGAATCATGTAAATGAGTCGTTATAATTTTAATGATGTAAATTGAGAAAAAATTATTGTGAACTACTGTCTCACTAACTTTTATCAGCTTCAAGAAAGCTCTCTTTTCTATACACATTATGGTTTATTCTAAAATCACAATTTTGTGACACCAGCTTTTTGAAAATAACCAAAAAATTTTTACTCGAATTTTTTTTTTGTGCAGGAGTTCCGGAGTTCAATATTCCAACCATTGAACCTTTATTAGTACCAAAAATACATCTTGAACAAGGTACTCAAAACCTAATCTACGACATTACCTTAACAAATTTAAAATTACATGGATTGAGCAACTACAATGTCGACAATTCGTTGTAAGTAAAAATTACATTAAAAAATAGTTACCTGTTCGTAATTGTTTCGTTTGTTCTTATATCCCCATAATCTTACCCAAACAACACACTTATCCGGTGTCATTCTATTTCTAGTAAACTAAGCCTAATTCTAATTAATTATATACGTTCTAAACAATATAAATTTGCAACTTTCTACATTACTTATTTAAAAAAATTACGCGCAAGTTCAGAAACATTATAAAAAACTTTCTTATTCGGAGTAGGTACGAATTTTATTTTCGTAATAAAGTATGGGTATAATTATTTTACCAGATACCTAAGGATACCTACTGTTAATTAAACTCTGAAAAGTATATGAATTAGAATTATGTACCTAAAATTTTTTGATTATTTTCTGCAGCATTAATATGAATACTCAAAAACTGGATGCGAAGATAACAATTCCTCTTTTGTACTTGGAATCGGATTATAAACTTGATGGAAAGCTTAGGACATTGACCGTACAAGGAAATGGATTGTTCAAAGCTAATTTAAGTAAGTGAATAAAAAATATTAAATGATTATGATTCCAAGAATTTGAATGTTAGGTATATCGATTTTCTTTATTAGTTTGGTATGCAGAGGTGTATGTATCGATCAAAGACAAAGTTATTAACAGATGTCCCATCGCAAATTTTTCACTCTCATCAACTTTCTCTAATCACAAAAATTTTTAAAACAAAAAATAAATTTATTATCCAGAAAAGCAAGAAGTACTGGACACAGGTTCCGGATCTAGGCTCACATGTGTTTTCTTTCGACCACATTTTTACAACATTAATTTCACAAAAATTTTAAAAATTTACCACCAATTCAGAAATAAATATAAACCTACAAAACCAAAAAAATTAACTAGTTCAACGAATTTCTTTTGCAGCTGCGAATCCTGTAGAATAACAAATGCAGTACATATTTCCAATAGATAAAATTTTAGCCAATACAACATTAGATTTTGTCCTCAATGAATTAATATCTTAGAATAATGTTTTTTGAAAATCAAAAATTTCTTACATCATACCCAGAAAGTACATTTGACAAATTGGGCTGAGGTTGTCATATTTTTATATTTGTCATAAAATGTCTAAATTGGTGAACAATCAAAAAAAAAAAAAAAAAAAAGGTGTTAGGTCTGCTGCTATACTCATGAAGGATTGATGTGTAAACATAAAAATATCTGAATGTAATTCTCATTATGTAGGTGTGTGATTGTGAGTGTGTATATTGGGCACAAACACAACCACAAACCTATATGTGAACTAACACACACAAATGAGAGTTGCAATATTGTAAGGCATATGAGTTATACAAATTTGACAATCATCATTCTGGTTTATAGCCTCTACTGTAGACTGAGCGCTAATATGTTTAGATATATATCAAAAAGTTCATAATTTTATTAAAATTCATATCCTGGTACTTTTATCTGTGACTTTTCCAACTCCAACTTTACACGATGAACAGGAGTTTATTAAGTTGAACTATATCATAATTCATTCAAATTACAGTGGAAATCACCACAACAAACACTGGCTACAACAAAAAACTAGTTACAACACACAAAATTTCTAGTCCTGGCAAAACTCCATTTATCTCTATGTTAATGAAAATTGGCTATAACAGATCAGATTACTACAAACTATTGGCTGCAACAAACAGATTACGGTGCCAAGTGAAGTCAAAAAATTGGCTGCAACAAATAAATCACCTGTACATCCTTAATTTCTTTCATAATAAAGAACCACTTTTTCCATTCAATCCCAATATTCTTCCAATAGTCACTTTTATCCTTCCAAAAATTACCATGTGCTATTTAATCTGTATTCAATTACATTTTAATGGCCATTGAGAGTAAAAATTAATGTCCTCGTAAGTATTATTGATGATTCATATCGATCAATTTGCAACCACCATTGTCTTATAGGCCCACATATACATAATAAAATCTGGATACAACAAATTCCAGCTATAACTAACAAATTTCACAGTCCTTTGAAATTCATTGTAACCAATTTCTACTGTATTAGTTTACATTGTAAACCATTCTTTTTCAATATTTTTGTAACTCCTTAAAAGGACCAAAAATAAAGTGAAAACCCACACGACCAATTTTATTCATTAATTAAATGCTTGTACATGGGTGTTTATTTCTTTTAACTAACTCCAATTTCCAGTTGATGATGTGGACCAGTGGTTCATAACCTTTTTTCCTCGGCAACACCTAACGGGCCTCCAAACATACATGACACACCATTAGTAATGAGTTTCATAAAAATTCATAACATATAAAATGAAAAATGTAATTGATCACATTTGTTGCAACACACCGAGGAGATGCTTGCAACATACCAGTTGAGAACACCTAGTTTAGACTAAGATTAGTGCAACCAGAGACATACAGCTAATGAGATCTTCAGTGCCCTATATGGACTGTGGTTTAAAAACATATTAAAGATGAAAACAGTTATCAGAATTTTACATTCTGCGCATCTAAAGCTGGGTACATTTCATGAAATTTATCATTGAATTTTTTGATGATGTCTATTCTTATGTCATTAGAGCCACATAAACGCATGTGCAGTAATATCCTGATCAAAAACATTCATTTCTGACATGTTTTTGATTGACTCATTGGAAACTGGAAATATTTCTTTAGATGTATTTTTCTGGGTGCAACTAGGAATTTCCCACCTGGGGACAAGGCAACGTACTGCACCCCCACCTGGTGGCAGACCTAAAGCAGCGTTGGTTTTTATTTCACATGTACACCTTTTTAGTCTGGGTGTAAACTTAAAATTTGCTTCATGACACTTTTTGAGTCACCTTCTCCGACGTCATCATAGGTAACCTATGCATAAAAAAGAATTATCACTTATTGTCATCTTTGTAATTACCTCAGTTATGTAATGTTCTTCACTCCAATATGAATCAAGAAATTTCAGTTCTCTAATCTAGACTTAATAAAAATCAACATGAACTTGCTTCAGCGTTTTTACCTGCATAGGAGTTTTTTTTTTCTAGAGTCAATTTTAAGCTCACAATTTAGACCTAAAGGTCCTGATAATCAGGAACCAAGTTGACTAGTTTAATGTATAACTTACCTATAAAACCTACTTTCATTTCATAATTTAGTTTTTAGAGAGAAGTTGTATTTTTTTTTTTTTTTGGGGAGGGAGAATCTTCAAGACGCGATGTAAATTACTGCGAACGAAGAAAATAAAATGTGGCCAGTTTTTTTCCGTATATTTCCAAGTTTTCGTATTTGTTGGAGGAAATTTGAGGGTGCCTGTCTCTCTTACCCCTCTGCCTCCTGCACTGTGGCTGCTACGACTTAGAAATAATATATTTATAGTATTAAAATAAAGTTTCAATTGTAATTTTGTCACTCTCAAAAATCTGCCATCCGGTGTCAATTACCTCATGTATCTCACTCTAATTTTACTACGGTAGACTAATTTTGACCATACTGAAAGTTAATAACAAATTAATGATTCGCCTCTAATACGGAGGTAACAAGACAAGGTAAGTATACATCACATGAATACAAAATAAAACCAATTACTTTTTGTTTCAGTTAACATTATTTATAATGATGCTGACCTTTGAACAATTGAAATATGTTTTCATTCAATTAATTCCAATTAAACATTGTACCTATGTTCAATTCATCATCCATAATTCAGTTACCAATAATCTGATTTTTTTACAGCCGATGTAAAAGCGGATGTGAGTTTGACAGGCCAACTGACCAAAAGAAATGGCCAAGAGTATGTGGAAGTTAAAGATACAGCTGTAAAACTAACTATAGGAACATCAAAAATCAATTTAGGAAATCTATACAACGGTGAGCCTATCAAAGGTGAGTAACAAACATGCATAAAACCTTTCTGGGATCGACAAAGTGATGAAAAAAATGTACATAATTTGTATTTTATTAACAGGTAAAATAGTGAATGAGAATATAAATAAAAACTCCAAAAGCATCATTAACGAAATGCTTCCCGACATTGAAAAAGTTGCCAGTAGTTTAGTGAGCAGCATTTGCAGTCCAGCTTTTCTTGTTACACCAAAGGAAAAATTATTCTCAAAATGAAAATCACTATTTTTTAACAAGTTTTCAATAAAAAAAAAAAGAACTGTATCAATTTTTTTGTTCGATTTTTTCAAGAAATTAAAATTTTAAGAACAACCTGATGATAGGTACTCCTTCTTACTAAAATAGTCCCGCATATCATAAATATAACTTGCATATTTTTTGGGATATGACTAAAGAGTTTACATATAATTTATATTGTTTTTTAAATTTACAAAAAATGAATGAAATGTAATAAAATAATAATTACATGCAAAGAATTCCACCAAACAGAATTTTGTACTTTTTTTAATATTTCTATAACTTAGATAATAATTAGAAATTTTAAGAATGATATCAACCTTGTTATTAATTTACATAATAAGAGAGTAGGTGGATAAAGGTTGCTGATGAAAAATAGGGAAGAAAAACAAATTTCAAATCGTGTATTTAAAAAAATTACAGTTGTTTCAATTCGAATTTAGCCGAAATACAATATTTTTAAGAATAGGAAATCATTTTGGGTTAATCCTTGTCATTCTATAATAAAAATAATTATTTATTAATTAATTTAGTTAATTATTTTCAATTTAATTTTTTAAATTGATATTCAACAGAGTATGAAAAAATTTTAAAATCACTCTGACTGATATAACATAAATAATACTGCCAGTTTTTAATAGAATTTCTGACAGGATTGTAGTGTGCAGAAGTACAATGAAAAGTACATTGACAGTTCAAAAGCAGAAGGTTCCCCAAAAATGAAATATCAAATATCATAAATTCGTTGACACATACTTTATTTCTAAGCCTAACCACCCAAATGAAGGAGACCAGACTGCACATACATACCTCACACATACCTACACATCGAATCAACTCATAAGGAAAGATTAACACACTTTATGGATGAAAGTAGTTACATTAGAAACAAACATTGAGAGAGCGCATATTGAAAAGAATTAATTTGAATCACAAAATGATATTTGAAATTAAACTGAAGTGTACAAATACATTGCCAACCACATTAAGAAAATAAAAGTGCTGAAATACTTACTTTAATTTACTGCAGAAAAGAAAACTTGGACTAAATTCAATTAAAAAGAACTTTCAGGAAAATAAAATAAATAATTGAGTAAATTTTACATTTAGTTAGAAAATTAGTTTTAGATGTAAGTAATTTTGAAAGCATGAAAAAGAAGCCACGTCAAAACAATGGCGTTGAAAATACAAGTGCCAGAAGTAAAAACCAAGGGGAGAGTTGACAAAAGAACAGAAGATTGTGGTTCAGGTCTGATTGGAAGCCTGCAAAACTGATACTTCCATCTTCAACAAGCTCTTGAAGAAACGAAAGTAAAGAAATGTACAAAATAAGGCTCCAATTCCAAACTATTTTATTTGTAACACAATGTACCATCTATAATTAAATATAAAAGCATATCTATTCTGGGGGTTAAGTACTCGTCATATGAGGTAATAGGGGTTTACACCTCTCGATGACAGTCACCGCCAAAAGGCTGGCTGATATTCATCTTTATGATGTTAAACAAATTACACAGATTATGTTCGAACATAATTACTTGCAAGTACTTGCAAGTAATGTACGAGAACCAAATTGTTACTAATCAAACAATTACAGTGATGTCACAATTCAATACACAAACCAGTCCATCCTTTTTTTATCTCAACTAGAAATGACAAACCACCCTTATATACGGACGTACGTATTTACTAAGCTTGTGTGTATGTGTGCATGTAATTAAGCCCCTATATAGGCCATCCAAACTGGCTCTAAAATTGCCGGTATTTGCCCAGGTTTTGGCTTACCCATATGTGTGTACATATGAAGAGGTAGAACACACAGTTAATCTGTTGATTACCTTCTTGTGTGAATATTCTTTCACAACAAGGTATTCTACATCTATGTTCAAAAATGTTTTAAGTTTTCATACATACCTATAAGGTAGCATGCATTAGACTCGTATTTTCTATCTAAAAACAGAAATATATATTTTTTATTTACACTTGAGGTTGAAACTAGGTTTCAAAAAAATTATCAGTCGGTAGAGTTGATCAAATGTTGTCTTAAGGGTATGGATGGGGATTTATCACCAAAGTGAGGTACAAGCAGGATTGGGCACAAGTCCACTAAAATGGATTTGATACGAATCCCCAAATCCACATTTTTGGGGGGATTCAAATAATTATGATTAGATTTATTATCACTTTTTTTTAGATTCAAATCAGATTCGAATAAAGCAGGTGGATTCGTGGATTTAAATCTATGAATCAGGTTACTCAACTCATAACGTATTTTTTTTATTGCAACAATCTAAAATAGAAACTACTGTAAGAAAAAATAAAATTTAATTGACCTCATATCCAAAATTGAATACACTTTTTTTTTCTTTCTCGAAGTTCTAAAACTTATGTCTATACCTAGGTTTCTTGGTGCAAGTTTCATTACATTAAGAATGTTATTGGGACTGTGGGTAGTGGACGCTTTTGAGTGTCCTCTAGCATACCACAGAACATGATAACAATTAAATTGATCTGAAGGAATATTGAAGCCTTTTAATTTCTGAATCAAAATGGGCCTTGTAGTCATTTTCTCAACATCATGAAGGATTAGTAGTGATAATAAACACGTTAATTAAGAAAACTCACCTATATGATAACTGTTTTATAAAACGTGCGGGTCAAATTATGTTCTATATCACCTAACAACCTTTACATCTGATAGGGAATGAAAATATGGTCTAAACCATAGAAAATATGACAAATTTTTTCAATGGTTGATGTGAAGACTTCTTTATTATTAGCTATGGAGAGATAGTCCCCTTCGGGTATAATAGATTATGAGTATTTGTTCATTATCGTACTATTCAGTGGTACCAACCTCTTTTTTTTGCCACCAACTAAATTTTTTTTGTCAGTGTTACCAACCCATTTTTTTGTCTGTTATCAACCAATTCTCTTGTCAGTGTTACCAACCTTATTTTTATTACCAAATATTTTTGTTAGAATCTACATTTTTTTTCTTCTCCAGTTGTACCAACCTAATTTTTCTTTTCTGGTGATACCTACCATATGTTATGATCCCCTCACCCCTCACCCCTTCATTCACAACACCTATTTAATTTTTTTTTAGTGGTTCCAACTGGTATGTACAATTGAGCTAACCATTTCTTTATTTATATTCCATACTGTCCTTCACCTTCTACTATATTTACTTCTGAAATTGTTATTAAGTGTAGAATGGTTCCATCCCCCCTCATATTTATCCATATTCTCAACTGTTCTTGTGATGTCGGAGCTACATTCATTTTAAATTTTCAGTAAGTACAGAATAGACTCATCTTCCTCGCCCCTTCCTTCTACTTTTGAAATTTAGAATTTTCTAATGGCAAACCCACTTTTGAAATTTTTATCAAATACAGAATACTCTCATTCCCCCATCCCCTCACTCATATGATGTCAGAGCTGCTTTTGTAATTTTTACAAGTCTGTAAGAACTATGTTTCAGCACTCTCTATTATCCCGATTATTTTATTTATTTAATTTTTAATAAATTTTTCATTGCTACTGGAATTTGAACCATCAACATCCAGGTGACAAAACCGCAATGTAGACAACTGGGATATGATAGAGATATAAAGATTGAGAGGAAAAAGGACATTTGAGATCTGTAATGACCATAATTTCCCATATTCCTCTTTGTATATTTTCTTTTTTTTTTATGTAATCATTATTCGCAGTTTATATTTTTATTTTTGATCAGTCCATTGCATCATTTATAAGATATTAGACAGTAATAAATATTTCACGTTATCATAACTACGCTTGTTATTATTGTTATAAGGTTTCGTGCTTTTATGTGCCTTTGCTTTACAAACTATTTGTTGTTGCTTTTTATTGTTTATTTTGGTGCATAAAATGCCTATTTCTACGATATATTGGTTAAATGCTAGCTTGAAGAACACGCAGTGCGTGAAATGAACATCGGACATTATAATGAATTCAACTTTATTATCATTGAAAGTATGGTATATCAAAAGTTCTAAAAAATGCCAAAAGAAAATGAAAAACTATTGGCACCTTGCTCTATCCAGCAAGTCCGGATTTCTACGTTCTCGAATTTCAGAAAATGGTTTTGGTCTCTGTTCGTTTTAACAAGGAAAAATATCGGAGAAATATCGGTGAGGAGATACCTTGTGACATCATTAGTATTTTAGTGGCTTTTGCGCCTTAGTACAAAAAAAGAATAAAAAATAAAAAATAAAAAAAATAAAAAAAATAAAAAAAATAAAAAAAATAACCCTTTTAAGAAAAAAGTATTCTTCCTATTCTGCCCAGATAAATTTAAAAGCCACTAAAAAGTTCTAGGGTCTTACTTTTCCAAATAAAATAACTAATTTGAACAAACAGTTCAGGTACTACACTGCTTGCCACACTGAACAGGTCTACAGGTGAAAAAGATAGGCAAAAAAGAAGGTACAACTTAAATTAATGATATTTTACACATGAGTATTTTGTTTTAACAATAATTTAGATTTTATTGATAATTTATAACAGCGAATTTCAAACTAAGAGCTGTGCCATCTTAGGGAGTCATGTAATCATTCTAGGAGCCCAGTGGACTTTTGAAAATTAGTCAAGGAGCTGCCTCACGTTTAACGTTTATGCATATTATGACGACTATCATAAAAGGAAATTATGATATCTTCGATCCAGAAGGCAAACCGAAGGGTTAGCGAGAGGCTGAAGAGTAGGGTCACGTGAATATATGAAACGATGCGTAAAGGAGGCACCATCAAAAGAAGATTGGAATCCACTGGTCTGAACGAAAAATGGAACGAATGACTTTCGTGTCATTTGGTTCACATATGCTCAGATTCGAAGGCATCGAATCTGGTAATTTGTTTAATTTTAGAAGATAGAAAATGCCCCATGAGAAAGAGAGAGAGGAGAGAGAGAAAAAGATCGAGAGAGAGAGAGAGAGAGAGAGAGAAAGAAAATGTTAGAGAAAAGAAGGAGAAGAGCAGCAAGTAACACTTAGACTTCTAATAAATCATAATTTTATCATAACAGTGTTATTGTAATTTATTAATTGAAAAATGGTAAATAAATGGAATATTGATTAACTATGATGGTCAGTATGCATATTCAACGATTTGTATTTGGTGAGAATTTACAGGTAGAATCTTTGCCCATATGGGAGAAAATAGTTCAACCGATCGAATTTTTCAATAAATGGATCGTGATCGAAGATCAGGTAAAAAAGGATCGATGTTCTTCCGATCGATCATTTTGTATTTTTAATTTAAAATTTCAAAAAAAAAAAAAATTAAAAATTGAATAAAACTTATTGACGAAATGAAATTTTGATATTTTTCATCCATTAAAGTGATAAAGAAGACTAAAATCGACCGCATTCGATCATGCTAGAAAAATGGGATAAATCACAATCAAGTTGGTTCGTCGATATAATCAAAAAATGTATTTTTTTGAACTCTGATGAGATCGACCTTTACATTTAGAGGCGATGAAAGAGCCAAAAAAATGTAATAATTTGGAAGACAGTTGTCGAATTTATTTATGTTGTAGAAAATATATTCTTGATCGTATATATTATTCTCTACAGTGTTGAAACCGCCTCTAGAGTAAAAAAACAAACCCTCGTAGCTCTTTCCCTTAGTAATGGCAAACTGACAAGAATTCTCCAACTTATGACTGAAACCCTCCCCCCAGAATTTTAATTTCGGAACGCCACTGCCTTACCACAACTATTCGCAAGTATCGAGACGGTTTGATTGAGTCTAAATAATTATTATAAAGTTTTCTTACAAACCGTGTATTAAAATTGATCTCATAAAAAATGAGTGGTGGGGATGATGAAAATTTTCCATTTCAAACAAAAGAAAATAGAAAACTAATGACACCATTTTCCCACCTTGATTCAATTGTTTTTAATGTAGGGGAGACCCACGTACCATGGAATCTGAAGCAGCTGCTCCATGGAAAAAATATTGAACTTATTGGGGTGATGTAAGATAGGTCTTGCAGATTGAAAATGAATTCCAAGACCATACCTTGTTTAATTTGAAAATAATAGTAATAATAATGAAATTTTTGACAAAAAATGGTAATTATTAATGTTTTTTCTTTTAGATTTTGAACTGAAAGAATATATTAAAATTTGACTGATGTGTAATCCTAACAAGTGAAGGTAATCCATTTATCATGTTATTATTAATTTTTAATCGAGTATCTTAATAAATGAGATATAATAATTTTACTAATTTAATTGAGGGTATTGTACCTTGTGAAATTTTGGCGATAGTATCATGGGACAGTTGAAATTTTCATTTTTTCACATTTTTACAGCCATGCCACGAATTAAATTAGGTGGGTTTATCATAAAAACGTAAATTTTCAGCTCATTCCCTTAAAAAATTTATTAAATCTATGTGTCTGTCTATCAATTAATATTTGTGGTTGTCCAGCCTGAATATGACTATGGGCGTAGCAAAGAGGGGAGTGGAGGTAATTTGTTCCATAAATTTCGAAAAATATTTTTACACTTTTTTTTCACATAATTATATTTATAAAAAAAAAGTTTGAAATTTTCTTTAAAAAAACAAATAAAAATGAGTAGGTACCTCTGTAAAAAAATATTTTCCTATGTTATATGTATGTGATAGAAAAAATAACAGAGGAAAAGTATAATTAAGTTGCAGAAATTTTAAACTCAAAAAGGAAAGTGTGGTTTGTAAGCTTATGAAGTAGACAACAATTTTATTTTCAACAAAACGATGAGAAATGACTGTTAAGCCAGAACAAATTATTTTTGTGTCCACTGATGTTGAATTTTATAGGAGTAAATTAACTATATGCCAATAGCTCATATTAATTTTAATGAAAATTTTTCATAGTATTGGCATTATTTTATGAAAGCCCTATGATACTACAGGATGTAGTACCATGGAACAAAAAATGCGTTATGTAAAATTCGTTTTACGAAGAATTGTGAAGGAATTTGGAAAAGTTTGCATGTGAATTTTCTAGACAAGGGTTCATACTACAGGTTTAAAGAAAAAAAAGTTTATTCAGATTCGAATATTTGGGGAACTAGTGAGAAAAATATAAAAGCCGTCTCGTGGCTCATTGGTCTCCCCTACATAATATCATGTATGTGTGTTTGTATGCATATACATATATATATATATATATGTCACCTAAAAGTTGTATTCAATTTTTGGAAAAACTACAAAAGAAATAAGACTAAAATTTTCTCAAACGGTAGTTCTAGTCTGAAAGATTATTTTATGGTTTTCTGAGAAAACTTGAGAACAGAAAATTCCTGAAAAGTGGTTTTTCTATGATTTTGAAGAAGCTGCGAAAAGTATCGTGTTGGTTTTCTGAAATATTGACGATCGATTTTTCTCATGTGGGTGCATGTCTAATACAGTTCCGGTGCCCGTCAGTTCGGTACTTTCCGATAAAACTGGGAGAGAAAAAATTATTGGAAAAGTAGTTTTTTAACGATTTCGAGGAAACTGCGAAAGGGATACGCCTGAAATTTTCAAGAAATTTAATTCTTATGTCTGACCAAATTTTATAGGAGTTTGGTATTGGTTTAATCAGTAGTTTCCGAGAAAAATGTAAAATAATAAAAATTTTCCGGATAAAAGCAAGTAACCTGTGCGTTACTTGAAGTATCTTTTTCGTATTTACGATGCAGTGGATTACCAGCGTCTTTTATGCATTGAATTAATTGAGATTATAGTTTTTTTTTTTTTTTTTTTTTTTAAATTGTGGACGAAAATTTGAAAAGTGAGTGAATTTAGTTTTTGAAATCAAATAACTTATTGTTTTCTGTTCACGATTATTACTTTAGCATCGATTATTAAAACTGCCCTGTGTTTATTAATTTTTATTTTGATTTACTTCCTTCTTTGCTCGACGACCAGTAAATTATTGTGTGATTCTAATTTTCAAGTTCAATCGATAGGATAAACACGAATATTTCATCTTATTCGAGTACCTATAATTAAATTAGAACCAGGCTGACGGGTAAAATTTAGTATAATTACGCTCGTGTCCTTGATTGATATTAAGTAATTACGTCAAAGTTTGCCTAAAGTAATTTTTTTTGTAGAATTTTGAATTAATTCAGTTTAAATTTTGGATAGAATATTGGAGAGTAAAATGGAGTACCTACCAACTTTTTGGCACGTAACTTTACAACAATTTGAAATAACTTAGAATAAATAAAATAACAACCTAGTTTTGTCTTATAATACATATTTTATCCTCTTAAATTTCCTTTATTAAGCTCCTAAACACAACTTCTGAATATTTATTTGCTTTTTTATAAGTTAATATATCTACTATAGGTACCAACCTACCAATCAGTTTCGTAATATTGCATTCCTTTTCTGATTTTACACTCCTTTAAATTTTCGAAGCAAGAGCTGAAATGTTTTAACTACAAAAAGGTTTGACAAATTTCATTCCCGTTTCTTTGCACGGAATATTCGATGAATGGTTGAATTTTTGGAGTTACAAGCTTAAAAATTAAAGTTGTTTGAATTAATTCGTATATTTTCCTTCGAATTAATGTAAATTATTTTTTAATGGTATTAAACTGAAATTAGGTAGGTAATGTTTGGTTAAAATAAAAATTTTAAATTAATTTATTCGGTATTTGATGGTATAATAATCGTTGATTTTATAAGTAACTTATTTCTCGTTCCCAGGATAAAACCGTTTTAGCATTCATACCCACAAATTGAAGATTTTGTTGAATTTTAATAGACGTTTTAACCTTGAATTTTTAATATCACATACTGTGAAAGAGCCAGGATCGATCAATGAAGGCTAAAGAAAGCTTGAAATATGCTTACTGTGTAAAAATTTGATCTTATTTACAGATGTAGCTGTAGCAAGTTGGTTTAAAAAAATTCGAATGAAATTGGAATAACTCTCTACTAGTACTCTCTTCAGACTACCCTACTTGATGTATGACAACACCATTATTCCCATTCTTTTCCTGTTTTGAAGAAAATAACCCTTACCTAAATCTATATTTTATATTCAGAGAAACTTTTTAGATCTTCAATTTCATATCAATTTTATATGTGAGGCAAACTAATAATTTTGGATCAGTTTTCCCCTATACCTATATACCAGAGAAAAATTGATGGAAATGCAATTTTTATAATTTTACAATAAAATATAAACAAGTGTTGGGCAACCTCTACCACTTATTTAAATTACTTTTTCCCCACTCCCTGTGGATTATGAACGATCGAAGTGTAGTTCCTTAACCCACATTATGGAGACAGTACCAAATGTCGAGCAGTTGAGCTGGAAAATTTTTTTCAAAATTATTTTAATTTTATACCCAAATGTACACCATTAGTCTTGTTCGTACATTTCCTAAATCACCTGGTTTCAACATACATCTTTAAAATAAATTTTTTTCACTCCCAACTAAAATAACCTACAATTGGAATTACCCGCAACTGGTACCGATAAAAAAATTGATTTTTTTCTCAAAAATTCATAATTTTATTACTATGCAAATGAATGATATCAGTATTTAATATGTATCAAGTAATATAAGGTGTATGATGACAATTATAACATTAAATTAACAAAAAAAAATTAAGTTAGTAGGTACTTACCAGTTGTGTGTCATACCAGTAATGAATCAATTTTTTTTCTATATATGAGGATAAAATGTAATAGAATACATTCGTTACTCCTTTTAACTTCTATTTTGATAAAAAAAAAAAGTAATAACAATAATAAATAAAACAGCAATAACAATTTTATGAAGTTTATATTTTTCCCATTTGGATTCACTTCCCAATGTTGGTATGAGTGTTGGAGGGAGAATAATTCAAAATCAATTAAAATAATATGTGTCCTACTGACCACTAACTATTGGTATAGCCTCAAAGATAGTATAATTAATATACTTATTTCAAATTAAACGAATTCAAAACTTTTGGAACAAATTTTGTTTAGTAAAAATAGTACAATTTTTGAGTATCTCATTTTGCACACATAATGTAGCATCGAGCTGATAATAGTGTTGCAAAAAAAGACAGAAATGACAAATATTGTGGGGACAATGAGGTACAGGGGCTCAGATCCCTCAACAACAGTCACCACCCAACGGCTGGCATATTTTGTATCTATGATATTAAACCAATACACACAAGTAAGTTTGTATGTTCATACCTATATGTACATACAGGTAAGATACATTATACAGGCCATGACAAATTACTTGATAAGAATCTCGGTGATATCATGGGCTGGCACCAAACACACTGCGTCATTTCTTATCAACTTACGCAGGCAAGAAACGACGTGAATTATGATATAATACCATATGTATATGTACATATGTGTGTATCTTTGTGCGTGTGCCAAATCCACTATACAAGGTCACAAAACTAGCTACAAAATCACCAGTGTTTGCCTTGGATTTGGTTCTCCCATACTTAAATGTATGAAGTGGCTGAACACGCAAAAGCTGTAGATTACCTTCTACATGTGAATATCTCTCACAACAAGGTATTCCACAAATATCGAGAATACCCTTTACTTTGATGCTTGGGATGCGCACCCTACAGTAATTTTTTCATAATTATTGCGCAAAACCTTGATCCATGACTGGGAGTGATCCAAAACTGACAGTCATATTAAAAGATCAGCTCAAAATTGTGCAAAATGTAGCAGCAGCATCGGAGGCTGCTTAAAATTTTTGCACAGTACCATTTTACTAGAGCTAAAATTTTGTATAATATGTTTACACCGAATAAAAATTAAAATTATCAAAGCCAAGTGAAAATAAATAAAATTTATAGGTACTTACCCCAACTGTACCAAATATCGTTCATTTTTCTGTCAATTTTTAAGGAAGTTATAACAGATTTTTGATGTTTTTATCTCCACTTTAGAGGGCTACAATTCGGAAAGAA
This sequence comes from Ericerus pela, assembly GCA_011428145.1. Lineage (NCBI taxonomy): Eukaryota > Metazoa > Arthropoda > Insecta > Hemiptera > Coccidae > Ericerus > Ericerus pela. Next base: position 146,122 of record WOFM01000314.1, on the reverse strand, counting down.
ATTATTCCTCACA
>WOFM01000314.1:0-143435 GCA_011428145.1 Ericerus pela | reverse complement strand
CCAACCCAAATCATACCTAAACCAAGGGGTCGCCCTCGGAAAAAACCAAAGTAACTGTGTGTAAAGTGTATTACCCGTAGTCACTTGGTTTTTTCATTCACGATACTTTCCCTCCCTTCCCCACTTTGTTTGATTTTTTTTTTTGTAAGAAATTATTTCCCCTCCTCATCTGCGCATCGAGACAACTTTGTGAAAAATTTTTTTTTTTACTTTTGGAAAAATTTAAATTAGGAAATATAAAAAAACTTACCGATGGCCCAGGTGTCGGCATAACCCTCGAGGAACTCTGCGAGATGCTCACCGCTGGTGGTGCTACTGCTCGATGAAGAAGAAGAATCATCAGGTTGGCCTCCTTCTCCACTGGAATTGGAGTCAACAGTTGAGACACTATCTTCTATTGATGGTGTATCCCATGTGAACGAATGTACAATGGGATCCGAGAGCAGCCATCCGCCACGGAGCGACATTGCACGATTTCCTTCGACGGCATCATAGTGTCGGATCATGTGGAAACCAGATACGGAGACCGAGACGTCCAGGCGGGGCTTGTAATGTTGGTTTAAAAACCGAGCAGTACTGACTCCGCCCGGACCTATTAAGAAATCGGTGAGGTAAATACGCTTGAGATGGATATACTCAACCGTAACCTCTGTGTTTGTCTGCTGCGAAACGCAGAGCAGACCAACCAGCAGGCCGGAGAGTATCCCCAGGCCGACCACCCCTGGAGTATCGAGGTTGCCGCGGAACTCTAATTTGATCCCCGAGTATCCTATCTCAACCGTCATGGAATGAGGATAGAATACACGAAGGGAGAAAAGAAGATGTTTTGCGAAAGCCTCACACTTAGGGCAGCATATGAACCTCACCGAATGACTCCAATAGCTCAGGTCTTCCTCGATGGTCTCCTCAGGCACACGGTGTGGTTCAAACTCTGTCAGGAACATCTCTCTGTTCGACTCCCCGGAGACCCGATAGAACAGAGAAAACAGGCAATGTAACGTATAATAGAGACGTGCCTCGCACGGACATCCTTGAAAAGGGTGAATTTTACTGAGAACCTGATTACCTATAAACCAGGTCTCATTTACATCCACCCTTCCGTGCGACGTGAACATCCTATCATTCAGATACACGATCGACATGTTTTCGAGAAGATTTCCACACAGAGTAAAAAAATGTATTTTGTTTGAAAAAATCCGAACTACACCAACACGTCACTGACACTTAGAAAAATTTGATAAAAAAATAAGTTCGAAAAAAATTTTTGTACACGAAAAAAAAGAGTCGGAAAAAAATACGTAAAATTGGAAAAAATTAATAACACACGAAAATAACGCAAAGCGGTAAAAGCAAAGACGGAATACTGACGAAAGAAATAAAATTAGTAATTTTATATTAACAATTTGACCGAGATTCATAATTCGGATATCGGAAAAATTTGTCTCCCCCTTCACCCCAACCTACGAAAATCAAAACAAATCAGTAAATATGCATAATCCATTTTCTCGTAAATAACTTAGACGTTGCATTCTTTCTGTTTCAGAAAATGTATACGAATCTACTTTTCTATTTCGCAATAATTATTTCTTCGACTAGTATTGCGCAAAGAACATCGTCTGACCTATATAGGATTACGACGGCGTCAACTGGCGCTTATTTTCAAGAAATAAGCAATATTTTCATATATTCTAAATCTGCCCCAATAATTTACTCCATTAAGCTAGACTTGCATGAGTCAGCAGATAAACTATTGGCAACGAATTTCAAACACCGGTTGTGCAATGAAACAACCTGGAAAAATTGCAAATATGCAGAAATGGCAAAACGATTAAAAAATACCATAAAAAATCTGAAAGAACAAAACATTGCAATGATACAAGATTTCTATTCGACACCATCGTCTATTCGAAGCAAACGAAGCGTATTCACCCCGATCAGATCCTTCTTCGGAGATGCGCTACGATTTTGCTGTCGAGTATTAAACTTTAGAGATGGACGAAACTTCTTGGCGAATGAAATCTCGTTGAAAGAAGAATACGATATTATTAAAAATCAACTGTTGACTGAGCATGCAGCGTTAGTTAATACATCTACTAATCTGCATAGCTTCATTGACCATACAAACAATTTTATGACAAGATTTATCTCGCATACAAATTCTTTTATGGAAAATTCACTAGAAGAACACGAACTTCTAATCTCCCTAAACTATATACAAGGATTCTATGATAACTATCTGATAAACATGTTAAGATTATCAAACATCCTAACGTCTTGTAAATCTCATATGATCCCATCTTCAATTATCTCAAAGGAAATATTAGAAAAAGATTTAGTAAAACTTTCGAAAATTACGAAAAATCTAGGACTCGACCTAGCAATACCCATTAAGGATATTCAAAATTATTATCATGCTGAACTTGTAAACTGCAATTTCTTTAAAAACACCTTAGAACTAGAAATTAAAATTCCCCTAAAACAATTAGATTCAAAATACGAAATTTACGACTTTATTCCGCTCACATTCAAAAGCCATGCTAATGAACTGTGTAGCTGGGATCAAGAACCATCTTTGATAATTCATGAAATCAGAACAAATTCTGTACGTTATATTAGTGGAACCAACCTCCATTACTGTAACTCAGATAAACCATTATGCTTCCTTCCTTCTAATAGAGGAAGTGATAAACTATCGTCTTGTGCAAAGAATTTATTCTTCCAAGACTTAAACCAAAACCTATTACAATCCTGCTCATTTAAATGCAATCCTAATAATAACCAAACATTGGTGCACCCTATTGGTCACACCAAGTTTGCTATTGTAAATTTTAACTCCCTCGTAGCAACTAATTCCATTATGAAAAAATCTGAAAAATTAAAAATAAACAATGATTCCTCTGGAACCTTCATTCTGGACGTACCTTGTCACATCCAAATTGAAGATATCGATAAAAATAACAAAAATAATGTAATCATCCCAATAGAAATCCCTTGTCTCTCTGAATCATTAGAAGAGACTATTAAAATCGAAAATCATTTACCACTCTTGTGGACATATTTTTCTGATTCGATAGAACCTTTTGATCTTGCCATTGATCTGGCAACGACAAAGGTCTACAACCCAAATTGGAAAAATTTTGTTCCTCACACTGTTCCCATGAACAATCTGGAGAACAAAATTAAATCCATCAAACTTCAAATACCCGACCAAAATTTCAATGATTATATAACTTTCATTAATGAAATGTTCCTAATATGGTTAAGTGCAATCTCACTTATTTTAATAGTTATTATAGTATATTTAAAATTAACCTGCCACCAAAACTGTGTGAACCTAACAAAAAGCACAGCATTATAAAAATTACGCAAAATAATACGATATACTAATCATATATATATACATATAAGAAAAATTTGTTACTCATAATTAATATTCGTAAAAATGTTATTCTAAGTATATATACTCATACTCGCATTATATGACATAATTTTAATCATGCAGAATTAGCTGGACATATGTATGTGTTGGATAAACTTTGAAAAAATTTTTTTCCCTATTTTTTTTGTTCCCCCCGGAGAATTGTGTAACGTATATTTTCGTCTATTTTAAGAAATGACGAACATATTCGTTCACTCATTTTCGAATACCAAAAATGTAGATATTTGTCAACAATTACCTTCCTATAACTCTTCATAAACAACCACAAAACTATTCGTATTTAATTTTACATATACAGATATACCTTCTGTATATTTTTGACCTAGTTGTACCTGTCCCTCGAGTACTCGACGAGTCAGCACAACCCTATAATAACAACACCCTACCTCACTTTACCTATCCGACACGTACGTTTTCATACCCTGAACGAGTATATAATCCCTCGATTCAGTCGTATAATTGTTCAGTTCAGTTTAGTTCCGTTCTCCAACAGCTACTTCTAAGTACCTGGAACCTCTCTCGTAGAAGTCTCTGGTGAACAGATAGCCTTGCTTGTTGAATTGTAATTGAATATGTATTAATATTAACGTAGAAATATTAACTGTGATGTACAGAATTTTATTTTATTAAAAGTGTAAACTCACTCTTGTGTTTAAAATATTATTGAGTCTCAAATTAATGTTAAGGTCCACTATAGTTTGTGGATGTCTAAACTGAATCTATTTTAGAAGTATTACTACTTTGAAGTACGTGGTATTTCGTGTATGGTGTACTCCCGAAAGTGGTCGTAACTAGGTACAACACAACCTCTTTTGGCCGTTACACCGACAACCTTTGTCGATGCAACACCCTGTAAACTCACGATTAGCTGCCATCGCTGCTGATGAAGCAATCACCCATCAGCAGCCCTTCAAATTGCAGTCTACAGACACTGCGATTGTAGAGCCAACTACCGCTGCCGCTCTTACAGCTCTACTAACTAGAGCTTCTTCCATCTCTGGCACTCCTTACACAAGTTGAAAGCCACTCTATTCAGAGTAACCCTGCTCTTGTACCAAGCCTCAATAGTCCCTATGTCCAGCTGAGTCTTGGTGGAACAGTCTTCAATGACTTACTCAGACCTTTTTGCCCCTCATTTGGCACTATTCAATCTCCACCTACCTTCTCATACTTCACATGACACAACTAGGATAGGCTATCATATGTTATGGTTTTGAGTAGGGAGTAGCAATGAGCCACTGTCCTCAGACTAACTCACTTGGCAGAGCAGTTGATGCCTATACTACCTCTTTCAGCGTTGAACCTACTAAGATCTGTTTTTCATCTACCAGCATTGAACCCATAAGGTTCTGCTCTCTCAGTGTTGAGTCCACAAGACTCCACTCTCTCTCTCTCTCTCTCTCTCCCTCTCTCTCTCTCTCTCTCTCTCTCCTTCAGTCTAGATGTGGCTTGATCAACTCTTACTCAGACAACAGCAATCAACCCTCACACAATACTAGTGACCAGGAGATGCCTCCGGTCTAAAAACCTGTGAGAACCTCCAAATCACCACACTCGCATCTGGTACGTGTTTATCATCGTCTATTTCCCCTGGAAACATACTGGGGGAGAGTAGTGTGGTAACTTCCTACCAGTGGTGACAAGTGTACTTGTACACTCGCTGGTAGGTTGTGTGGCCTGTCCCTACATTATGTAGGGCAAACACGTTTTTGGTACACACGGGTTAGTAGCTCACCACTACTAATCTAATTTAATACTGAGCTAAGCTCACACACATATACAAGGTCTATATGTAGTTGTATGTCTGCGCATACCGCAGCGTCGTACAATCTTATTTATTATTCATTCCATATTTAACTGAACATATTTAAAAAAACATATTTTGTCGAGTGTGCTTCATAAATAGAGCAATAATTATTTTTATCAGTATTTTCTTCATATTATCTTTTTATTCTTAGGCAATATTTTCTATTTTGTTTTCCAGAGTGTATAACTTGCAAATTATGAACAGGCTAATAATTTTTCTGGAAATTTTTTTTTAGCTTATCTTTTATTATTTTCTACTTTTTTTTTTTTTTTTTTTGGAGTTATTTTATATTTTAAGGCTTATAAACAAAACGTTTTTTGTAGTTATTGGTTACTGGGAACCCAATAAAAAGCTATAATGTTATTGGTTAGGAACTGCTTACTAGTTAAAAATGTACTTATTTGGCCATTGGTTATTGTTCTGGTTATTGTTTGTGGTTAATGGTTATTGGTTAAAACAAAATGCATGGTCACGTGGATAAACAAACTTTTCTCTAGGTCAAACTATCAATAATCAATAATCTTCCACAAAATAATTTGTAAATTTTGAAAAAATAATCGATAATATCAGTACATATTTTGAAAAAAACAAATTCTTTTTGTTATTTGGTTTACCATTTTGTGGAATTTGGTTATTGTTCGGTTTATGAAATATTTTTGTTATACCTCATTAAATTTATAATTATTATATTTAATTCAATTTTATTGCAGAATTCATTTAAAACGAGTATGTGAAAACTTTAATACTTCTTAAACTCTTACTGCTCTTTTGTTAAAATAGCATAATTGGTACCTATTTGGTGTTCCTTCTTAAAATATCTTGATTAGCACCACTTGAAACTCTTGCTGTGTGCGATCAAAGAAAACGTTTGTTTCCGTTTTCCTGATTCAGTAAATTTATTACTATCGGCAATACTATGTCTTCTCTTATTTTTAATCTGATATGCATCTTGATTAAAGGCAGGTAAATATGTTCTAATTTATTTTTAATTTAGGTGGGTGTTTAGTTATGGGCGTATGTGGAAGTGAACTTTTAAGCAAGCTTACCTCAGGCTATCCTATATTTTTTCTTTTGTTAGTCCTGATTCAAAAATTTTATTTTCTCATCATAGGCTGAATTTCATGTGCTTTTTCTTAAGATTCCGCACCCCACAGTTTTATTATTTAAAATGATTTTACTGATGGATGTTTTTAAAATTCACGAGCAACAGATTTTGATCACCTTCTATCGTGAGACGACGTAATACGTTCCTTTATTATAATATATTAAAATATGACGCAGGTACCTATATTGATATGATTTTGTTTCGACATACCGTATGTCGATATAATACAATATCAATATGTGCTGCATATAATGTAGCTGTAACATTTTTCTCCATAAAATATTACAATACTTCACACAGTGCAGGGTATTGCTGAAGGCATCCATGCACCTTAAATATTTGGCAAGATACTACCTGTATTACAGAAAAAATAGAAATTCTTTGACATTTTTTGGTACTCACTCCGTCCTACGACGGCGCCATATATACGTCCGAAATATGGAAAGGTATTTTTATTTTATAAATAAATGAAGAAGTTTAATCAACAATTTTTGCTGGTGCAGGTCTTAATCATTTTCAACGATGACGGTCCTTGCATTTGGTACAAAATCTGTGAATTTTCCACAATACTCCTTTAGTACGTATATAATTCGGACCGTTATTATTAAATTATACCGACTGTATTTTAAAGTTTTTATGAAGAACTTGAAGAAATTATGACTGGTTTCAGATTCGGATTTCAGCTAACTTACCTACCTAAGTATATTGTTTTAGTTTGATTTTAAATCAGTGAGTATTCAGTATAGGTAGGGAATAATGAAGAAAACCACTAGCAAGTATACCAAGAGATAGAAAATCAGCCAATTTTCTGCGAACACTATTTCCAACATTTTTGAGAAGTCAATTAATTTTCTTTAATTTTTTACTCATCGATGAGTTAATTTTATTTCCGCTTTTTATATGAAAATTTCTTCAAAAAAGAGGATGATTATCTCTTCCTTATATTCTAAAAAATTATGATTATTTGAGAAACTACGTTTAAAAAATTTCATTATTTAACATTTAAGCAAAAGTTTATGTGTTTATTAATTCGTTTTATAAGTTGCAATTTCCGAAACCAAATTCACCAACTTTTAAGAACGTGATTGAGGGAAAAAAATAAAAAGTGTTGCCTATACTTGCATAATTATACTAAACTATTGGCTGAATTTTATTCGTCTCAATAAGAGCATTCGGTACACTGAATAGTGATTTTATTATTTTGTCAAGTACCTGCTTTATTTTCTTATGTTTTTTTTCCCCTTATTTTATGTACTATCTATATTTTACAGAGATTTCCAAGATTTTTTTTTTTAATATTATTTCGTCGTCATTGGCAGTAACCTTCGTAAGGTGTGTATTTCGAATAAGTACTTATCAATAATATGACGTAAGTATTGTTCATAAATGCTGGAAACATAAAACTGAAAAACTTTTAGATCACCGATGTGAAAATAGCCAATTCGAAGAATCCCATTTTAAAAACTACTTTATGGGCAGACCAGAATATTTTTAGAAAAACTCTTAAAGCCACTCCACAATATTAATGAGAGAATATAACCATAAAACCTATGTGAAAATTTCACAAGCTACCTAATAAAAAAATAATTGCTATATTTGTACCTAGTTACCTATAGGTATTTATATATTATATTTGTGAAAATCTGTTCAGAGACTGCCTAAATAAAATTTGTCAAATTTTTTTGTTGCACAGAGTTTGTGTCATTTATATTGAAATAAATAACAGTACAAGTGTTGTGTTCTAAGGTCCAGTAAAATTGCAAATACGCTCGAAGGTAAGAGTTCTTCGACTCGAAGAGGTAGAGGATTGTCTCACCCTCCATCTCGATCTTAGTTGATGAAATTTAAATTTTTAAATATTCAATGTTTATAAGATGTGAATTTTTTTTGCAAATATTTATATATAAGCATACAAGCATACGGGTATGGAGGGTGTTATTCATTGCCAAGGTCGATGTTAATAATAAAAATATTTGACGTCATTAGACGAAAAGAAAACAAAATCGTTGGTACTTATGCATCTAAAAATAAAATATAATATTTGTGTTTTGCCATAAATACTTATAACGATTTACAATTTTTAAATATTCGTACTTCCGTATATTAGTGGATCCATTGCCTGAAGGTGTCGTAATTTAATAATTCTTCTTTATAATAATATATGTTTGTGCGTCAAACAACCAATTCGAGGAACCGAACGTAAGATTTTTCATTTCAAATTTTAAACAAATGATAGGTGTGCAAATTTCTATTTCCTCCTTCTAAACCGCTTGTATAGGGTACACAATCAATCAGTTACTGTACCTCACTTGAATTTTAACTGTTTGAATGTGTTAACTATTTCAAGGTGGAGAGGGAGCAACTATTCCTTTTCATGGCTTCCATTCATTATCAAGCCGCTATTTACTGATAAGAAAAGCTACGAAGTGGGCTGGATTGGAAACCACTGATTTATTCATTCTTAAAAAATAGTGTGTGTCCTCATAAACTATATGTTTGCATAATTTTGTTGAATAACTAGCGAGCAGTAGATTTTTGAAGCAGTTAAGCCAATGTGAGTGAAATTCCTAATTTAGCCAATTTTTTTATAGGTAACAAAATTGCTAACTTTCGAAAAATGAAAGAATTAACAATCAAAAACGAAAAAACGTCATCAATTATCACGATTTCATAAACTGACATCAAGATGAGGGATGAGACAAACCCTATCCCTTACCACCGGTGAGCGTATGTGCAGCTTTATTGGACCCTAGAACACCACAATTGCACTGATATTTTTGAAATAAAGCTTAAATTATGGAAATGTAGATGTGGGGACCATGTTCCTCTCTTCCTTTTGGACTTGGCCCCAGTCAACAGACTGTGGACTTGGTCCATCACCAAGTTTACACAATAGTCTACGGATGTTAAAATAAAAACACACGTTTGTATCACATGGGCTAACGGACAAACTATAAATTAGCCTAAATGCCACAAACATAGCCTAGTGTGAACACGCGTAAGTAAATATGCGTACGATGGTTAAGCACTAGGCTAAGCAACAAATATGTGCCTATCTTTTTGATACTTGCGGACAATGTGTGTGTGCAGCCTAACATACACCTCAGCGATGACTATCGTTAGTCGCCAGTTTCAGATGTTATAAAAGATTGGCTGCCTTACCAAAATGGTAGACAAATATGGAACACGCAAATTCATATTTAATGCCTGTGGGTATTGAGGTTTACTCACAATAGATAATGAATTCTAATCATTCAAATTTAAGAAAAACAAATAACAGAAATTTGAGCCCTTCTGCATAGAAATTCTACTCTAGCTTCACCTCCAGTTAGATATCGGATTTGGTAACAGAATGGGATCCAGCCTGACAGCTTCTCCACTTTTTAGTAAATTCATTCTGCATTTATAACGATTATCATTAAATATTCTAATAAGGCCTGCCCTGGAGAAATATGCGGAATAAAATGGCCCTCCTTGAATGCCATGGAGCTGTCTTCCAGGAACTTTACAAGTTGACAATAGCAATTGCTTCCTTCCTCCTCATCAATTCTCGAGATTTGTTTAGCCTTTTGCTTTGCTACGGCTCTTGCACAGTTTAATTGTAAATCAGACTACCTAATATAAATACAGTTTTGTCTTAAGTTTAGATAAATTTCCCAACCATCTCTTTCTATGACTTACTAATGTGTTTGTGTTTTATATAGATTGTATATTTTGTCAAAAAAAAAAAAATCAATCCTAACATACTACTGATTATTAGATTCTCAAAAAATAGTATTTTACACACCAAAGTTCAAAAGTGAGTGTTCATATCTAAGGGAAAGTTTGTGAAACAAGCGCAGCAAGTGAGATAGTCATGTAAACTCACTTCCAAACCTTTTGGGGGAATATATGTTTTATAATTAATTATCAGAAAATGATAGAACATTAACAGTGAACACGCCACTTCCATCATCAGCAACTAGAGCGCTATCTGTAGAGGGCTGAACTATCATGCAGGAAGTTGAAGGTTCAACTCCCATTTGGGGTGTATTTTTCTTTTTTTTAAATATTATTTCCATTAATAATTTCAAATTTCATTAGGATCTGATGTTAGGTGATTTTTTAATATTATTTAAATTATAAAAAAAACATTACCAGTAAACTGGAGTGTGTCATTTCAAGCAGTCTTATAGATTAATTCTGCATCAGAAAGAAAGTTAACTTCATGATCTTGTAACCTAAATGTGAAAAAATTTTTATAACACCTATGTGATTGGAAAGACAGTGTTTTCAACATATATTTTGAAAGCTGAAAGTAGCTCTTTTCATCAATCGAAGCATAACCTTGATGTAAAAAGAAATGTTGCCTCCATGTAAAAATTCTCACATGTAGGTTACAACGTGATATGGTTAACTTTCTTTCTGATGCAATTTTTATCTATCAGACTGCTTTCAAAATGATAAACTATAACTTGGGTCCTGGTAATTTTTTTTTAATTTCAATAAAATTGAAAAAAGCTACCTAACCTCCCACCCTGTCAATATTATTGGTGATAATAATATTAAAAAAAAACCTATCTTGATTGATATTCAATCCTGCAACTTCCTACATGACAGTCTAACTCCCTAGCCATAGTGCCACAGTTGCTAATGGTGGATGTGGTGTGTTCACCATATTTTATCATTTTGAAAGTACTTCACCCATCATTAAAACTATTTATGAAGCATTTAATTAACATTCTGTTACTTTCTGATTGTTAATTATGAAAAAAAGGTGCAACTTCCAATGGGCTATACTCATGAAGGATTGATGTGTAAATATAATAATAGTGTGGTTGTGTGCATGTGCAATGCATTGCGCATGCACACAAAAATACATCTACTCATCATATAAAACACACAAACAAAAGTTACAGTTACACGAATCTAACAATCGTATTTCTTATTTAACCCCTTCTGTAGACCAAGCGCTAAGATGTTTACTCATCAATATCTTCCTCAACAAGATTTAAAAGTGAGTTTACATGACTCGGGAATTTCTCACTCATTGTGTTTGTTTGACAAACTTTCTCTTTGTAAACACTCACTTTTGGACCTTTGTGTGTAATATACTAGGTATTACATGAATGAAACTGTATTACTCTTTACATTGAGGTTATGCTTCGATCGATAAAAAACGCTACTTTCAGCTTACAGAGTATAAGTGTAAACATTGTCTTTCAGATCATGTATTATAAAAAAAGTTTTCCTACTCAGTTCGAATTTTGTGCCTGGTGATTGCAGTATTTTATCTGGAAAGTAAAAATAAACTTTTTGGTCTTTTTATCATGTTTTTTATATTTTAGTAGGTACTTAAATTAACATACGTATCTAATATGACACTTGCTGTGATAGAATGAACGTGTTAAGAGTACCGTAATCCAGCAGTAGGTACAAACATTTTTAGTGTAGATTTAATTAACCTACCTACCTACTCCATTGTTTCGAGCGATTAAAAAAAAAATATATTACATAATTAGCTATTAAATTTATAAAAATCCGTTCGAAGGTTAATCGCATAGAGCAATTTCATCTCTGAAAAAAAAAAAAAAGAAAGACAAAAAAGTAACCCATTTCACCAACTTCAGTTTTATCAACGTTGTTGATATTGAATTTTTTTTCTTTCTTTTAAAATCATTTCGCTTTCGTACATCGTAATTAACCGGTTCAACTGCAATCATTCAAGTTTACTGCTGTGATTCCATATTCCTCAATCAAGAAGTTCGAGTAATAAGCAGAAAATTACACAGCCAAAGGCGTTTTGCAACCAATTGACTGGCACTTCTTCAATTCATCCTGTCGCGAACGAATAGAAAATATTATATGACAAGGTAATAGGTATAACCATCTGCATTTCCTAATTAAACCACTTTACTTTGGACAATTATTTCGATTTCCGAATAACGTATGATAAACAGATATGTTTATTAAGTAGCGTTTAAATATTGATACAGGTAAGTATCGTCCTTGACTGTAGGTACATATATTTAGCTGCCAAACTTATAATATTTTTATTTCAATTAAAACGTGAAAGTTAAGTTTGAAAACGGAAGCGTAAAAACTTCGTGGGTCATTTTCGTCGATAATGTAATCAACTGAACGCGGATAGCAATTGAAAACCAGAAATTTTGATAAAATGATGTGCCCAACATTACAGCTGAGGAACGAGAAGACAAAATCGGTTTACGTAGGTATTTATACCTATAGGCGCATTACACGAATTTTACAAACATGACTGAGCAGTTAAATTATTTACATATGATTCGATTTATTTATCTTTCATGACGTGTGATACTTAAATTCTGGCGTCAGTTGCGTAGATAACTCAAAAATCAAGATTTTTGAAGAGGTTTTCAACAATTAAAAAACAAAGCAACCAAAAACCTTGTATCAATGAACCTTATTTGTTTATTCGACGAATGACCTTTCTACTGAAATATCTTTTCGGGGGCTCGAGTGGGGGTTGAACTTATAAATCCACCACAACTGTACGATAATGTCTTGGGACGTTACATGAGAGCAAAGTCTTCAAAATCTCCATAGGTCGGCAAGTTCGATAGAAACAAAAATATAACCTTCAAGACAAATGACGTCGACGGTTCCATTGCCTCTATCTCATACACTAAATTGGTTGTTTGATCTACCAATTTGAATTAGACTATATTTAGACCAATTTTTGGTACCTTCAGAGATGGGAATGTAGTTGATGTGTCCGACATGGCACTATGACTGGCCAATTCCAATTCTTAAAATTAAAACCGATCAAATTAATGTACCCTTACATGAACATACCCGATTTATTATCAGCGACCATAAGAGTACGAACCATAATCTATGTTTTATTTTTTTCTAAAATATTTCTTTTAACATTGGAAATGTTTAACCTGAGGTACATAGCAAAAAGATGACGTCATGTGCAACAAAAAGTGAAAAATGTAAACAAAATTAAAAATCATTATTGTTTGGTAAGTACGCGGCGTGCGTGTGTATTTGATTGTATTCATGATTCACACACTAACACAAAACCAAATTCATTGTTTCCTTCGACCATATGCTAAATAGACAGACTATGTCAAAGGAAAATTAAAGCACACATAAATGACGTCACAATTGGGCAAATGCATATTAAATCCCATAAGAATTTAAAAAAAAAAAAAAATCAAAGAAAGTTTATTTTTTCTTATAAAATTAATTTTTTAATAGAAAAAAAAAGAAATGATTATGTACAATTTTTCAAAAAAAAAACTCCAACCAGGCTAAAATCAACTTCAAAACCCTGGAAATAACAGCAGTATAACCTGGGTAAAATAACTTCTTGCCCCAATGTGATATCACACTCCGTATGTATCAGTGCTTCAATGGAAAGCATTATACAAGATTGTACAGAGCATGTCTATCTAGTATACGGTCAAAGGTTGTTTCCCCACTCAACAAATTTAACAATGTTACTTTAGTATGAAATATAACGAATTCAGCAGGGTTATCTTAGTATGAAAAATGAAATGAGTACGTTTATTTAACAAAATGAAAATTAAACACAATAAGAGACATCACTAGACGATGTGGCAACATGGTTTTTGCTTTATTTTTATATGAACTTTTTTTTTTTTTTAATGTTTGTTTTATTTGTCATGAAAAGTGACCCGAGGGTGACACCATTAACGTCAACTGTGAATAAAAACTGGAAATAAAAAATACGAACAAGAGAAATTTTAGAATTATTATTGAAAAGAAGACAACTATTGAAAGGAAGTTATATAGCTATATATTTCATTTAATAATATTTAACAAAGGTGAAGCAGCTGAAATTGAAACATTATTGTCAATTGTCACATTTTCTATAAATTTGTCGCAAAATTAGAATCAAAAAAATAAATAGTCACAAATAACATCTAATAAATGAATGGAAATTTTAATTTAATTTTATTACAGTTGAAAAAGAAAACATAAGACACAGGTTGAAGAAAATGAAGAAGGAAAATAAGAAAAATAAATAAATAAATGTTCACAGATATCGTCATAAAATAGAAAATTTTTATTTTCACAGTTTAAAAATGTTGGACTCTGGGGGCTTGGAGTCCGTTGAAGTATGAGGTAGACGAACAATTAATTTAACACCGGAGAATAATTAAAAGAGAAAAACACAAGTACCGAACTAATAAAAGAATTTAATTGAGAGAAAGATAATCACATGTACGGACACAACTCACGAACTGAACAGATAGACGACGCAACTGAATAGGAACTGGAGAATGATGATACAGTGTTACCAACTAGTGATTGAACAATTAAATAATGTACTGACACTCCCTCCTTGTTCAATTACGACGTTGAAAATATGAAATACATATGAAATGCATATTATCTGATATATAAGATATAGTGATTGAACAATGTATAGTTATTAAAAAGTACATAGTGCGATAAAAAATAAAAATAGGTGAAAACATTTTTCATAAAAAACTCCTTATAGATCAAAAATACAAAGATCCAAAAATTAAATAACAATAAAATTATTATACAATATAAATATTAGTTAAAGAGGAAAACTTTATATTACATAAATAAAAACCTCTTTCGCCGAAAGAATTATATGTATATATATAAGGATATATTTAAAGAAAATTAAGAGGAAAAGGTTTATCCTTTTTATCTGTGAATTTATTATATATTTATGTAAAAAGGATAAACTAAAAACCTCTTGGTCCACCAATTGTGTAGAGGAAAATCTACAGGAGTAGATGAAAAACCTTTACGATTTTATTTATATTTATTAAAAAGTATATCCAAAAGAGTATAGAAAATATCATGAACATTTCATTAAATTGCTTTAAGCCACCATAAGACTTTTTAATGAAATATTGTTCAAGATATATAAATATATATATGTATAGTACCCCATTATATTCTTCCTAAAATTTATCATATTCTCCGTTTGTGTTATAAGTAAAGTTATTGTAGGTTAGTGAGCTCAACAAATGTAAGAAAGAATAGAAAAATATAATATATAGAACTCACAAATGACATAATTAGGAACATGAATTCAGACAAAAAAAATATATACGATATCACAGGAATAGACATAATAGAAATCATAACAAATCTTAAAAATAATAATAATCAGGGGTTCTGGATCATTCTAGAGATCGCTGTTTTCGTATTGTTTTTAATCTGAAACAATATACTAGGTTTTACTATCTAAGAAAATATGTGTGAGTATATATGTTTATTTTATGTGTTTTATTTAATTTGTTAGTTATGATATATGTTATTTATTTCTCCATTATGGAATGATAGATACTGTCCTCACAGTTTAATATCAATCTAGTAAATTTTTCAAAACTCCCAATAGGTAGTGGTTTAGTAAAAATATCAGCCTCCTGTTCCTCTGAAGAAATTTTTACCAAAACAATTTCACCAAGTTGTTGACTTTAACGTACATAATGATATTGTGTATGCAAGTATTTTAAATCTGGTGCTCCTACCATCTGAGCTCCGTCTATTGCCGATTGACTGTCACAATAAATTTGTGCAGGTAGAAATGAGATGCCTATAATTTTCTCCGTTATTTCGGCTTGATTAGCTAACTCTTTGGCTAACTCACTCATCGCTACATACTCCGCTGCACATGTAGAAGTTGCTACTCTCCGTTGTTTATAACATTTCCACATTATTGTGTCACCAAATAATTTAATTAAATGTCCTGCTGTAGATGCTCCTGTTTCAGGACAATCACCCCAGCTAGCATCAGAATATCCTATAATAT
Source organism: Ericerus pela (assembly GCA_011428145.1). Lineage (NCBI taxonomy): Eukaryota > Metazoa > Arthropoda > Insecta > Hemiptera > Coccidae > Ericerus > Ericerus pela. The sequence continues at coordinate 127,297 of WOFM01000314.1, read as the reverse complement.
TATCGTGTTTTCCATTATAAGTTAGACCTAGATTTTCAGTGTATTTTAAGTATCTGAAGATTCTTTTTAACTCCTGTATATTCTCTTCAGTTGGATTACCTTGACACCTACTCATTAGGTTAACAGCTAAAGCTATATCGGGTCTTGTTCCACTGGTTAAATATAACAAGCAACCGACTGCTTCTCTAAATGGATATTTCTCTCCTGTTTTATTTAAATTTTTAGGTTCATAATTATTCTCATTCCTCCTTTTTACTTCCCTGGTTACCATAGGCGTTTTACAAGGTTTACAATCCTCCATTTTAAATCTCCTTAATAATTTATTAATAAATCGTGTTTGTTTTAACTCCATTTTATTTTGACTCCTGTTTCTACTAATTTCAATACTTAAGTAATCCTGGGGAGTTCCCATATCGGAAAACTTAAATATTTTCCTAAATTTTTCCTTTAATTGTTCAATCGAAATTGAACAATTTCCAGCTATGAGAATATCATCTACATAGGCTAGAAGGATTATAAATTTATCTCCGTTTTTCCAAGTAAATAAACATGGGTCTTTTACATCACTATTTAAGCCTAACTTTTTTATCTCTGCTGTGAAAAGTATATTCCAGCTTTTAGGACTAGTTTTTAACCCATAAATCGATTTATTTAATTTACACACCTTGTTTACTCTTTCAGAAGGATCAATACCTACTCATTCTGGTATCTCCATGTATATAGGTCCAGTTATTTCTCCATGTAAAAATGTAGTTTTAACATCCCTGTTGTTTATATTTATTCCTATACACCAGTTTCTCATTAAATCTTACATCTCGCGATTCAGTTGAGGATTTAGTTTCTGGGCACCATAATAAATAACCAGATCGGGTATATCCAACCATTACAGTACAGAATCCCCATCCTGAGAATTTAGTCTCCAGTTTTCTTTTGACCTTTGAATATGCCAAACAACCAAATCTCCGTAATTGATTAAAATGACATGGTGCACTTGGTGCAAATTTGGTCAAAGGTATATCATAATTTATAGATTTGTGTGGGGTATGATTGTACATGTAAACTGCTGCTTTAACAGCTAAATCCCACATACTCTTAGGTAATCCTGAATCTGCCATTAAAGCTCTCACTCTGCTTTGAATGGTATTATTGAACCTTTCAGCCACACCGTTATGTTGGGGTGTATCAGGTGGTGCTAATTGGAGATCGATATTTTCCTTTTCTAACACCTGTTTCGTATATCCTCCTGTAAACTCCGTTCCTTGATCAGATCTCAAATAACACACCTTAACATCTTTCCCTAATAAATTTCTAGTGCTCCGTATAAATGTTTCTAAACATTCGCCAACTTCAGACTTTTGTGTCATAGTATATGCTTGTGCATACCTAGAATAGTCATTAATAAATACTACTATAAATCTCCGTTTAGCTGGGAATGTAGTGGGTGATATAGGACCCATTACGTCAGAATGAATCATTTGTAGTGGGCTCTCAGTTCTCCACCTTGGTTGATTAAAGGGTAATTTTGTAAAGTTAGAGACTGCACATATTTCACAGTCTTTTATTATTCCCGTAAATTTAACTCCTTTTAACTCCGGTTTAGTTTGCGCCAATTTCTTTAAATATTTTTCTGACACATGGTCTAACTTGTAGTGCCAGTGCAGTTCTAAGGGTATAGACTTATTCACTCCAGTAATGTCTAATATCATAGGTTCAGGAATTTCCTCAATATTAATTACCTTTCGATCATTCTCCGGGTTTTCATTGTCAATCATACTTTCGCCTTTATTATTATCATTTACTCCCTCCATTTTGGACTTTTCTAAATTATCATTATCATCTTTATTATTATCATTATTATTATTATTATTATTATTATTATTATTATTATTATTATTATTATTATTATTATTATTATTGTTATTATTATTATTATTATTATTATTATTATTCTCCGTTTTTTTTGTTCGGTTTTACTGTTATTATTACCTATATGTATTCTATTAGTGTTATCTGACGTTTGTACCGGCGAACAATTCTCTCTTTCTCCGTTACCTATATTCTCACCTGTTTCTTCCTCTTCTCCCTCCAAAATGTTTGTGGGTATGACGTCAGTAACATGAGCAGAATTTAAATGTAAATGAGGAGATAACGCCGGTGTCTCGTCATCATAATCTACACTATCATTAGTAAGATCAGTCACTAGTTCCATATGGCAAAATGGTTTTTTATATTCTCCAGAAAAATAGGTCACCGTCTGATCACCATTTACCACTCGAATGTTTTGATTATTTAAAATTACAGTAAAACCCAGATCTACCAATTTTCGTACTGAAAACAAATTTTCAGACAACTGAGGACAACACCTAACATTATTAAACCTAACTTTATTACCGAGTAAATCTCGAGTAAGTAAGTCATCGGTTAACTCACAGGACAACGACGAGTTTACATTGGCACTAAGCACTTTTTCATTATGGGGTTTTTTATTAACAAGTGGGACAGGACTGGAAATAATGTGTTGAGTTGCCCCACTATCCGACAAAAACGATACTTTATACACAAGTTTACCTGAAGGATTATTCTGAGACAACGTCGAATTATCAGCGTCATCCAGATCCAACAGGGTCTCCTCCTCAGAAGTGACCATCAAAGCTGAAGATTGCTCCAAGTTTTGAGTGGTCAAATAAGGTGAGGGGCTAGGAGGTAAAGGAATAATGAGGCATTCCTCCCAATCAGAGGTCACATACGTATGTTGTGAAATACCAGATGATTGAGAAATGTCAAATTGAACATCCACTTCAATATTATCTAAAGTCGAGTCATTTTTCACCTGTTCAGCCTTAAAATTGTTAACTTCGACCAACGCATATTTAGCCACCATTTGATCATCAGTAATTTTAGTGTCCTTCACCTTTCTATCCTCTATTTCATTTTTGCCACCCCTTCCACGCCTGTTTGAGGGTGTTCCTCTAAAAGGTTTAGCTACTCCTCCAGTCGGTAGCTTAGGTTGTGGATTAACAAATCCGCCTCTAGGTGGTACTACACCACAATACGAGCTATGCCCTCGATAAGACATGTACCTATTTGGCCTACGACTATTATAAAATGTGAGCCTGTACCTATCATTTTGTGAGACTATAACATGTCTCATCTTCCCTAACTTAGGACAAGAAGTGGCACTGTGCCTTGATGTAACAATTGGGTTAGAACAAGTGTTGCTCAAATGACCATAACCCTGGCAATTGAAACATCTAGCACCTGGACTTATTCTACTGTTGTTTATAACACCAGTTCGCGCATGTGATTGTCTAGTAAAAACAACATTGCCTCTTGTTGGTCCTGCTGAGCCCCTGAACCTTTGTTTCGCCGTTCCATCTGTCTATTTGCATCGGCCTGTAGGATTAAACATTTAAGTTCTTCAATGGATAGGCCTACATTATTAGTTTGTTTGGAAATAAAATTTATAGTTTCTATCATATTTGAATTTTTAGCCACTGCCATATAAAAATAACTCCTTTTTCTTTCTCTGTTAATTCATCATTATCCTCATTATTTTCATAAGATTTAATTAATTCGTCAAAACGTTGGAAAAACTGATAAGGCTTTTCCCTAGAAGGATTATATTTTAAAAGAGCTAATTCTTTGGGAAGTGGCACTGATGCCCTATGCATCTCACATCACTTAAAATCTTTTAAAACTTTTAAAATTTCTATCGGATCCTTAACGTTGACGATTAATTTATGATAGTTGTCATCGATATGATTTATGATTATATCCCTAATTAAATTTAATCTAATTTCTTTCTCCTGTTCAGTATATCTATTTTCATCACCTGTTTTATTTTCTATTAAATTAAATAAATCCTTAGAAATCAATTTTGATTTCAGATAATCAAACCATAAATCATATCGAATATTTCAAGTAAGTTTATATTCCCTTTTTGTATTGTCCTTATTAAATAACATCTCCGTTTTCTTTTCACTTTCGCCACTCGATTTACCTTTAAGAGCATCAATTAAGATTTTCAAAAGAGTCTTACAACTATCATCCTCCTGTTCATTTTTATCATTATTATATTTATTAGCTCCGTTTTCATTATTATTATTAGAAATGTTAATATTAGTATCATTATTCTTGCCGTTTATTAATTCACCTAAATTATTATTATTATTATTATTATTAATGGTAACTCACCCACTCAGTAATTTCCGCCAACGTATTCTCTAAAAACACTATCCTATCTTGCATTTCCTGAATTAAAACAGGATTCCTCAACCTAGCTTCCCTCGCCTGTTCCTGCCTCATGGATTGCTGAAATGCCTTTGCAAGTTCCATGGCAATACTCGTAACATTTGCCTCTTTTGAGGTAGACTGAATGTCTTCCTCATTTGTAGGTTTGGCAGCCAGCGCCTGTTAGGTTGGCTTGCTCACCATTTGCTTTGAAATTTTTGGAATTTTATATTGGGAAGTAGGAATGGGTTTTGCGATAGGTTTAGGAATAGAACTTTTTGTTACTGTGGTCTTGGCCTTAAAAGACTGATCAAGCTTCTTCTAAGGAGTCTCCCCTGTGCCTCTTTCAATTGTGCTTTTGTTTTAACTAGAAGGAATAATTATACATTATACCGCATTAATTAATGTGATGTCACATTATTACTCCCTCCGTTCAGTAAATTATTTGTGAAAAATTTATATATATATATATATATATTTCGACCTCGAAAGAATCGTAAGATCTCACCCGTGGTTCCTTTATTTTTATTCTCTAAAAGACGTTTTTCAGTTTCTAAGTCCACCTCTACATCAACCTCCATATCCTCACTTATCGATATATTTTCAATATCATTCTCAGAGATGTAGGGTTCATCACGATCAGATTCGCTATTATTATTTTTGTGAACATTACAGTTGCTTGAATTTTGACCGCCGCTTTGATTGTGGCTTCGTGTGCCCGATTTTTCCCCAGATTTAGTTTTAGGCTTTCTACCATTTGCCATTTTACTAGGTAAAATATACAAATATTTAAGCTCATTGTAACAAAATATTTGATAAAGGAAAGGAAAATATATGGAAAATAAATAGATATATAATATTGTGATAAGGTTTGGTTCTAGAGAAATAATAAATCCAGTAGGCTCTAGTCGGGTGAATCAACACCAGGTCAATAATTAACAGAAAAAGGAGCACAACTCATACTTCTGAACTGTGGGTCACAAACTTTGCCACTCACAGCCCAAAACACCACCTTCTTTAGATACATGGAACACACATGTACCCTCTAAAGGCAGTTAGTCGACTGTACTTCCGTCCACGAACGCAACGTCCTTCCATACAGCCAACTCACAATCAAAGATCGTGTGGATCGAGTACTTAAAAAGACTTTCCTTCTAGTATATATTTAAATTCACCAAAAAAAAATATTCAATATCCTTCACACTACTCCGTTTTATATGAGCCGTAATGGTATTTGAGTACTCGATCCGTACCATTACATAAATATAAAAGTAAATAAATAAATGCATAAATATATTCTCCGTTTCGCCGTTTATCAATTTTATTGGGGAGACCAAATTACGCATCACCATTTTTCTCCGTCATAAAATAGCAACCTATTAAATCAGATAAAACGGAACCAATAATTTCGATAACGACGGTCTCCTAACTATCGATATTTTATTTATACTCGAGTTTTAGAAAAATCACATATATTGTTTCTTATTAAGGCACATAAAAAATATTATTACGCCCCTTTAAAAAAAATATTAAATTATTCATATATATATATATATTTAATTATGCAAGAATATTCGTTAGATTATTCTCTGTTCACTCCATTATTATTTATATAATCCTTTTTCACCAGTCTTTTTATTTATTCCTTTTTCTTTAATCCTTTTTAAATTTCCTCTTATATAATTATACATGTGATCGAAACTATTTGCTCAAATAATAATTAATAAAATTGAACCAAACCTTAAAAACATCATTGTCTATCATGACAAAATTCCAAAGAAAGTAAGAAAAACTATTTACTGACTCACCAATCTGCTCGATACTACCTAAATTCAATCCAAAATCTTCTAAAACTGACGACGAAATATTTGGGCGACAAGAAAAATACGAAAAAGAATACAAAACAATTAATAAAATACACGAAATAATTATAATGAATAGAAAAGGCGAGAACAAAATTCGAAACAAAAAACGAAAATGAGTAAAAGTTCGAAGGATTTTGCACTAAAGCTCATTAACAATAAAAGATGCACTAACGCCGACTGAACGCAATTAACAGGACAAAAATAATACGATGTTTGCCAAACCAACAACTGACAGTGAATGACTAAATGCGTAATAATATGAGCCTAGAAATGAGCAATCCCCAATATAGCAATATATGTGTCATCAATTACATCCAAATAATAGATCACCAATAAAAATCATTGAGAAAATAGTTTGATCACAATCCTAGCTTCTGATTGGCCATCTCTATTTCTTTTGTTTAAGTTTTACTCCGTTTCCCATAATTACTCATATGCCATTTACTGTATATATATTTATTCATCAAGGGGCAATAAAAAATTCCCATATTATTACGTTCATGCATTTTGCCTATATCCAACAATGAATGGAACTAACTTATTCATTGACACGCAATATACGTTTCACCAGATAAACTCCTATATATATATTTGTGTGTGTGTGTATGTATAATTCCCATTCTCCTATCTATACTTTTTTGTTGTCCTCATGCCATTTTGTATGGGAATCTTCACCACTGTACCAAAATTATATTATTTTGGAAAGACACGAGAATTAAGTAAATTTATACCAATTTATTTATATCATAAACTTACTTCTGCTAAACAAAAACATGATTTTAGTATTTTTGGTGCTAAATTCAATGAAATTGTGCAAACTTTTGGGGAATTCAAAGTTATCAAGAGGAATTGCGAGAGAACTATTGGTTGTAATGAACTGAAATTTTGCAATGACATCGAAGTATGTTAATTTAAGATTCTGTGAAAATTTGGCTGAAATCCTATGTGTGTGATTTAGAGATATTGCTAAAATTCTGTTCAGATAGAGTAATTTAAATGATATTAAAATAAATTCAAGTTAGTTGCAGAATTTAAGCAATATATCGAAAACCATCTAAATTATTTCAGCCAAATTTTCGCAGAATCTTCAAGTAATATACTTTGATATTTCTACTAAATTGTAGCTCTCTACAACCAACAGTTCTCTCGCATTTTCTGTTGATAGTTTTGATCAAATATAAAAAGAATATAAACTTAGTTCTGTACTCCTGAAGTTCTGAAAACTGTGAATAATGTTTTTCTTCTTGTATACCATGTTATTTTCAGAGGCGAGTACTTTGAATTCACAGCAAAGATATTCATTTAACATATTTAAATTTTCAATGTCTCATTTAAAATAATGGAATATTGAATTTCTTGAATTTAATGAAGTTGATGAATCATGCAATAAATAAGTTAAATTCGGTTAAGAAAACCAAAGTTATCCACAAGTCAGAACCATTAGTTTCAGTGCTGAAATTTTTCAGAGACTTATGACATTAAATTAAAATTTTGTAAAATATCTCACCACCTCAACAGTTAACGGTGTGAAACAACAACAAAAAAAAAATCCAGAAAATAATAACGTCACAAACCATGGGTCCGAAGAAAACATTCAGTATTGAAGCTCTCCTTATAGTAATACATAAAATATTTATATATTTTGCAAAAATATATCATTATCCCACAAATACGATGCATACGATAAAATATACATATTAAGTATCATGTTTTCAAAATATTTTATGAAGGTGTCAAAAATTATTACTTTTTTGTGAAATGAAAAATTATTCAAGTTCCAATAAGCACAATTTCGATGGTTTTCTTCCCTGCAGTGACAAGAATTGTGGATTATATATGAAAAAAAAAAAAAACACTTATATGAGAAAAAAATATCCCTCATTGCAAAACGAAATATAATACAGTTGTCTACGTTCTGTTTACGAAAATAGTGAAGATTTTAGTGTCCATGTTCAAATCTAGTGTACAGATGTGGGTAACGGGTGGGCCAATGAAGAACTTTTTCTGAGGTCGTGCTAGTTTTAGGTTAAAACAAGTGGTTTTTTGATGAAGGTTGGAAAATGAATTTTTCAGGACTATTATCAGAAGGATAAAAGAGAGAAATTCGCACTGAATAGCTAATAAATTGTGAACAAATTGACGAATCAAAATCAAAATTGGTAGGTCTGATCCTTGTACAAGAGCTACAGTTTGTACCAAATTTCGTGACCATTGAAAAGAGAATTGCAACTTTTATTGAAATAACATGAAAAATTAACACCTCCAACAGCCCCAGGGAATAAACCATAATACCAATGGGAACCACATTTGAAATAATGTTTGGTAACATTAATAAATAAAAATTTCAAAAAAGAGTCGCTGATAACCACCACACACTAAATAACCATAAAATTTCAATACCAAAATTCATTAATTCGATAGAAGATACATAATACAATTTACCTCAAGTGACAGATGCAGATGTTGGTAGTCTCATGTATTTGTGCAAAAATCACTCTTTAACATTGGATCTTGAGACACATAGAAAATACTGCTACAAGTTAGATCTTCAATTGTATCAAAGTACACCATTCATTATGATGTGAATTCATAATTCGAACAGTTTTGTTTTTCTCAAATAATTTCCTCCATTTGAAACTACTTAGTTAATTTTTTAGTTTTTAAGGTACAGGAAAATTTGGCACTTTACACCAGCCATGATTTCCTGATACCTTTGTCCTGTCCAATGTTCCTCATTTTTAAGAACATTTTGTTGGATTTCTACTTCGTTATTTTTAGGTTAGTGATATTCGCTAAAGCATGCTCGAAAAATTACATCACCAAAATTTGTTATTCCGTTTAGTTATTTTGCTTTTCAGTAAGTTAGAATTTGGAATTTTATTTTTTATTTTACTGTCTTCATAAATAATATTACGTCGTAAAAAGTACTATATTCATGAAAAATTATTTTCAACACCCATCCTAAAAGTTTTTTTTTTACGCGCCTTGATGAAACAAAAAGTCGCAAATTTCGATACGAATTTAAAAAATGATCTTCTGCACATGCGCACCTGTAACTTTAATTTCTCGCACAGACTAATTAATTTCTTGCACGGGTTGAGTATTTTCTCAATTTTTATTATTTCTCGCTGGGAACTAAATACTTATACTGTATTTTTCAAAAACATTATAAAAACAAGTGAACTGCAAAAAATGCAAAAAAAATTTTAATGGTTTGAAAAAAAAATAAAATCATTAATTATTATTTGGATCTGACAAAAAAACATTCATCACCGTATTAATTTATGTTTGTGTGATATGCTGCACTTACCTTTGGCTCACGCTGCATAATTCACGATCGTATCAAAATCACGTTCTTTTTGCACTTGTATCACAAATAACTATATTCTTTGTGTAGGTAATAAATTATAGGTACCTAGTATCTACCTATTTCAGTTTCTTCAATGTAGTCAGGTTGTAGTACAGTTATTTTCTGTCAGAAAAACGTTACAAAAATTTTAATTTGAAATGATATTAAACGGAAGAGTTTGAGTGAAAAACTACATAATAACGAAATCATTATTGATTATTCTTCACTTTTCCTAGAGGCATATTAATTGCTAGAATATGTTAAGGGTTTACTTCTAAGTATATGGTAAAAATTCAGGGCATAATATTCGACTATCTTCATAAATTTCATTTTGCTCACATAAATGAGGGAGTATGGAGGAAAATAGTGAAATAAAGAAATATTTCTATAAAATTTAAAAAAACAAAAGTTCAGAAAAAAATTTACCTCAGTATCATAGTTTAGGTGCTACAGGACCAAAGTAGTTCTGTAGGTATTATACCTTCTATTAGGTAGTGCTTTTAACAAAAATTTTAGATGATTCGCAGATCACAAGCGAACACCAGAACCATAATTGAAGCAAATGGGGCTACCAAGAATGATCCAACTTCCCCCCAAAAAATGTTCCTGGGCTTCATCGCACTTGTCAGAAATGAAACTTTAAACTTTATTAAACAGAACTGTTATCCACACCTTCACTTACGTGTAGTGTCTAATAATTGTTTCATCCCATTTTTTATATACCCAAATGAAACCCCATAAAAAAGAAAGCATGAGTTCCAAAGGGGACTCATAAAGGATTGATGTGTAAACATAATAATGTGGTTGTGAGCGTGCACATTTCACACGCACACAACCACACACCTACATGTCCACAGTTACAATATTATAAGATGCACGAATTACGATTGTAATTTTTGTTTTCTGGAGTACTAAACCAAGCGCTAAGATGTTTATACATTAAAAATTAAACAGAGTGAGACAGAGAGAATCATATCTGTCTCACCAACCAGCAGTTGTCAGACGATGAACAAAAAGTGGGAGAAAATTTTTTTAATTCTCTTTTCTACTACTTTTTGTTCATATTAGTTTGGTTGAAGAAATGTTTTGTCTGTTTTCTGTTTTCACAGATGGTAAAAATTTGTAACATTATGGTGTTTCCAACAGTTATTAGCACATGGTATTTTATGATATGTAGATAGACATAGACATAGAGATATTTGAAGATATATGACACAATAAAATAACAGTTAGGTACTGTGCCTAATCAACTTGTTCCAGATCACATGTGGCCCAATGATTGATTCATTCCAAAAATGAACTGTAACGTTGAGGCATCCGAACTGGGGAAAGATGGAATTCGTATTTTTCGTATTTCTTTTAGCTCTCTATTGTATTCTTTCCTCACGTTTTTTCCCCGATACATAACCTGCATTCAGCCGTTCCCATTCACTCATATACTTATCATAAATTCGCCGTCTCTTTTTCCATATCTCTAAATTCGATACTGTCCGCTCTATTAGATAAAACGGCGTCTACTTTTTTTCTATATTTGCCGTTCCACGTTCTTACCTATTTAATATAATATAATAATGTAACTACACACGAATGATAACAGCCTGATTCCAATTAGGTATTCCCCAAAGTCCGTTCTTTTTCTTTCTCAATTTGTCTTCATTCTCGATTTTTAGAAGACGAATCAGTCCGTCAAAGACCATGAATTAAGTTACTTGTTTCTCCTCTCGCAAAATGAGAGGGAACATGTTTTTCTTTTTTCGCTGTTAATTATTGCAATCAGAACCCTCGCTGGCGAATAATCCTATTAGATGCAGTCGTCAACCTGAAAAATGTCTACTGGAGTTTGGTTTCCGCCGTTCATAATTAGTTTGCCGGATATGGAATTGGTTGTTATCATTCGTCTGGAGATGTGCCACATTCGTAATGTCAGAGTCAACTTGTAATAAACGAAGTTTTGCGGCAACAATACTTTTATTTCCCTGTCGGCCAACAGGTAAAATATTACAATTTTCTCAATGTAATGTGGAGTAGGGGTTTTGGCGAGAATCGGGCGACGGGCCTATTGTAGGGTATTTCTCATTGGGTGAAGTATTACGTACACTAGGGAGTCTGTGGGGTTAAACTTTGACCGTATATATATTTATCCTCCTTACATGTGGGATGTATTCTTTGTTTATTTTAGGGATTCTTCTTACTGATTTTGCCTTTTTTTATATTTTTTTCTAACTTTTTGTTCTCTTTCTGTCCTACTATTTGTTTTGGTCCTAGTATACCTAGCCCCGCCCGGTAATTGTGATGTTCCCAGATGTCACAATGTTGAACCAGGGATGTCAACCTTCATTTTTAAAAATCCATAGAATTCCTTAAAAAAAGGACGTAGAAAAACGTAAAAAGACGTAGATCTTGTTTTTTATCTATTTTCCGTACGTGATACCTTTAACCAATTGAGGGTGTCCGGAGGGAATCCCCCAAAAAATTTTTTTACGGGACCCCTCTAGCAGATGTTTTTAAGCCATTTTTATGAAGATAACTGCAATTAAATACCTATTGATACTTGATAGGATGAAGATTTTGATGTTACAAAATATTTTTTTCCATCATTGCTATCAAAGATTTAATGAAATATCTTTCCAATTTAGGAAGATTATATTAAAATGAGTTCATTTTATTAGACCATATTTTCCATATTTTGACCTTCAGACCATATTTTACTTATAGGTTTTAAGGTAATTTTCAAAACATTTTCCATTTTCTTTTTCCTTCTTTTTTTTTTTTCACAAGCTAATTTTTTTCCAAACATCTTTTATTGGTAATATTTTCTCATTCAAATTTCAAAACTTGAAATATCATTTAACTATCAAGTGTGATACCAATAAATTTTTCATTTATAGATGACAAAAATTATGTACCTATTTTAATAAAAATTAAAATGATGATTTGAATTTATGCTTATTTTTCATTAGTTATAAATATAAATGCCGAGATTATTATGTTGAATGAACTGTAAGGTATAAAATAGTTCAACTGATAAAAATTTTTAAAAATTCGGGGTCAAAAAACAATTTTTAGTCAATAAATGCGTTTTTTTTCTGAGACATTATTTTTCCCTAAAAAGACGTAGAAAGACGTAGAAAGACGTACATTAAAAAAAAGACGTAGCTTTTTAAGCTTTGTTCAAAAAGACGTAGATCTACGTCTATTGACGTAGGGTTGGCATCCTTGCGTTGAACCCACGAGTGTCTCACAAAACAAATCTGAGACAATGTGTCACTCAATTTTTCAAGAAAAAGTTACCCTAAATCAAGAGTGGTTCTATCATATGCGCTGACTTCCGGATGCAAGAGTACAATGACAGCATGGAAGTTATTTTCAGTGATAATTACTGGAATGTAACCTGTCGATTACTTCCTTACAAAAACCCCATTTTGTAATCTTCATTAGAAAAACTTTTCTTTTTTAAATAAATATTCATTTAAGAGGCAATACCATTACCATTTTGTGAAGAAAAATATGTAAGTATGGAAATGAGATAAAATAAATAAATTTTATATTATTCCTCGTTTTGAAGTAATAACGTGTAGAAATCAGAATTTTATTTAGGATGTCGATTATCGGATGGTTTACTTCAATCGTTATACTCACTAATCGTTTCTCACGCTGAGTAAATAACTATATTATACCTACCCACTCAACATTCGTCACTTATAACTCGTTTAGTTCGGGTACTCGAATAACAAAACGCCCAACGCTACTTTTGGGGGGATGAACCAAAACGAGGGATCGGAAATTGCTCTGCTTCTCGTATCGGTATACCTATACTTTGAATGTGAGGAAAAAAAAAGAAGAAGTAAGTATTACCGTAATATCGAATCGGTGGCCATATAATCGTCGAAACGTTCATTCGCGAATGAAAAAGAGACAGGTTCAATAGTGGCTTCTTATAATTATTGGGGGGATTCGGTCAACTCAAACAAAAAACTGTCAGGGTTACATTCCTGACTCTCGGTACAGCATCACAAAGTCGTGCCACATTTATAATAAATTTCTAACACATATAGATATAGACACGGCTTATACAGTCCATCGTCTTTTCTTCACTGGCTGTTTGTGATGTTATCGATATCGTCGTGAATGTTGGAACAATAATTAAATTACAAATCAATCGAGAGTGAAAATAATTTTTTGTTTCTTCGTAATTTTACCACATTATTGCGTTAATTTTTTCAACGGGTTTTTTTTTTCTTCTTTTTTCCTTTCTTTCTTTTTAAATACCTATTTAATTTAAAGTTCTCAATATGCTGCGTTATAAGTCAAAGTTCTCGTATCTAGTTTTCGCGCTTTTTGTCGCCATTTTATGTTTATTCACTGCAAATGACGCCGGTCTTACGAAATCACGTGAGTTTTTTTCATTTTTTTCTATCATCCTTTAGTTTTTTTTTGGTTTTATTTTTTCATGTTTTTTTACGTTACCTACCTTATTAGTAGGTAATCCATATTCTGCGAAGAAAATCAACGTCAGCATTTCTCAGAAATTCGCATAATTTTTTTGATTTTTTTTTTTTAATCTTACATATAATAGGTCATACGTTTTGATAAAATTATTTACAATGTAACCTGACTAATTTAATTGTTTCTTAGGATCATATCTATCACTATGCAAACAGTCTGATCCTAAATTCCAAGAATGCGTCAAAACAGAAATGTCAGCAGCCGGACAAGTATTAGCTAAAGGTAAACATATTTAATCTACACACGTCGAATATTTCTAAATACTTTGTTGGTATTTGGTATTAAGTAGATCAAAAAGAACATTATTACCACTCCTTACAAAACCTATTCGTAGTTTCTAGTTTCAACAACAACATATCACCACAAAAAAAAAAGTGTTCTTTAACCAGCTCCTACATAGGTATTGCACATGTAGATATACATACTTACTCCTGACAAGAAAAAAATATAATAAAATTAAGTTTGCCAATTTTTTTTCTCAGAAAAACCAGAACCATGTTTAACTCGCTATTAATGGGAGTACATAAAAAAGTATTTGTATATGTGCTAGAAAAAATTTCATCACTGGCTGCATTTAAATGAAGATATTTAATCATAGAAATGGCTTACAAAATGAAGAAACCGCCATCACTGTAGTGTTATATTAAGTCGATTTTCTTCGCACAGTTTGGATGAAATCTGAAACGTGCATCGTTAATAAAATTACATTCTATATGAGAAGATGGCGAGGAAAAAAAAGTGTTAGGGTGTAAATGTGTGGGTGAGAGAAAGAGAGTGAGATATAGAGTCCAGAGGGTGTGAAATAGAAAAAAATAAAATATACGTATTCCGGGTTAAAAAGTAAATTATTATCGCTGGGTCATTAAGATAATCATAAGCAGAAGACTTCGGGGCTCTCAGGTGTATTCAGTTGTAATGAGTTGTAATGACTGGGTCCATAAAAACTGGTAGGAACTATGTACTTGTTATTTATTATTATTATTTTTTATGTTTAGTACAGTTTTTATATGCAGTCATTCAAATGAGATAAAATATAATTATTGACAGTTAGCAAAATATAAGAATAAATTATCAAAAAATTAACGAAATTTGTCTCTGACAGAATGATAAAAATGCTTCTTTCTTTTTTTTTTTTTGCAGTTGAAATAAAAGAAGTATAAAATTTTCTTCATGAATAATTTATCTTTGCTAGCTACTTAGTACTGAATAAGTGATTGGATGGAGTGCGTTTACACGCATCTCTCCGTTTCGTTTTAAGTCAAAATCAAAAGTCAGATATTTGTATGTAGGCCTACTTTTCGAGTCCGAGTATTTTATTTGATTCACTGAGAAATGAGTAGCTGACCTATAGAAACCAATGAAAAAGATTCCTGGTCATTTTCTCGAATCCATTTTTCCGAAAAACCATTTTCCCGAATGGACAAATTCCTGAAAATTTTTTTCCCGAATACATTCTCTCAAAAACCAATTTTTTGAATCTTTTTTCTCAAAGGGATATTTTATCGAATACATATTTTTGGAAAACAACGAATCAAGTAAATTTCCAAACTCTAAAATTTTCTATCTCAAAAGTTTGCTACTCGATCTGTTCAATCGCACAATCCACACACTGTGTAAATTTGGCACTGATGAAATACTAATTCAGGTTTATTAGATTGTAGGTATTGCAAAAAGGGCTGAACTTCAACTTTTTTCAAAAATTGTTGGTCACATTTGAAAATTAATTACTAATTCTTCTGACAGAACTGAATCCTGAAGAAAAATCACGAAGTGGAACTGAGAAAGGAGTCTCAGAATTGTACCTTCGTTAAAATTTTTAGAAAAAAACTTGTTTGGCATATCAAACACTTCACCTACTAAATGATACACGGTCGTGTAATTTATTTTTCAAGGCGATGAAGTAAAGTCTCATTATTGAATTACGCTTTGAACTTCAAAACTAAAAGGATTACGTTAAATTTTTCAAAAATTATTCAGTGATATATCATTGGACACGTTTTTTGTGCAAATGAAATTCAGTCGTACTTGTGATCCATTTTTAGATTGAACCACTTGTTGGGCCCTCCTATCACCCCAAAAATGGTCAACTTTTTTGAAAATTATCAATTTATACACTAGACGCTAAGTTGAAATTGAAAATGTATTTTTAGATTGAATTTAGGAAGTTCAATAAACATTTCAAAAAGTTAAAATTAAAATCTAATTGTTATTTGGTGAAATTTTCCAATATTTTTGAAACTTTATTCAAAGATTTTTTTTTTTAGAAAGAACTGATTATTCAGATGCAATTATCGATTCAGTTTTGGAAGATTCAAGTGCATATTCTGAATTTTTCAAAGAATTACAAATCAAATTTTTCTTGGTGATTTACTCAATTTTTTGGATTTTATGAGTATTTTCTTGATTATAAATTCATTTGAGGATCCACAGTTTCAGTAAAACTGAAAAAAAGTGAAAAGTAGTGCTTAAAATTAGAGTCAGTTTTTGAGGACCATAATTTCAAAGCTCATTTTATTCAAAAATCGAATTTTTCGCAAGAGTAAAAAAATGTATGAAGGTCTCCCCTTAAGAGCCAATGCTCGCATTCAACTTTTTATTCTTCTTTACCAGTATAATAAATAATTTGGCCAAAATTTTCTCACTTATGATATTCCAGGAGGACATATCCCTATATAAAGAATGGATAAAGTGAGTTTTGCCTCCAAGCAGCAAGTATTCTCACAAATATCACCATATTTTGCATCAATTTCACAAAAAATCGTATGAAATATTATCATAATTAATATCGATGGTTGAAATGAGAAAAAAACTGAAAAAATCGCCATAGCAACTAAAACGGTTAAAATATTAATCGTAAGAAATGAAATTGAGAAGTGGGTATTATTCATTTTTGCCGAAATAATTTCAAACAGTCATAGTAAATTCAGTAAACTGGATATTAATAAATAAGACACTAAAATAATATGCTTTCAAAATATTCCCTGCAATAGAAGAGTCACCTTGGAGTCAAAACTAACAGGTAATATCCGTTGAATAATGTGAGTTTTGATTCTAAAACACCTCTTTGAGGGTTATTTTCTGCCACAAAGAGGCATACAAGAACTAATTTTATGAGCTTGTGTGATGGAGCAAGAAGTTCTATATACGAATTCATGGTTGACTCATTTTTCGAAAAAAATGGATTATGCCGGCTTAGGAATTAGGGACCTCAATTTATTATGGTTTTGAAAATGTTCTTCCGCGTGAAGATCTTTTTTTCACGTACTTTCATTTACATTGAGATTTTAAATTTTTGATCTCATGATTTTGAATTGTGAATTAATAAGAAAACTTATAGGGTTTCTAGCAAATTTATACTGCAATAGTTTTTTTCTGTTTGTGTCAAATTTTTTGGTTGAAATTTTTAATTTTTGTGCTCCAGAAGATGAACATTAAAGACGATTGAATTCGGTATTCAATATGACATTTGGGAAAAAAGCACTACATGCGGGTGTGGAGTTGAAGCCTCAATGGGCTGATACGAGATCTTAATCAAGGGAGCTTGAGCACATCAAATTCTCAACCGTATTTGCCACTGTGAAAAAAGATAATTTGAATTCAGAGCTTTTGAAAAATTTTATTTCATCATTCAAATTTTCAAAGAAGTTGCAATGGATTCGGTATAAATTCGATCTTAAAGAAAATTTAACGGGATCGCCTCTAGACTATTTTCCATCAAACGAATCTTAAATCATCAAAATTGGTTCGGCCGTTGCTGAGTAATCAGTCTGTATATATTAAAAAAAATACAGGTTTTATATATATAAAACAATAATATATACTTTCCCGATAAACACTGAACCATCTCCTTTTTTTTTAAGCCTATTAAAATAAGAAGAAATATTAAGTTAGGTGACGCACACTACAGTTACCACCGAGGTATCTATTTCATCGATAAAAAAATGCAGTAAGTATATCTTTATAATAATATTTACCATCGTCATAGAAAACAGGTTCATTGGCATTAAACATGATGGACTAACAAGTGCTGGAATTTTTTTCTCAACTTTTATTTCTTTGAAAAAATATAAATATAATACGCAAATATACTTAATATAATATTTTTGTTGTTTTTTTGCAGGAGTTCCAGAATTGGCTATTCCATCCATCGAACCATTGCTCATACCCAAAATTAGTCTACAACAAGGTACTCAAGCAATTAACTACAAAGCCACATTAACAAATTTGAAATTATTCGGACTGAGTAACTACAAAGTTGACGATTTATTGTAAGTGAAAACCCAAATTAAAATGTTTATTTGTAATTTTTATCTCTCTTCGTATTCTCTAACCACATCCGGTGTCATTTTTATTCGTATATAGACTCGTAATTAACGATACCTGTATGCTTACTATACATACTAAACAATATACCATTTCGTAACCTTCCAAGTTATTGAAATTACATATAAATTGCATTAACGTCAATCAATTATCCATTAAAATTCCGAAAAAATAGACTGTAAAAATTGTATACTTAGTTGAAAATTCATTTTTATAACCGGAAGATGTTGAAATTACCTATCAAACCCATACGCGAGTATATACGAATCCCAAGAAAATATAATTATATGTTATACCCAATAATATTTCCTAAAACCTTGATTATTTTCTGTACAGCATTAACATGGATGCCCAAAAATTGGATGCGAAAATTACGATTCCTGTTCTATTCTTGGAATCCGATTACGACATTAAGGGACGTGCATTAGTGGTGCCGATTTTAGGAACTGGATTGTTCACAGCTAATTTAAGTGAGTGGATTAAAAATATTAAAGTAACGAATAAAAAAGATGCTCATCGTTCGAATGTTAAAGCAATAGTCTATCATATAAGGATTGAAAGTTTAAACTTCTACTTTTGCATTAGCCTACCCTTAGCTGTTCGAAAAATGATAGTAGTTGCGCCTTAAAATCTCTATACAATGATCACAAAAAGTTCATACGGCTTACATTGCTGTGTTTTTACAGTTAGGTAGGCAATCATAATATTGATGAATTTTTCTTCAAACTTAATTCAATTTACAAGGAGGGAAAAATGTCTTCAAATAGTAATAAAAGTATTGAAATACTTCGCGTAAATTCTGACAATTGACACGCAAAAGTACATGAAGAACATTAGAAAGCCGTTGGAAAAAACTCGAACATTATTTCGAATTAGGTATGATAAGAATGACTGATACCGGATAAAGACGAATACAACCAAGTAGCGTGTAAATTTAGATGATTTCTAAATTAAATTTTAAAACTATTTTTTTGTAGGTACTTTTTTTTTCCACAATGATTTGTTGGATTGATTAGATCAAATTATTAGTGGTTAGGTACCCATAATTATGACCAAACGAACTGAAAGTAATTATTATAATTCAGGCCTTAAGGGGCCCAGCAAAGCAATGTCCTCCGGGGGGGGGGAGTTAATTGACCAATTTTTACAACACGCCCAAAACAAATTGAAATTTTGACAAAAACAAAAATTCAAAAAAAATTAACTTGATAATATGAAAAACAGAAAAAAAAGTATAGCTTAAAAACAAGTTTTTAAAAAATATATTTTTTTAACTTACACAAAAAACAGTTCCTACTCGACGGAACTTGAACCTGGAATACTTTGCATAAAGGGATGCGTCAGTACCATGTTTCTGTAGCGATGGTTGTAGATATGAGATGAAACTTGTGTTGAAAAAGTAAGAATATGTTGATAACTGATGAAAACCAAACCCAATTTTATCGCCCTTAGATGTTGGTACAAGAACTACAACACATTATTTTAATTGCATTAGTAACTGCGATAAAAGCGTACAAAAAAGGAAGGGTCATCACTTTTTTCAGTTTCTATAATTACTTGTCAGTTTTTAGTACATAACTTGGCCAGAGGGCGAGCATCACACCCTCAACTCCCACCCATCATACAGTCCCTGTAGACCTTGCATAGATGTAGACAGAAGACGGCACAAGTAAAATTTTTCTTTCTAAAACATAGCTTTTTTTTATAAAAGTTTAACATTAATTCGATCAATGTAACCATTGTGCCAAAGAAGAGAAATCAATTTTTATACGTTTTTATAACATTTACTCATAATTTCAATATCAGAAAGTATTGGATGTAACCTCTAAAAGCATTATAATTATAGAATGCAATAAAACCTTTGACTATGCAATATATTTTATATATAGATCGATCGTGCTGATAAAAAATTTATCCTAAATTGATTGAAATGGTGAATGAAAAAACATATACCAACTTACTTTGGCCTAGTTTTACCAATTTTAAACAGTGGTATAAACTATATTTAATTTATAAAATGCCTGGTAAGATATAGTTGAACCTTACTCATTGGTAGTTCAATTATTATTGGTAAAACGAGCACTCAGTTATTGATTATATACAAGTAAAATTCAAATTATTTTCATATCAACTTTTGAAACAAAAAATTATTTTAATTTATAAGTAATTTTAATTTGACATAAGTTACAAAATAGCTATTTGTGATACAAGTGTATAAAGTAAGTAATTTTGATCCGAGTGTGATTTTTGTAGCATGAGCCAAAGGCGATTGATGCAAATCACAAGAGTATCAATCACCTACTATGTGCACGTATGTTACACACTATTTTTTGCAACACCCCTACCACCTAAACAAAATTGAAATAAATAAATATTCTGGTAATTGGAAAACATGTAAATGCAAACTATCACCAGCATATCAATCAGATCTTATTGCATAGTGGTTACAGTGCTAACTCAGTAATTCGGTTGTCAGTAGCTCAAATCCCCGAAGCAGAGAAACTTTTATAAAAAAAAGAAATACATAAATACATTATAATAAAAGAAAATTATGTAGACTATGCGCAGAAAGACCAGTGTATAAAGTGACGCGTGTACCCAAGACAGTGTATAAAGTAATGACCGATGTATAAAGTGAAGACTTTATATATTGGTTCTAAAATTGCCTGCTTTATACATCGTCAAGGTGTGTATAAAAATGTAGTTTATCAGCAGATGTTTCAAAAAATTAGTTAACCATCATAATACTCATTCTGTACCCTTATCATCACCCCAACAATACTTTTTCTCCAAAGATTTTTGCTAGAGCCTAGTTTTATCTAGTTTTATTAATTTCTAATCAGTTTGCCCAATCCATATACCAATTATAGGCAACATACCATATAAGTAGTTAAAGGACAAACCAAGAGATAAACACACCTATAGTTCGGGTTCAAATCTTAGCAATATTTTAGCGCTGCAATCTGGTTTTTGTTACACGTGTTTGCATGACAGTATGCTAGGTTTCACTCATCATTTTATATCTTACTCATAAAAGAGTTTTTTGGAGTAGAAGTTTATACCCCCTCTCCACCCTCTCTAGTTATAAATCCTAGATGACCAAAATCATACACCTACTTATGCGAATTACCTTCAAGGTCCGATGGTGACGAAATACTATGCAAAATACACTTTGTATCAGTGTTTTCAAAATCTCGATTAATTTGGGGTGTAAAAATTTTTTTTAGTGAATGTAATGAAATTTTAACCACATAACCAGTAACAGAGAACAGTTTTTCATGCTGGGTCATTCATTTCCCAATTCAGTATAATTTTTTTACTATTTATGGAAAAAAGTTCTAACTTAAAATTGAAAAACCAAATTAAATAAATTATTTTTACATCACGAAAGAAAATTCAAGCTAAAAATCTTAAGCTTTTTTCGAATTTTGGACCAGCAAATATTCTGAATTCAATTTCAAGTGGGAAACTCCAAACAGTATATGAATGAAGAAATATTTTAGAATTATCGAAATAATTCTGGAAAAAACATCGTTTTAATTTAGGTTTTGTCCCTTTAAATTTTTTTTCTTTTTTGACCTATGTAGCCCACCACTTTGACTATTTTCAAAGAAACATAAATTAGCACAGACCATTGAGGAATAATGCTCAAAAAATTTTGCAGTTATAAAGAGAATTTGTTCATGACAAAAAACTATTTTCCATAAAAAATGTTGTTGCTTTTTTTCTTTTATTCATATCTATGTTAGATTATTTATTTTAAAATTCAATAAGCTATATATATTAATTTGGTTTGACTGAGCAAGAGAAGAAGTTAGAATTATTAAATTATTATTATTATTAGTAGGTATTTCTGTTTTTATTTTAGAATAATATTTTTAATTTACAACTCACGTTCAAACTGGCTTATACACAACATTTGTCTTAGTCAATAAAGTAGGTATCTACTAAATTTTCCAAAATTAAAGACAAATCGATCGTTTTGAAGGACATATTCGTTTTGAAGGCTATAAAATGATAAATGAACCGATAGGTTGTAAATTGATGATTAAAAAATAAAATACGAGTAAATTAATACGGTTGGTGACTAATGAGGTGAGTGTTTGTAAGAAAAAAATTATTAATGTAATCGTATGATCAATTTTAAATTTATTACGAGTTAAATATTATTGTATACAAAGATTCGCGGATTCGATAAATTATCGGAACGAAAAAAGGTCTCCAAAATATCCTTGGGGTTATAAATTTGTGAAACAACAACATAAAATCAGAAAAACAGCTTTTTTTTGTTACAGTTTCTCATGGTTTACGATTACGATGACCTTGGTAGCCTTCACTCAAAAATGAGTTTTCATTTCGTTTATTTCAATTAGGCATTGTAGCACTTCATTCATCCTCCATAACTTGTCACCCAATTAGTAACAGTTTATTAATTTGTGTTTTGTGCAGCTGATGTAAAAGCCGATGCCCATATGAAGGGCAAACTGATCAAAAAGAAAGGACTAGAGTATGTGGAAATCAAAGATACTGTCGTGAAGCTAACTGTAAAAACTGCTAAGGCCAATTTTGGCAATCTGTTCAACGGTGATGCAACCCTTAGTGAGTGAATTATAATATTATATTAAATACATAAAATCTTTCTGCGGTGGTTCGAAAATTGGTGTCAAAACGTGCATTAATTTTGTATTTGATTTACTCGCAGGTAAAGCAACGAACGATTTTCTGAATCAAAATTCCAAAGATATCATCGACGAAGTAATGCCGGCCATTGAACAAGTAGCCAGCACATTGCTGGATGACATTTGTAACAAAGCTTTTCGAGTTACACCATGGGATAAATTAATCCCAAAATAAGAATCAGTCATTTTTTCAACACGTTTTCAAGCGAAAGAAAAAAAAAAAACACCTGCTATTATATTAATTGCTTTCGTCTTTTTTATTTTACCGAATGACTGATAAATTCAAATTTTGAAAAAGAACATAAATGAGGCTGCTTCTTTCTAAAGTAGTCCCCCCAAAACTATAAATAGACGCGTAGCTTATTTATTTATTTATTTACGGTATTTATTTATTTGGGATACGATTAAGCAACGATACATTTCATTTCTTTTTTTTATTTACGATTAATGAATAAAAATGTATAGAATGCGGATTGCATGAAGACGATATCCTACCGAGATAGAATCGCAACAAATTACAACACTTGAAAGATTTTTTTTTTTTTTTTTTTTTTTTTCAATGGACGAAACAAACGTCTTATTAAAAATAACAAGTAAGTAAAAATAATAAAAAAAAAAAAGGAAGAAAAAATAATTTCAAAATGTATAATATATATTTATACGTAAAGTTGTTGCGATTCGAATTTACTTTTGATATTTTAGAAGATTAAGAAATTTTTTTGTGATAATCGATGTATATATAGCTTCCCAATGAAAATAGATTTCAACTGTCCTTTTATTATTATTATTATTATTATTATTATTATTATTATTATTATTATTATTATTATTGCAACTATTGAAATATACTTTTTTTTTTTTTTTTTTTTTTTCATGAGTATCTGCAGGTAACTTTTTAGAATTAAAAATAATATAATAAGCACTACGAATGATTGTATAGAAATAAAATGACCGGTTTTTAATTATATTTTGTGACTATTAAAATTTATTTGATTTTAAATGAGATCTGTAACATAGACTCCATTTTAAGTTTAAGTAGGTACATTCAAAGCAGGTCGATGAAGATGATTAAAATTTGTGTATTATTTAGAGCGAATTATAGGCTCTTCCATCTTTCTAAGTAGCCGATGCTGCAGAGGTGGCCAACTTCAAGGCATTTAAGAGCCAAAAACAGTTCAAGTAATATTATACAAGAGCCACAGCTAATAACTGACATAAGGTGAAAAGGAAAAAACAAACATTTTTATAAATCATTTTTTCTGTCTCGTTTTAACACGTTTTTGCGTTGCTCAGCTTCCAATTATTGATCATTTTAATTTTGTTTGTACTAGATTGACGTTTTACTTAGATTTTTTATATATGTTCTTTTTTCGGGAGCACGATGAGCTATATATAGAGGTGTTGACGCAAGCAACCGTTTGACCACCGATACCATTATAGAAATATAGACTTTGTTTCTCAGTTAAGACTATAAGAGGTCCCGGGTAGGAATCAAGTGAACATAAAACTGGACAGAAACTTGAGTTTGGACAGAAATTTTTTTTTAATGAATTCAAAAAAATATTTTTTAATTGAACTATGTACAGTACCACTTTCCAGAAAAAATACTTTAATTAAAAAAATAATGTTCAGTATCGAAGATTTTGGCCTATTTACTCGTATTCTACCAACTTTATTTCAAGAGTTAGGCTAGAAAGTAATCCAAAACAAGAAGCATAAAGAAAAGTTCTGAAATTATTTTCTGCTTACGTCATGATGAATTACCAACCTATCTATTGGCTTCGGTAATATTATACTAACTGATTTATGTCGTCAGTAATTTTTTTTTTTTTTTTTGAAGAAAACTGTGTTTGGAGTCATTAATTTTTATTAGGTGCTCATGGTCACTATATTATGATTTCCTTGTTGCTCAGGCTTTGTATTTTTTTTTTTTTTTGGTCTTGCATTCAAATGAGTTTTTTTGTGGTACAGATAATTTATAAAACGTTTCTCTTCTTGTTTTCCTCAAAATATCAATATTATTCTCTGAATTTATACTGAAGTTTATTCTTCGAATGGTTTTTGTTTTTTCTTCTTCTTCGGTTTCAACTATAAATTACCCCGATTGACCGAAAACTGTGTTTTGTTAAATTTTAAAATATAATTTTGATTAAAAATCGAGTTTTGTTTATGTTGTTTTATTATTATTACTCATTTTAACTGAGGTACTATTATTTTTTAGGAATTTACGATGTATTTTAATTTGAAAGACCAAAAAACTATATCTTTTTTTTTAAATTGGTTGAAAAAAGGATACGATATACGTCATATTTTAGAACCGCTTTTCTCTAGAAAACTTGAAATAAAATTTGAAAAAATTTCGTACCTAATGAATTTTTCATTTTTCATGATATTAATTTTGCTGCCAGCGATTTTTCCAGTAATTATACCTGGTAGACCTACTTTAAAATTTGTTCACAAAAGAGAAGGAGAACAGCATACACACTTCTTTCAACATCAAGCTATAATTTGGAAATTTTTTTAATCACTGATGTGAAAAAAATGAACTTCCTAGCCTCATACATTCTTCGTTTGAAAGAATGTTTTAAATACCTCACCCATTTAGCATCAACTTTGGTGAATTTTCGCCATCGACATATCAAGTCAAAATTAAAAGAGAAACTGACCGAACTACCCCTTGTTGGGTTAGCTCATGTTCTACAGAGAAATTATTCAAATTTTTATGCTTTACGAAGTTGACGATTATCAAACAATATTCAACAATTTAAAAAAAAAAACAAAAAAATACAACAATAACCACAACCATGTTCTAACATTGTACCTAATGAAGTAATGTTTTTGTTTGAATTTCAAAAACCATTGCCTCTAAACTGCTTTCGGTTATGTCCACTAGTAGGTCCATGTGTTACTAGGTGATAAAACGTCGAAAGTTAAATACTTCATGAATTCTCTTACTGGTGCCTTCCTATTTCCTTGTTCATAAAATTTTCCAAACAAGTACATACATAAATATTTATTGTTCTTCCATTTTTTTATTTTCAATCATTTCTTTATTTTTTTTTATTTTTTTTTTTTCATTTTTCGTTTTAACTAATGATGATTATTTCGACCTCGTCTAGAAATAGTGTCATTAAAAATCCAGTCATCGATTATACGTGACCAAAGCACTCATTTGGAGAATGTTAATTTTTCTCCGCCGTATTCTTTAAGCTGCTGCAAAATATGAAACTCACAAAATCATAATAAATTTCTTTCATCAAACAGGGTTTTTATTCATTTTATTTTTAGAAAGTGCATATTATTTTATCGACTTACTTCGAATTTTTGATGAATATACTTTTGCCAGCCTTTGTTATATGTTACGCAATTTACCCGTCAATCCTTCGATGTTTCGATATATACCTACCTTAAGCTGCAGCTTCGTCGAAGTGAACCTAAATTTTCTAGATGATTAAAATAGAAACTTCAGTTCATACAATTTTATTCCTTATTCCTATGGTTTGTTCTTCACTAAGTTATACCTTTTTCTATAACACCAAAAAGGGAGAAGGAAATATTCATTATGATGACTTTCAGGTGCTCGTGTAAAATATTAATTCTACAACCTTGACATTCAAACACCTATAATATTTTCATTGAAATCGACTCCCTGGAAAAACAATTTTCCATAAATAATTGTAGATAGAGCGTACCTACTTAATGATATATAAACCTATTTTTATTCCAATTACTAACTTACCCCAAGTATAGGTAAATACCTATTTTCATTAATTTAGTTAAGCGAGAACATCAATAAATATTATGTCAAAAAAATTGCACGTAGTTTGATGATACGTAACTCGTCAGCAACGTAACCTGCAAAATATTTTCGATTGAAATGGAATTTATTCGTTACTTAAATAATAAATGCGAATGTAATTATCAGATTTTCTTTAAATAACTTCTTTCATACTTTCCATGATTTTACGGGATTGGATGGTATGCAATATGTTTTCTGTTAATTTCTGACGTTACAACTCGCTGTGAAATGGCAAGAGAGTATTCATTTTCTAAACTATGGATGAAAAACTAAGTCCTCTTTAAAAACATGTTCCTCATTGAATTGAAAATCATACTCTGTAATATACGTATACATAAAATAAAAAGATCTTTTAAATTTATCACTTTTGTTCTAATACTAAAATTATTTATTATTGAACGATATTTCCAATATAATTAAGTAATTACTATTGTTCCTACGATAAGTCTCGATATCCGTTCATTTGAACATACAAATAAAATAAACCGTCGATAATTTAATTTCTACCCTCCGAAAGATGTTGATTGTTCAATCTCAAGGGGGTCCACATATTCTCGACTATTTATTTTCCCCTATCCCACTACAATACCACCACCACCATCACCACCAAAAAATAAACTTTTTTTATGCCAATGTTTTTTTTTCGAAGCTAAAAGAGTGATCTAAAATTCCAGCACCTCCTTTGGTGCCTTCCCTCCAAAAAAACAAATTAGGTTCTTAGTACTTTACCCACTTATATAGTATAAGAATATTAGTTAAGGATCCTAAAAGTAAAAATTCCAATAGGCTGGGGAATTTTTTGTGAAAATCTTAACTTCGATACATGTTTTAAAGGTTTAAAGTAGTCAGACGTTAATAAAGGAATAGCAAAGTCTTCAGTCCAATTCACAAAAAAGCACAGAATATTAATTATCAAATTATAACATAAATATTGTAAATGGCGAAATGCAAAAATATAGTTTGGAATTTTCTCAAAATTTTATGAGCTAGCTGTCGATAAATTTAATATTCTAAAAAATGTTTCAATTTCTAATTAACAAGTTTGACAGTTTTTTCCAGGGTGTCAAAGAATTATATACGTATTGCAAGAAAAATATATTGACTTAAGTAATTTTGCGTAATTATGTTTTCATCCTCCTAACAATAAATTTTTAATGAGTTTCCAATATTTAGAATTTTGAAGGCTAATTTAACTAAACTTTGACTTGTATGAATCCAAAATTGACTCAAAATTAGATCTAAAAGTATTTTCATCATATTTGGTTATAAATTTTAATGCAGTTAGACAGTAAAATTGTGACAAAATTGAGACCAAAACAGATACACCGCTAGGAAATCCTCTGGAAAGTGCAACATGAAGTCTCTAAATGTTGGGATAATGGTTCAAAATTTCTTAGTTTTTAAAAATTTTCTTGTTAGCAGCTCCTCCAATTTTATTCTATTGTTGAGTCAGTCGATTCTTTGTACTAAAAGTACGAGTAAAACAAGCATTAATAAAAGTAGCCTACTTATAATTGACATTATTATTCTTAAAGTTGAATTTTACTTAGCTATCGCCAGATAAGCATCGAAAAGTGGGCAGCTGCTTTTTAGGCTGCCATTCAATTTCCAAATATCAACTCCAAAATTTTTGTGGTTATTTTCTAGAAAATGAAGTTTTTGAATTTTGAAAAACAATTTTTTCACAATATACCAGTAGGCAATGTTAGGTACCTATGTGCTGAAAACCAACAAGTGCAATCGTTTTTGTAATTTTTACCCCGCAATAGAAATGTGGGAAAAACTGTTCAAGCATTTAAAAAAATCAAAAACACAGTCTCACACTCGAAGGACAATCTCCATTTGTCTGTCAAATATTCCACAAACCAGCCCATGATATAATATCTGTTGGTACGTGTAATTATATCGATCCTCAATATCGTCTGATTGGTGGAATGTAATATCGAAAATTTTGATCGACATCTATTTGAAATGCAAAAAATTTCTCTCCGCTAAAAAAGCAGGTCTCAATAAAAACAAGTTTTTAAAAGATAAGCTTTTATTTGATTTTTTTTTTTTTTTTGCTTTAGCTTCATGCGAAATAAAAATTATTTCGTTGCGGAAGATTGGCTGCAGTATTGGTGTATTTTAAAATCGCAGTAGTAAGTAGAATAAAAACTTATAAAAATCATTAAAACTGCGAAATTTGAGAGCAGCAAGTTCTGCTAGAAAGGTAAAATTGTGTTTCTTTTGAGAGGAAAATAAAAAACCCATCTAATAGAACAATGTTTTGAAATTTCACAAACGTTTGAAAGCCATTTTTTAGCGAATCGTGTGACGCTGGAATTTTCTAGAATTTAACAATATTAATTTATAGTTTTTAAAAAACAAAAAATATTAAATTCGGCAGAGTCGTCTGCAACGAATGTCGGCAAAAAAAAATAAAAAACAAAAAAAAATAAAAAAAAAACGCTGTGAAACAAGAATTGTTCAAGGCCTACACCAAATAATAACGCATTTTATATCACTTTTGTGACTGTAAGATTGCCTAATGAATATGCATAGGAGAAAAACAATATTAGTTTGGTGAATTTAGGAGAAAGTATTCGCTTCGGATTCAAATGAAATGAAACTAATAATTACTCGATTTCGTTTAAAAATAGGCAACGATTTTATGCACAAATATTTCGCAAAAAGATATGTCAAACATTTGAATTTATACAAGGTCACCAAACAGCGGCTGCACAGATTATAGGACTGCAAAATTATCTGCCTCGGCCTACATTTAGCGACTATTAGATTAATTTAATTGTATTTTTTTTTTTTTTTTTTTGCCTGACTATGTAAATGACTTGTTACATATGTGCGTATAGTGCCATGCAAAATGAATACCTTGAAAAGTTTTTTTGACCTCTTCACCATAGTGCATCAGACACTATGCATACTTTTTCAATCAATTTTATTTTTATTTCATATAAAATGAAAAAAAAAGTTTTTGAACTAGTTCTAAAATTTTCTTTTTTCTTTTTTTCCAGTGGAGGGATTGCGGTTGAAAATGTTTAGATTAATCCACTTCGTTTGGAATTATTTCGGATCACCATGTGGCAGAAATCTGAACTTGAATTAAAATTTTCTATGAAATTTATAAATATTTTATTTCTAGACCATCGGATGTACAAGAATTAATTATATATAACGATGTTAATCATCCGTGTTACTTACAAAATCAATTATTGAGGAACGACAGGAAGGATACAGCTGCGAACAATTGGTATCTGCCTTTCGACCATTTTGTTCAGAGATGAAATAACGTGCTTGGGATACAGCATTTTTTATTGACGACAGACTGTAGAGTGAAAAATAAAAGTGTATCAAATAAGAAAATTATTCACTTTTTTTTTTTTTGAAAAGAAAAAAATAATGGAGAAACGAAATAAGATTAAAAGACTGTCTAGATGATATTTCAAACAAAATATGAATCCTATTCTCTACTGGTGCATGATTTTAGAAAAGGCAAAAGTGATTAATTGCTGTGAGATGACTGGAAATAAGTTTTTTTAACAGCTTTTCAAAAAAAACCTGCTTTCGTTAGATTTATCAGTCTTATTTCATTAAGTGTAAAATAAAGGATTTCTGTTATGGAAGTAATAAGGTAGAGTGAAATTAATATAGGTAACCCAGGAGAATTAAGTCAAATATTAGGGTATAAGTGAATTAATTTCTGTCAGAGGTTTTATTTGTGGAATTTAATATCCTCAGCCCAATCCGGCGTGCTTCTCCGCAGAAGATCATAATTTATTACTATTTTCAGTTTTTTTCATTTTTCTCGACAATGAAGGGAATAACGAGGAATATAGTTCAGTAAACAAATATTTTCTATACAATTTTTCATAAAAAAAGTTCTTACTAAAATTTATCTTAATGTCCTAATCAAGGTCCTACAAGCCCACAAATGTTAGTTGTGTTCTGTTAAAAAAATACTCGTATTCTCAAATTTTCTTATTTATTTTTGTTAAAAACACGAACAAAACGTACACAACTTTTGTTGAATTGTGATACCTTAGCGATGACACTGAGGTATATTTATGTTAAAAATTTTTTTTTTATAGAAAATTATACAAAAAATAATTTTGCACGGTATTATTATTCTTCCCATAACTGCTTGCGTTCCCTAAAAAAATAAAAAAAATAAAAAAACCAAAAACAGTCGCACAATTATGCCCCGTGGGAGAAGCGTTGAAGGTTGGGCTAGAAACTTTCTTACAGTATACCTAGGAAAACATTACCGGCACATTCCAGCAATAAAACTTTTAAAAGAAATTAATTCCTTTATAAATACTAAGTTGCTTGGGTGAATAGAAAATTAGTAACGATTGTTTCCGATTGTTTCCATATCGTGTGTAGTATGTTTCTGTAAAATTAATAAATAAAATTTTCGTAATACCATTACCAAGATCCGATAAATAAAAAAATATGACTCCATTCCTCTCACAGTATCATGTTCTCCTGATAGTCAATTATAACGGAAGAAATAAAATAAGGAGAATACAGTTTATTGTATTAACGGATCTTGGTAAAATATAATACAAAAAGTAAAGACTTCCCAGGTTAATTCCGATGGCGAGAGATGACGAGAGTTGACATGGTAATAAGTGGGGAAGTCAGTCCATTTTAAACTGGCAATATAAGATAGACGTTTTTCGTTCACGTCATATTATAAAAAGTGAAGCAATAAAATAAAAAGTTCTTATAATTCGGGTCAGTTGTTTTAATAATAATTCGTTCCATTCGAGTCAAGCTTCTTACAAAGTCGTTAATGAAGATTTTGATTGAAGAAACAACAGGATGATCGGTAATTCAACACCTCCACATGGTATGGCTATATGAGGTACTTCAACGGACACTCAACATCATCTAGTAAGATAAAGCCTGATAATATCAGTTATATCATGTGTAGTAATAAATCAAAAATGTCTAAAGATCGTCTACCTGATTGTAGGGCTTTTTATAATATTTTAGGAGGAGTTGTGTAGGGTAAATATGACGTGACCTCATGTTCACAGTGGTTTGTGGGAAACTAGGTTTTCATGTCCCTCCCTTCCTAAATTCGAGGTACCTTGACTCTAAAGATCGATGATCTTGGGCTGTCTAGTTTACAATAGGCATTTCAAATATTTTAGATCTTTTATATTTTTTTTTCACATAATATGATGACTACCTTTGGGGCGTCACAATCGAGAGTCGAAAATTCAACAATACAGAATATTGGTTCCTAAAATTGATGAAATTTTTCGACAATTTAGTTTTCATTGTTTTTTTAGGGGGAGGGAGGCTAGTGGGCGGACAAGTTTTCAGATTTTTTCCATGTCAGGCCCGCTCGTTAAAATCAATAGTAAACATAATATTGTGAACTTATTATTGATTTTCAAAATACTGATCGCATTAGCCACAAGTTTATGAAAGCTGTACTCACGAAAATAAAAGTCTCAATAATCTGGCCAGAAGATTTTCGTCGTCAAAATTGCTGCCCGAAACTTGACAAATGGTTTTCAACGTACATTGTTCAGCATCGCTGAAATCAGTAGATTGATAAAACATAAATTATTTGGGAAATAAGTATACAGAACAGAATTCGA
The DNA here is from genome assembly GCA_011428145.1 of Ericerus pela. Taxonomy (NCBI): domain Eukaryota; kingdom Metazoa; phylum Arthropoda; class Insecta; order Hemiptera; family Coccidae; genus Ericerus; species Ericerus pela. The sequence goes on along the minus strand of WOFM01000314.1, from coordinate 94,931 downwards.
TAAATAGCCTAAGTTAATTAATGCCATTGGTTTAACCAAACGTAAATTGACTTGTTTTCATTCAGATTGTTGGGTACCTATGGACTTTGCCTTCATGTTACGAAGTTGAAATTGATTAAATTTCAATTCTGCGCATAGATATCTGTATTTTTGTTGGGTTTAATAAAACAAGAGGTAGCGCCGAGTAAAAATGCTCACTTAATCGTTCGACCAATTTTTCAGAAAAAAAAAAAAAAAAAATAGCAAATGGAAGCAAAAATATCAGTTTAGCCAATGTTAACGAATTCGTGTATTATATCTACTTATATACGATTCTCAATTTTTGGTAAGAGCTCAAATGAACATCAACTGCCAGCATATTCAACGACATGGTTATTAGTTTAGTAGAAGGGCGTACATAAGGGTGCCTGAATGTCTAGATACCCCATTTCCTCTTAGTTAAAATAACAATCAGATTTTTACAGCAAAAATAGAGGAAATATTGGTCCAGGGTAGGGATTAGAAGAGACGACATAGAAGATGCAGACCTTCCACTCTGACGATTGACCTATCCCACCCTTAGTTTAGAACCAAACCCATTAAATGTTTTGAACTTTGAACGTTACCGAACACCGTTTCAAATAAAATTTTACCACAACTACATTAATGAAATTTCCTACCTCCGGGTTTTGAGGGGCTCCATTCTTTGATAAATTAGTAATACTGTAATTCACTGTGTACGCGGTTATGTTTCATGTCGACCGGTGAGGTAGTTCGTTCAAAGATTAACCAAAAACATACAATTGTGTATTTCGTGTCTTTTAGAACTTGAATAATTGTTTCTTTCTTTTTCGAAAATTAGTTTTTTCATTATCCATTTTCAAATTGATGTTAATCGGTCGCTTTAAATCGTCTCAGATGTTTGTAAGGAACTCATTCTACTTGTACAGGTAAATCAATTAGCTATGGATCTACTTTCATAATGCTTTGCATAATTCAAAGTCAATCCTATCGATCAAATATTAAGCCTAATTTCTACCACAAAAAACCAAAAGTGAAAAAAAAATGGCTTACAGCTTAAAGTTGAGAATACCAAAAATACAGCTTTTTTGACTTACAGCTTTTGGTTTTCAGCTAGCTTGGCAGGCCTGGCTCTGAGAGTGAGAAGTTATACTTAACAAACATTTACAAAATTTACTACAAACAGATCGAATCGATAAAGAACCTCATTTTTTTTCGAAGTTGCTTGAAAATATGATCTTTCTTATTCTTCAAGTCACATGTAAAATTTTGGAACATGTTACCTGATATATACAAACAATTGTTTTATTTATTAACGATGATTTTTAGGGGGTACAAATGATGTACCCCTTATTTTACTTTGAGGGTACATTGTACCACTTGCCACCCGTTTTTACTCCACTGTAGTCCTGTATATCCTTTGCATGATTACCTAAACTCCGCAGCCATAAAAATATTAATGAAGGCTATTTTAAATTTCGCCAATACTTACTCGAAAAACAGTGCCTTCTCGAAAAAGTTGAACACGTGAGCGTGCGTAAAGAGACGACGACGAGCATTCCTTTTCGCATACGGATACAGCTGATTGACGTTGCTGGGCAACGGTATATTAGAAAGCGTTCCCAAATTGGTGAAAATGGTTCGATTAGGCACTTGAGCCGGCACTGCTAATCCGGCTGCAAACTGCACACCGCAATTAATCGCATCATCGAGTCCGTCGTAGGCCACAAAAGAGAGCGACGCAAATGAAATAATTCTAGTCTGAAAATGAAAATATTCGACTTACCTGCAGCACTGTGAATGGTGGATACACTACAGCTCGTGCATTCCTCAGCAAATGACTGCTGCCTCCGTCAGCGCCAGTGCCAGTGCCAGTGCCAGTGCCAGTGCCAGTAGCAGTGGAAAGTAAAATGCAAAAAATTATTACTCTCAAATCGTATTTGGTTTGTAGTCCTAAAACTGTCATAATATTGCGAAGAAGGTGTATCGAACTGAAACTGAGTACTCGACTGTGTAGATCTTTTAACGAGTGTACTTTATGGATAATTTTTACCATAGGTAACTTATTTGGGTTACTCGTGTTAATGTTGGTACTTGACACTCGTGTGATAATTCGAACGTTTCACACTTCCGATCTGAGTTCATTCGAGAAGAACTAAGCTGAATTACACTATGAGTGGGTAAGAAATTCAATTTTGTAAAATCTAATCTCGAGGTTTCAGTAATTTGATTTTTTTTTTTTTTTTTTTTCAAGTACTTATTCGCAGCCTTAATACGAATAAGCTGTTAAAAACAACATTTTTATAGGTTTCCGCATTTTATATTCCGCGTAAACACTGAAAAACATTTGAAAAACGATTTTCGGAGGAACTAAATTGGTATACCTACTCTTCAACAAATAGAATTTACATACCTACTCACAGAATTTCCACTTTTGGGCCAAAAAAATATAATTTTTTTTTTTCATTGGGTTTCGGCTACTTGGCCATTTTACTCGCTATGTTTGAAGGATTGTGTTAACTCGTGCATCTTGAAATTGCGTTTCTTTCCTCGCTGCTTCATAAATGAGCTCTGTTCGATTCAGCGAAAAGGTGGTACCTACACTTCGGTTTTGGTTCCGGAAAAATTCTATTGGAATTTAAGTTCCCAGTTTAACTTTTTGATTTTAGTAGTTCGATGGCAGTTCTGTGAAGTGACAAAATTCAAAAAATAGGTATCTCCAATAAAACAATCTTAAAAAAACATACGTATGTGTTACAAACGTGATCGTATCTTCTGAAGAAAACTTTCCAGTCGAATTTTCTTATCAAGTTGAACGGAGAAATTCGGCATTTTTTGAGAAAATACTTATTTGTAATACTTACTAGCGAGTGCGGTAAATGATTTTGATACGAGTCTGATATTTTTTCTGCACGAGCCGAAAGCAAGTGATGCAAATCACACGAGTGTCACACACTATTTTTTGCAACATCCACGCCAAAAAAAATTTCACAAAAGAAAACAAGTTTTGAAAATGTACTTAACATTACAAAAAGGCAAATTCTCCATTGGTTCGTTTATTTTTAAGTAGCTGAGGATGACAACAATTTATTTGATGAACTACATGTTTAAGTAAAGTTTTTTTTTCTTTCCAATGATACCGACATCAGTTTTCTAGCTTAAATAGCGGCTGAGAAATTATTGATTGAAAGAGGAAAGGTTTCTATATCCCAAAAAATGTCAGATTTTCTATTAATTTGGATTTATTTTCATGCAGCTAAAGATAATTAGAAAATTTCATAAAAAACAGATTCAGTCAAAGTTTATCTTCTTTCTAGCAATCTCAACTCCAGCTTACTAGCGTAAATAGCGACTGAGGAATCACTGAGTGAGAGAGTATAGGTTTATAAACTCCAAAAATCTACCAATTTTCCATTGATTTTCTTTTTTTTATTTTCAAATATGCAATTTTATGGAAATGTAAATTTTAGCTTCTTTCCAGCAACATTAACCCGAGCCCTCTGACTTGAGTAGAGGCTGAGGAATCATTGATTGAAATAAGAGATGTTTGCTTCCAAAATTGAAATATTGTGTTCAATTGAAATGGTAAATTGAAAATTAGTTTTTCACAAATTCTGAAAAATTTCATAACGTCAGATTTTTATACGTAGTGCGCATATGCAGCCAAGACTAAGCCCAAGCTACGCATGCGAAAAACTTTACTTTTAGTGTATTTTTCAAAGGAAAATACAACTATTACATTCAGTACAATGGCGTGACCTGGGGCCAAGACCTGAGGAAAAGTGCCTATACTGAGTTGTAGATCACAAATGTATAGGGTCTCTCAAATTCTTCTGTACACATATATTACAAAATTTTAATTTTATAATGTAATAATAGCTCTGTTTAATTGAACCACAACAGCTTACACCAACCTACACCAGGAATGTTATTCCACAAATATTCGAGTAAAATTTGGTACAAATTTGCATAACATTCTTACATTTGTAGAATAGTCCTCCTGGTGTAGGTTGGTGTAAGTTGGTGTAGTTCTATCAAGCAGAGATATTATGTACAGAAGAATTTGAGTGACCTATATATTTATGATTTATGACTCAGGATTGGCGCTTTTCCATAGGTCCCGCCCTCAGATCCCACCATTGCATTGAATTCAATAGTTATATTTTCCTTTTGAAAATAAACCAATACTACAACTATGGGCTATAAACTGTTGGAAACACTGTTACTCCATAACTACTGGACAGATTTGCATGAGATTTTCCACATAAAATTGTGTTATTCCAAGGAAGGTTTGTAGCCATCGAGGAAGTTCGTAATCTCCCTGGAGGAAAAGTCACCAATTTCTACCACCTGTGACAACAGAAAACAGATGAAACATTTCTCGAAGGGAACGAAAAGGAGTAAAAGAGAATGAAAAAAAACTTATGCTTCTCCCTTTTTTCACCCCCTAACATCTACTGTAGGTGAGGTGGGTACAGAGTATTCACTCGTGACATCATTTTTCAAAAACCAACCGCACAGTTTTAAGGCGGGTAATTATGCAAACGTTTATTTTCGCATTGTCTTGAATAAACAGCAGCACGGAATTCAGTCGGGTAATTATGCAAAAGTGTATTCCGAGAGAAAAAGTGAATACTCTATAGGTAATTCTCTCTTTCTCACTTCGTTTCGATTTTTTTCATTGAGTTTAATTTGAGTGAACAAAAAGGGGTTGTAACAATTGTTATTAATCACTAAACAAGTGAAGGCTGCTGGTAACAGCTCGTATTAGATAAAATAATGTACAATTTATGAGCGATCTGCAATTTTATTTGCGCAATGAAACTTCAAAAATTCGGGCTGGAATCTCCGAAGAAGCAACTGTTCTTCTGGCTTCCCTATTTTCTACACTTCGTTTTTCTCGTATGATTGATATCAAAATTTTTACAGAATAAAAAACCAAAATAAAACTAACCTTTGACTTATCTAAAGGCTTTCTAGAATATTATTATCGAAGAGTAGGTATATTTTGGAAAACCCTATTTTATAACGTTCAACATGATTTTGAAATGGCGAAAACATCGACAGATACTGAACAGAACTATGAAAAGTGTGTAACCCGAATATTATAACGGTTTCCAACCAGAGTTGATCTTCAAATTGAGCTGGCTTTTTTTTTTTTTTTTTTTTTTGATAACGAAATAGAAGATAACCGCATATACATACGTAGTTGTACACGGATTACATTCATTATTTTAATTTGCACGCGTTGTTGTGGGTATTCGTGAGGTATTTTTCCACACAGCAGACGAGCAACCAGTTATCTCGTGTGTACGGCTAGCGATTCTAAGTCAGTCTGTGCAGATACCAGCAAAGAGGTGCTGGTAAACAGGTTCACGACCTTCATTCGTGTATATTGTATTCGCCTATTTCGAAGACGAAATTTGAATTTCTTAATTGCATTTTTGACGACGTTATTCGGTGTTATATAAATCAGTGAAAATGAACATCGGTAGCTTCGGGTTTTTCGTCATTTGTGTACTGTTGGTCATCCTGCTCGACAACGTCAGTAAGTAGTTTAGGTCACCAACTTTTAGGAGGTGATAAGTTTATTTCTTAAATAATACGACATTGATACATGGATGCTAACAATGAACCGAAAGTTTTGTTTGAAAAATATCGATGTATCGATGTTTTCATTAAGTATGTCGATGTATCGATATTTTCGTTGAATATATCGGCATTTTGATGATGTTAGTGGCCGAATAAAGATATATCGATATTTTTTATTAAATGGTGTGAAGTATGTTGATCAATTTCGTAATGAATTAATGTCTTATCGATGGTTTTGAGATAAATTCCGAACTTTTTCTGATATACAACGAACTGACTTGGCTACAATCAATATGTGATCAGTATCTGTTGACGTCAAATTTTCATAGATTTTCTATCTGTTTTATGACGTCATTTATTCCAATTTTTGACCTAAAGTACGAGTTTTCTAGGCCAAGAATTGATCTAAAATTAATCCAATAAAGTATGGTATATTTAAAAAAGAAAAAATCAGTTATTTTTTGATGAAGAAGAAAGGTGGTACCATCAAAATTGTTTTAATATAAGTAAGTGGACACTTATAGGGCTAAATAATTTATCAAATTAGATTGAGTGAAATTATTTGGTCAAAAGTTTTTAATGGCTATACCCTTTTCAAGTAGATGGAACACTACCTATGTGTTTATTCGAAATGAAGTATTAGGTAGCTAAGTATAAACATTTGCAGATAATGTTATAAACAGCATCTGTAAGCATCAAATTGATCATATTCACGACCTACTCAACATTGAGAATGATCAATTTTGTGTCATGTTAAACACTTACAGGTTTCTGAAGTGATGATTTTTAGATTAAACCAACACCAAAATATAATTATACCACCAACTCTATTTGAGAGAAAAAACAATGTTTTTCGACTAAAAAATTATTTGAAAATCTGTCCGATGTCATTTTCCAGTGGTTGTTCTAAGGCAACACAAAATCCGTTTTCCTTTGGTCTAATATGAATGCAAAATCGATAGTGGAGAAGGTTTATTAGTAAGTATACGTACAAGATTCGGTAACGGCTCCCATAGACCTAAACGGAGTTTAAGAGGCGTTGCGAGCTAACCATCTCCCAAGCAGGGAAATGAAAAAATTTCTAAATTTTGCAATCTTATTTCAAAAAAACGTTAAAATGACTCGAAAATTTAGCCCCCTCGAATTTTTTAACGAAACCCCACCAATGCCTATATAATTTTTTTTTATCTGCTTTGCGTTGCAGACTTCAAATTAGTATAAAAATAGATATTGTTGTGAGCTGACTGACTAATCGCCATAGTTCGAAGTACAATTCTTCAATATATTATGGAATATTAATGCATTCAGTATCGAGAATAATTAGAATTTCTCTGTAGATTATACTCAATAATATGTATTACAAACACAAACAGAGTCTGAAAAGAGTAACAATTTACAGAAAAACCATTTTCACGTCACATACAATGAGTCAGTAGGTAATCGAAGTATACGTCATGTAGCCTAAAGTTCCAGTTAACCTAAGGGATGAAGTTGATATCAAAATTAAAAACGAAAAATCATTGAGAAAACTTTTGAAAAACAAAAAACGAATAAAAATGCTCGTAAAAGAAAAAATAGTTCTTTTAAAATTTCTCCAGTAGGTATAGTTTTTCTGGAATTGAAATGAAATGAAAAAGCAGTATGGTAAATTAGTAATTTTTTTCAAAAAATAAAACCTACTTAAAAAAATAAAATAAAATAAAAATGCGCTGAAATGAGAAAAATAATCCTTTTCAAATTTCTCCAGCAAGATGTATTTATAGGTCTAGGAACTGAAATTATTGAAGTCGACGCTAATTGAAAAGTTTTATCGTAAAATTTGACGGACTTGACGTACAAAGCCGAAACGGTAAGGAAAATAAAGCGCCAACTTTAAAAATTCCAGTTCTTAGACCTATGTATCTTGCTGGAGAAATTTCAGAAGGATTATTTTTCTCTTTTTAGCGCATTTTCTATAGTTTTTTTTCTCGAAATGGTTCTATTTTTTGAAGAAAATTATTAATTTACCATAAATGCTTTTTCGTTTCATTTTAATTACTGTACATTTTACTGGAGAAATTTTAAAATAATTATTTTTTCTTTTTCGAAGGATTTTTATTGGTTTTTTGTTTTTCTACATGGATGTTTCACAGTGCAAGTGCGTTATTCTACACACTTCTTACCGCCTTCGTGTCTGCATACCTTCAAATAACTTTTATCGTTTTTGTTTTTTTTTTTGTTTTTTTCAACAGGTAGTGGCAAAAAGTACGTATCGAATTTGAGTACAGTGTGTCTGCGATGCTTGTGTCACGCATCCACCCAATGCAATATGACAATCGGCTGTCAACAAGGTTATTGTGGCCCGTTATTCATAACCAAGCAATACTGGAACGATGCTGGTCGTCCCACGTTGAAAGATGATGATCCAGACCGTACTAATGGTGAGTAAGTATTCGTTAATGACTTTTGATGAGAGACCAGCGGGCAATGTGGTGGATCGACAGAAGCTACGATGAATTTATTTTATCGCTTTATGGACTACGTAAAATTTAAAGGTCCTTCGTCTCTTAATTTTCCGATTAAGAACTGCTGTTTTAAGCATAAATACACCACAATTTTTCAGGCATAAGAGTGGAGGGAAAAGGCGAATAAGTATACTGGATAACTTACACTTAATAAAATCTGACTCATACCTGTTGATGATTATTGTCAAAAAGTTTTCAACATTTTTCATCAGACTTTCTAAGCAGGGTTTTTTATCCAGAAATTTTGGGAACCCAAAATTTTTAGAAGGGAAACATTTTTGTCCAGAAGTGTTGCATTATAAATCGTTATATGTATATGTAGGTAGGTACTGTATTTGGTCGTTAAAATATTGACCGAAAATTACGAAGAAGAAATTCTTTCCAACTCTGAAATATTTCGTTCTGGTATAATTCAGCTATTCGAAACGATATTTTAATACATATAATATTCATGTTAATGTGACTTTAACTGTTGCACATTCTCTGTAATGGAATGAACTACAACTGTAAAACCGGTATTATCTTGCTAATTCGTTGAATTTTCTTCATTTCGCAGCTTTTAATGATTGTGCCAGAGATTATGCATGCGCTACAACGGCAGTAGAAAACTATATGGCGAAATTTGGTTACGTAAGTTCATATTTTTCTCATATCACCTACTATATTTGTCTCCGTCGGTCCTGAAGCATAATTATGGTCTTATGCAGAGTGAAGAATGGCAGTTGAGGCAGAGATAATGCCCGGCGGTTTCCTACATTTTACTCACCAAAGCTTGAAAATTTGCTGAAATAAGTTTTAATTTTGTCTAAACAATTTAATGGTTACAAAAATTGGATAAAAGTAATAAAAATATAAAAACTGTTTTTTACACCATTTGCTGTATCCAAGATTGCAAAAAATTATAAAAATAGGTTATTGCACTTGTGGCCGCCGCCACACTACGTCAGCGCACATAAGTATGCATACTCCCTCGAACACCGTCACCCGGCACCGTGGCCGAGTGAGTACGGTGCTGTCTTTTGTGACGGTGAATGAGGGAGGTTTTAGGTGTTCAGCCAGTACAGGTTCGAATCCTCGTGCCACCTGAACACCTAAAGTGGTGACCCCGACGTGATCTGGGAGATGGAATATTCACGCCATCTCTCGGACACTAGTGAAACAGCCAACTATAACTGTGGTGCGTCGCACCACCGTTTCTGTGTGTGACAGCGCTGGCGGGCGTATACCACGGAGTGGTGATGGAGGGGGGGCATTGCCACATTCCGGTGTACGTCCCTACCTAGGCGCCTCTGTATAGGTAACCGTATTTACACTCCGCTATACTGAGGGGGGGAGTGGTGTGGCGCCCGCCACACTACGTTGGCACACATAAGTATGCATACTCCCTCGAACACCGTCACCCGGCACCGTGGCTGAGTGAGTACAGTGCTGCCTTTTGTGACGGTGAACGAGGGAGGTTTTAGGTGTTCAGCCGGTACAGGTTCGAATCCCCATGCTGCCTGAACACCTAAAGCACTATTTGAGGTAAGTATGATAGAGCGTTAGTAAAAGTCATAGCCTAAAGAGATAAAACTTTGGAAAATTTGGAGTTTCTTATTAAAATTTACACTATTTAATATACTTTTTCAATCTTACTGGCAGGGTTTGTAGTCTTGTAGACTTTGACCATAATACAGTAGGAATCACTTCAACAAACACTGAATATAGCAAACAACCGACTACAACATACAAAATTTCTGGTTCCAGAAGAATCCCACTTACTTCTATGTTAGGAAAATCGATTACAACCGGCTACTTATAAGAAACTATATTGGTTACAGTAAACAGACTTTGGTGCTCAGGGAAGCCACAAAACTGACTATACAACAAATTAATTCACTTGTTCTTTCTTAATATCTTGTATACAACAAACCACTTTTTCCACCCAATCACAATATTCTTCCAGTGATCACTTTTGTGCTTCTACGAATTACCAAGTATTATTAATTAATCAATATACAACAGCGTTTTAATGGCCAGTGAGTGTAAAAATTAATGTCCTCGTATGTATTGCTAATGATTGGTACTAGTCAATTTGCAATCACCATTATTTTATTAGCTCACATATCGTCTACAACAAGGTTACAGCAGTTTGTTTGTTTGATGACTGCGACAAACTTAGACTATAAAAAAACAAGTTTCACAGTCCCTTTCAATTCATTATAGCCAATTTCTGCTGTATTTTAAATAATTTGTTTTACATATTATTTTCATCTTCTTTTGCAATATGAAGCTCTATTTATTTATCTATACATTTACTAATATCATTTCTTTTTTTTCTATTATAGGATTGTAACAATGATGGAGTGACCAACTGTGATGATTACGCCAGATTACATTTTCATGGCAAAGATAAATGTGCAACTTCGATGTCAAATTTAAATTTTGGAAAGCGATATGAAACCTGCAAACCAGTGGCAACATTTCCTAATGGTAAAGTAAATATGATATTCTTTAAAACTTGACTTTTGAGAATCTAATTAATTCTTGTGAGAAACTGAGGAGTACTTAGGTATGTATATTCATGCAATGTGTGAAAAATTCCAATCAAAAACTACCTATCAGAATATGTAAATTTGCAAACGAAGTTAATCAATAGAGTAAATTTGCCCGACACAAACTTTATTTCAGAATGAGATAAATAAAACTAAAGGGGAATTCCTCACACACACCATCTGCTTCAATTAAGTTAAATTAAATTAAGACATTTTTTCATAATTTATAACATTTATTGAGAAAGAAAATACGAACAACTTTAGCGCGCTGAACATCTTTATGAAACTTTAACAAAGAACAAGTTGATGAAAAAAAAAAAATTGATTTTCAAAAGAAGAAAAACTTTAAACATTGCGCACAAACTGATGTTAAAATGAAGGTGCCAACTATGGCAGATAAAAGACAAGAACCTTAAGTCTGGACCGTATTATCACTGAGGAGACGGATTGTCAGGTATTTTGAGAGATAAAAGTTAAATAAATACTCTGTGAAAATAAAAGTACCTCGTTTTTATGAATCACAAATGGAAGCCATATTGAAACCTATATAATATGATTGGAACAAAAATGCCAAAACAGTAAAAATAAAAGCAGGTTATGTTAAAATCCAAAGTGGGTTACCAGCTAACAGTGGGCAACTCCTTTAGGTATCAGTGAAGGAAAAATAGAAAAATAAAAATTATTTAAAAAAAGGAACTATAGTCTCTTCTAAAATAATAAGGTAATTTTTTTCAAAGGGCAAAGAGCCCACCTCCAATAAATGTTACTAAATTTAAATTAAATAATACTTGGCAAAAAAAAAAAATGTATACCTACGAATAGCCATATTTACAATAACACCGTTATGATAAAATTATGATTTATTAGAAGAAGCCTGTGTGTCGCTTCCTGCTATTCTCTCTCACTCTCTCTCTCTCTCTCTCTCTCTCTTTCTCTCCCCTCATTCTTTTATCGATTGTTTATTCCGAAATATTTCTCTGCATCCACATCAGAAGCTTTAACTAATTTATTTCCGTTTTTCAAAAAATCCAAAATGTATTGTTATTGACCATGAATAGATATTGGACTACATAAGAAAGTTTAATATTAAAAATTATCGAGGGTGAATATAAATTACAAATTAAAAATAATCAGGCCATGAATGTTTTGAACTACTGCCTACTTCTACCTATGTTGAATTCCTGTAAAATTAAGAGCAAATTATTACCCACGTTATATTCTTACCTTTCTCGAAAAATATTCGACCAAAAATCTCCAAGACGAAATGAAAAATAAAAACACTTTTATAGATCTGACACTACCTATAGATTATTAAAAGACTCGTCCTCGGAATGTATTTCACAATCAGTGATTCTATATTCAAACCAATTTTAATTTAAATTGCAAGATTTTTAGCATTTTTTTATGAATTTTCAACGAAAATTTGAATGTAATAATTTGCCAATTCTTTAATTTTGAAAATTCTCCAAGAAATTTACATTATTTTGAAGGTAAAAAAAAAAAAGCGAGTAGACTAAATTTTAACAGAACGTCTGTACCAAAATTTTTTCTCAAAATAAACTCGCGAATAAAATTATCGTCGTCCGGAAATAGAATCGTTGAATAAATCGAAAACATGATTTACAACCATCGAACTAATTATGATAAAACGAGTACAAAGTGCACATGATCGCTCCAATTCGAAAAAACCATCACCATGAAATTTTTTATTGCCAACTTTGAGATAAAAATTTTAATTGTTCTTCATTATCGCCTACCTATATATTCTACAATGTTAAATTTCGTTTGGAGAAAACACAAGACCGAATCGAATATTGAGGTAGGTACCATACCAACGAGTATATGAATAAATTATACTAAAGGCACAATTCGACCATTTTCAGTAAGGTCGGTATACCCACTCCGTTAAACCCCTGAAATGGATAGGAAATAATGCTGTTTTACACGAATTTTCGGTCCTAGTTCTTTTATTTAAAGAGATAGCTACACTTTTGACATAAATGAAATTTTAGAGAAAGGTTCAAGAAATGAAAATGAAATCAAGAACAATTTGTTTGAGCTTTTGGAGCCGAAAAAATTAAAGAATTTAGTCGTCATTTAAATTCACTTAACGTTATGGGCATTTACCTAGGTGAATTCGCTTAAGTGACCTCTCAACCAGACTTTAATTTTACCCTTAGAATTCATACATGACGCATTGAGAATACTAAAACAGTTACGTACGGTTAATTTTTCTTTTAAATAGTTTACTAAGGGTCTAACAATATGGCCCCATAATTATATAAAATAAATTTAGGTTAACAACGAGTGCGAAATAAACATTATTTTTTTACGGAAGGTTGACTGCATGTTATGTCTCTAGCCCGGATTGTGGAGACAAACAAAATAAGTAGGAGTAATTTCAACTACCTTTATTCAAAATGAACACGTCACAATTATTCAGAAACATACATACTTTGATTACTACGTCGCGAGTTACTTATACTTAATCTTATAATATAATTATCATACTCCTACCAGTGTCTCACCTCTACATAGGGTGGACAACTAACTTGGATGTTTTGGCACATCTTCAGACTATGAGATCAGGTATAGTTGAACTACATTGATACTCAGTAGAAAGGCAAGTGAAGTCCCGGTGTAATTCAAATTACCAGGTCACTTCTTTTAGGGCCTAAAATGTTTATGTGAGCAAAAATGTACTTATGGTACATACCTGAATAGTGCTGACAGATATGCTGACTAGTTGTTCATCTATATGTCTGCTAGCGTCATAAATTAGGTTATAGGTTGAACGAAAGGTGAATATTTAGAAGAATTATTCGCCATTGTTTGTTACAAAGTATTTAGGTCAGCGAATGTATTCGTCTGTCTAAATACAATGGAACCCTGCAGTATTGGTATAATTTTAAAATCACAGTAGTGAGTAGAATAAAAGCTTATAATTAATTTAATTATTTAATGTCATCAGTAAACTTTTCCCTGACAACAACTAATGATAAGGTTCAAAAATAGTTGATTCGTATTAATGAGTAGATTCAATTAGTTATATCTTTACGATAAAGTTTACTGATAACATTAAACTAAACCAATTTTGATGCACCATTTCATCTTCTGATTCAATTTTCTAGGCTTCTAAGGGCTCAAACTTCTTGATCTTTGACTCATTTTATTTCTTAAAGTCTCCTCTAAAATTTAATTTATGTCGAACAAGTTTCTATATCTTTTATTAGGACAATTACGACCAAAAATTTAAAACATTTGCTATACTCACAATGATTTTTAAGAGGTAGAGTTGGGTTTATGGAAGAGGGGTGTCTGGCTTCACTGAATGCAGTGTAAAACATAGCCTATTGTACCTCTAGTATAGTTCATGTGCTCGTTGGAACCTACCTACCTACCATTGTTACCAATACTCCTAGCCTAATCTCATTTTGTTTATTTTGTTTACAGAAAAACGTTGAAGATTTGAATAAAACCGACAGAGGCAGCAATAATCAAATTTTAATTTTCCTACAATTTACTTTTTCAATACTATAATGAGCTGTATTCAAAAACTTTCTTCACAGACTGGATGAAATTTTTTTTTCCTTTCAACTATTTATTAATTTCTTTTGTACTCACGCGTTATAGCCTACGCATATGAATAAATTTTATTTGTTCTTTCTTTTAGCACTTTTCATCCATATTGTTCATTCTAAACTAAAGTCAAAATATTTGGCGTATTTTCAGTAAAATTAGTATAGTTTGGAAAGAAAAAACAAAACAACAAAACAAAAGCAAAAACAAAACCAGAAAAAGGTTTGTGTGGCCTAGTGCTTACGGATTTAACTTCACATTTGAATCTCATAAATTCGAATCTGACTGCTGCTTCATTAAAAACAGGCTACGTCGTTAAACGATGTTGCAACAGGGTTTTTGCTCAGTTGAATTGCACAGCCATGTGACCATAGCCAAATATCAATCTGTATCAATAATGTCATAAAACATATTTTGAAAATTCACACATTCAATTAAAGAATGAATAAAAAAGGAATAATTCATCAATCAATTAATAATTATTATTAATCATTAGTAATTCATTATTCATTCATTAATTTCATTATAATTTATCACATAAACGAATCTCTTATTACCACTGCAAACAATAATAGAGGAATAATTTTTATTTTTACAGTTGAAAAACAAAACGCAGAACTGACTGAAGTGAAGAAGAAGAAAAATAACGATCTTGGCCATTTCAACTGGGTTTTGTTGAAATTTGTGCAAAAACCCTAAAAAAAAGAAGAAAAAAAAAGAAATGGTCACAGATAATGAAATGAAATAATAATTGATAATAAAGAAAAAATTTTACTTTTACAGTTGAAAAACAAAACATAGAACTGCCTGAAGAAAAAGAATAATAACAAACTGGGTGATTGTAATAGAGTTTTTGCTGAACTTCATTCTAAAACCATAGAAAAATTTTTTTTATTGGGATATAGGTATACAGACAGACTATAGCATTGACAAACTGTTTCCTTTATCACCATTGTTTTGGTCAATGTCACAACAGCAGTATTTTGTAGGCAATAAAGTGTTAGGCAATATTTTACTGAAATTTTGAAAGTTGTCACACTAGCATTATTTTCTGGGCAGTAAAATGTGAAGAAGTATTTTGTTGATTTTAGGAAAAGTGTTTTGGAAGAATGATGTAATTAGTAATTAGGTAAATTCCATTACTTCTCGGTGGTGTAGGTAGAATTTGTCGTGGAGGAAAGGGTTTTTCAAAAAAATTATCAAACTTTTCCCAAATTTCCAAATATTGAGAGACAGGTTTTTGACCATAAATTTTAAAATTGACGAAATTCTAGAAACATTAATAATAAATTAAGGAGTAAAAAAAAATCAAAAAAAAAAAAATTAATACCTAATAATCCTAAAATTGACAAATCTTTGAAATGAATTAACATTTTGTTTTTCATTTTTCAAGTGTTCTTTTTTTCTGTTTTTTGGGGGGAGAGAAGTCCAAACCCCAAATCCCCTCCTTTGGTACGCCACTGTTACTTCTGTTTACTTATAATTATTCAACAAGATATTTTTTACTGACCAATTAATGCTTTTTGTTCTTCGGTTTTGGCTGTATTCTCCATAAAACATGTTTTTTTCAAATTTCTAGTTACTACATTTTATTGTTTCTTTGACTGTCAACTTCGATTTTGCTGATAAACTAATTTCTCATGTTACATCGTTTACTGCTGTAATATCGCGACACAAGATTCGAGCAGTAGAATTTCAAGCTGCCCATTTCTGCTACGCAGTATTACTGCGCAATATATATGACATAATCTGTTTAATTACGGAATAACCATACTGCTTAACATTTTACTGCCCACAAAATACCTACTACTTGCGTGATTTTGGCCAATCATCAAAAAATTCGAGAGTTCCATGTAACAGTTCCACATTCATGTTTATAAACTATTAGGTTATTAAATATTGCCCAATAAAAAAAGTAATAATTATGCAAAACAACATTCAGAAGTGATTTAATGACTAAAAGAAATTAAAATGAAAAGTAATAATCTGTACTTATACGAGAAAATCATTTTTAGCTGTACAAAATGGCAATAAAGAAATTTCCGTACAGTTTACCGTATGTAGGCAACTCATCGAATTATAAAGTAGAAAATTAGGTAACAAAGTCAGTGGTGTAGCCAGAGAGAGAAATTAATGAAAAACATCAACCCCAGTAATTTTTTTTTTGCAGGATAGCAGGATTTCATTAAGTGAGACTATTATAGTTTTGCGTTTCATGACAGATATTGGCCTACAAGTTGGAAATTCATACAAATTTTCGGTAATTCTTCTTTTTTGGTGATAGTGAATAAGAAGGGGTGGGTCTAGGGGGGATAAATGGTACATATCCTGCCTAAAGTAAAAAAAAATAGGTTAAA
Organism: Ericerus pela; assembly: GCA_011428145.1. NCBI lineage: Eukaryota > Metazoa > Arthropoda > Insecta > Hemiptera > Coccidae > Ericerus > Ericerus pela. Next base: position 78,365 of record WOFM01000314.1, on the reverse strand, counting down.
ATTTGGGAAAAACTGCCCCAAAATTTTTTTTTCTCAATTAACTCTTCAAAAATATCGCTCTGAATCTATCTAGGTGAGGGGAGGGGGTAAAGAGAATGAACTTTATTTTACTTCCCATCCCCTGCCTGGGGAAAATCATTGCCACGCCACTGAACAATATAGTTGAACTGATTTCCTCTTATCAACTACAGTCATAATTTTAACGAGAGTAAAACAGCTTGTTGAGATGACTGCAAATTTTATTTAAAAGTTTTGAATATTGAAGAATGTAAACAAAAAAGAGCGAAACATCTTCAGACAAAAAATAAAAAGAAAAACGATTTACCAGCCACCAAAATTACAATTTTTATTTTCTCACTTTTTGACTGGATACGTCGAACTGGTTTTTCATAAACCATCTTATCTAAATGGCGGCTGTTTTCATGAATCTCGAGTATATTGTTGACAGTCTTTGCATGCAGTTGGTGCGATATCGGTGGCAGTTTTCACCCGAATTCTTTGCTGCAGCCAAGGTGTAAATGGATTTTGTTTTCTTATGTGGACTGTAACAGAAAAAATACCAGCAAGTTTTTGGATCACCATAGTGTGAAATAAGAATAGACAAAATTGGTGATGCAACCTGAAAAGGATTGGGACTGAGATTAATCTTTATACATGTTCCCTTATGTCTTCCCCTTTCACTCTGAATCTTCTTTTCATTCACTTCAGAACTAAGGATGATGAGTTTGAAATTGAGACAAGAGTCAAGTCATACTTATTACAGAAATTTTTAAGTAAGTTATTAACGACTGGTGGGGTCAAAATTGGAATTTCATCTCTTTTTGCCATCCTGTTGGTGAAAAAAACAGTAAATCACTTCTCTTCTAGCATGGTTTTATTAAAATCTCAAAAACTCTTATAGGTACTGTAATGTATATTTTCGTCTATTTTTAGATATGACGAACATATTCGTCTACATGTTTTCAAATACCAAAAACGTAGGTATTCATCAACAACAAAACATCCTATAACTCTTTATAAACAACCACTAATTTACCCGTATTTGATTTTATGAATATAGATATAATGTCTGTATATTCATGACCTAATTGTGCCTGTCCCTCGAGTATATCGCGAGTCAGCACAACCCTATAATAACAATACCCTACCTCACTTAGCGTATCCAACATGTACACTTACATACCCCGAACGAGTATATAAACCCTCGATTCAAAGGAATAAGACACAGTTCCTAGACAGTAACTTCTTAGTACCTAGAACCTCTCTTACAGAGCTACTAGTGAACAGACAGTCTTGTCTAAAGGGTTGTAAACCCATATGTTAAAGTTATTAGATAATATTAACCTATTAATTGATGTACTGTTGTCGTACAATTTATTATTTTATTAAAAGTGGTAATTCAAACTTGTGTTTTAAATATTACTTAGTCTCTCAAATACATTAAGGTCCACGATAGTTGTGGATGATAAATTGAATATTTTAATTATTATAGAGGTATTAATGCTTGTCCAGTGTTCAATATCTCGTGTATGGTGTAACACTGAAAGCGGTTCTAATTAGGTACATCAAAACCTCTTTTGGCCGTTACAGATACCTACATAATAGAAAATTGTCATGGACAGAGATGTGAAAGTGATATTTTTTGGAACTGTTAAAATTTTTAAGTTTGTATAACTTATTATTGATGCAAATCGAAATCTTAATGATTCAGTTTGGTAGGTTACCTAAGTATTTTAGTGAATGGCAGATAAGTGGTCAAAAGCTAAAAAATAATTAACCTCCTTATTTCATTATTGACCACTCTAAAATTTGGTCTTCTTTGGAATATGAGTATTTGCTTTCTTTTCTCATGAATTTCAGCGAGATGTCTTCTAAAGAACTAAATTTCAAGGATTCAGAAATGAATCGGTTGAACCAAATCTCAAAATCAGATTTGATAAAGGTTTCACTGGATTTGGTGACAAATGAAGAGTGTTGCACAATGCTTTCCAACTCCTTTTTTTTAAGAAAGAAAATAACTGATTCTTTTGTAAGAATTTTTTCGCTTTTGTATTATAGTTGCAGGTACTGACTAACTACAACCTTACACTTGATTTTTCTGCGTGTTTGACAACCTGCGATAATTTACATGTATAAGGAGCCGACTCACACAAAAAGTCTGTCATATTCTCGGAGTAGTAGTGTTAGGTGATTCTAGGGGAGGACACTTTTAGTTGGGAATTTTTACAAATTCCTAAGGAATTGGAATCGCATAGGGAATTTGTGGTGAAAATGGATATAACACCTTCATACTTCATACTATTTTGACCATCCTTGTTGATTTCCATGTAGTAGAACTTCAGTAAATAAGGAAACAAAAAATCTTTTCACCTCTGCATGTGAGCAATGATTCAGTGGTACTTCAGCACCCATTCATTTCAAAAGAGAACATTTGGGTACGGATGTAATGCAATTGGTTCCTTGATACGTGTACTATAATTAGGAAATTTTTGTCAAATTTCAACTAATCTTCAAATAGGTTGCATGTGTCAAGCTGGAGCCTTCATTTTTGTACAAAAACAATAAAAAACACAAAACTGGGAATTCTCGGGAAGTTTTGAGCTAGGAGAAAAATGTAAAATTTGCAGGAATTATTTCTTGTAACGGAATTTGGGAATTCTCGTGCCCAACATTGGAGCTGTAGCACTAGCAACGAGACAGAGGTTGGCGACAACTATTTTATGTCTTCTGCGACAAGCACATTATCAACGAATTCCTAAATACGTAGGTACTCGCCTCCCTCAATAAGCTCTATATACTATGTAGGTGATGGCACATCCTCTGTGTGAGTGCATACAAACGATGTTGAGTTTGTTTAATGTACGATATACTTTAGTAAGATTACGAAGATGGCACGCAACTTTCTGTCGAATAATGGACCAAGCCCATAAAAAAACGAGAAAGGATAAAGTCCCCACAATAGTCTTGCAGTTTTTTTGCTGAATTTTCTTGAACTACCTCCTCATACGTCACCAATATTGTATTTTTTATTTTGGAAAATTTAACGAATTTTCATCTGACAACAGTTTCGTTTTAATAAAGCCTAAATTTGTATTATGAGGGACGGCACTAGAATGCTCTGGCCCTCCATGACCTCAGATAATAAAGTTAAGGTTAAATGGCAAATGAAACTCTTGGATCCAGTTCCCATTTTTTATATTTAACCATTTGATTGGCCAAAGGAGTAGATAAGGGAGGTACGGGGGATCTGGACCTTCTGCTTGAAACAAAAAGTACAAAATCTAAAAATTATTTGGTTGTCATTGTTGTGATTTGTTGTAGTTTTGGGGTTTCAGAAATGACAGCAGAGAACATAATATAGATACCCTCTTAACGATAAAGCTATTCACGACCTCGTAGTAGGCCATTATTTAAGTTAATTTTGGTGAAATGAAGAAAACAGAAGTGTGGTCTGGACTTCAGAAGGAATCAACGTTTTCTCGTTTGTTCTGGGTGATTGACAAGAACTTTCGTTAAATTTTGAATAATTAATTTTAAGTAAACTTACGTAAAAATAGTCGCAAACATGGATCCCAGAAAGCTGTGTTTTGCTGAGGGTAATCGGCTCACCTCACAAATGGTTCGTAGCACGCATGCAGTCCCATTCACCCCTAAACTAAAATTTAAATTAACGATATAATTGTATAGGTAGATACGTGCAGCGAATTTTCGGGTAAATATTTTTGTAAACCACAGTAAAAACAAATTTTTTACCCATCCCACATCTGGGCTATCATTTCGTAGGCATGACTTCTACTCAGTGTGAAACTTTGGAAACGTCGCAAAAGATTTAGCTCGGTAAGTTGGGCCGCGTCATCAATCATCATGTACTGGAACTGGAAATTTTGTACCCACACAAGACTTACAGGTAGTTCTATGGGCATCGACATTCCAACGATCAGCTGTCAAAATAATAATATTGCTCACGTTTTTCTTGGTATTTTTCGGCAGTTGGTTTCATGCGTCTTCACTTTATTACGAGTAATGTCTTAAATTAGATTATCTAGCTTAATTACCTTGACTATACCTCCATTTCTTATGACTAACGACCTCGAGTGATCTGCATTATTTATTTTGGTGTTAGAAAGTATAATGAAAATGAAGCAGGAAATTCTAAAAAGAAAAACTATTGAAAATAAATCGGTACGTAGGAAACAAATTAATCGACAGGTAAGTACTCGAGTATAAACGTAGGTATAATACAATTTTTTTCGAGAATATTTAGGATCATCATAATTGAAAATTTCTATATAATTTTTTGAACTACCAGTATGTTCCAACTCCGTCAATTTTGATAATAGGCAAAATATGGTAATGTATTATTTGTTTTATCACAGCCAGTACGACCATTTGATTCAGCCATAAATTGTATTCTGCTGATTGAGTAACCTTTCTGCTGTCATGAGAAGAAAATAGTTTTTCGCAATACATATCGCAAAAGGTGTAATTAGGTTTCTGTTTTCAAGGCCCAAAATGTGGAATTTCTCACTAGAGAGCAAAATTTTTTAAGGGATTTTCCAGTGTGGGACAACGGATTAGTTGAGACAAACTAGATCACAGCAATGTTGCCATCTAGATTGTGATCTATAAATCAATCTACTAAGGCGATCGAGATCATGATCTAATTTTATAGATAATTTCCTAATTTTTTAGATCAATTCCTAATTTTCTTTCCCTCACCTCTATCTACCTTGAAAAAATTTAAAAAGGATATAATTAAAAGAAAAACATTAAGCTTGAGTCATTTATTAAATATTGATTATTTGATTCAATAACTTTACAGATAAATTCTTTAGACGCTGGTAAAGGTGCGAAAAATGAATAATAAATTTAAAATAATTTTAATTCTAACTTTTCAGTTCAATCATTCACATAAAATTTAATAATAAATAGTTTAATGATATTATGAACGATCTGATCTAATGATCTAATATATCTGAAAAATGGCAATCTAGATCCAAAAATTAAATCATTTTCTTGAAGTGATCCAACAATCTATGATCGCGATTTTAGATCGATGATCTAATGATGTGTTGATCTGATTATAAAAGATCTGTGCCTCATACTGAGAAAAATCTAATAGTTGGAGCAAATGAAAATGTTTGGGTCCTCCTTCCAACCAATCAGATACCTTCCCTAATCGCACATGCGCGTGTGTTACAAAAAAAAGCGTTTGAAACTCAAACTCAATGTGAGAACAACACTAGCCATAAGCAAGTGTTGTAAATCATAACATGTTAAGTATTACTCTCTTTGCACTTTCGTATCAAAACATACTTATTTTTCAAGAACTTATTTGGAAAATGTAATTGCGCTTAAAATTTTAATATTTTTACAAAGATTTCTGTTGCAGTTTCAGCCAGATCTATCCATATCTAACAGCTTATAAAACGAAGTTCGGACACCCTGTGTAGTACCTATTAATCCTTAAATTAATTTTGATTTTTTGGGTTAAGGAAACTATCTAAAAACCATTGGAGGTATCATTAATTATTAATATGTTTGTTTAGGTACTTCAACTACTATATTTTATATTCCTAAATAGCTTGAAAAAAATCAAATTCATGAATGTTCAAAAAAATTTATCCATTTGAAGTTCCAATACGGATACAAGCATCCAGAGGCATGTCAAGGGTTTTTTCAAGGGGGAGAATAAAAATATATTTAATGACTTTTTTTTTGCTCGTCACTTTCAAAAATTTTGAAAATTTGAGAAATTTAGTATTTATTGAACCCGCTTTTGCATACCAATTTGCTACCAAAATTTTTTCCAAATTTCAAAATTGATAAACAAAAAATAATATAGTAGGGGCGACTGCTCCCTTTGTCACGTCCTTTGGCTACATTCTTGCAGGCACCTAGAAACTGGACTTATTGGACTATAAAATAGTTTTAATGTAAACAAATGTAATGATAATTTCGTATCATTCATAATATCTCTCTCTTATATATATATTTCACATATATATCAATCACCTAAAACAATTCTCATTATATTGACGTCATGTAAACAAGTCTTCACTTGCCTTTACTGACTCATTTATTCTACTTTCAATGTTTATAAACAAACATAAATACACTTTTCATAACAACTCTTTTCTATGAAACCATTCTGCAGATATTGCAAATACCCAAAATCACCATTTACGTCATTTCCTTAAACTCCTATTGGACAATATCTAAACTTGTATTGTCATAACTCTCCAATCATATCACTACCATTTCCACTCTCCAAGAAATCGCCATATTCTCCTCCCAAAACTTCTAACTATAAAAACTCATGTAACCATGTACATTTTATCTTCTTTACCTTATCATCTTTACCTTTTATGTTAACCTTATTATTCATACGTAACTTACTTTTTAGTATTTCACTGTTTTATATCTTGTTTAATACAACCTTTTAACATTTACGAGTATTTAATTATTTTGTAACTAATATTCTCGTTACAACAAACAATAACCTTTAATAGGTCAAAATGTTCGCAATATGCAACTGTAGGTTTACGGCAGAGAGAATCGAACAAACAACCTACAGATTGAAAAGCAATGACGCTATCTGTACAGCTATGCCACCACTGATGGATAGATGAGTGTGTGCGTATTTATAGGTTCACATCCTCCAACCACTGCCCCATGTTGCAGCTGCAGTTACAGCATAAAAGCACAACAGAGGATGGAGCTAGGCAGTTCCTGTACAGTAAACTAACCAAACTCACAACACAGGCTTAAGCCATCATGGCCCAACGCCATTCAGTGGAGAGGTGCGCTTTAACTCCTGGAGAACACTGCACATTCACTGCTCATGTCGGAAGTCACCGCTTCTGTAGGTTGCTGTCAAAAACTGACAGCCTGGAGACTAAAAAGTGGATGACGCTATGCTATTCACAGGCTACACCACTGATGACAGAAAGATGAGAATGCGTATATATATATATGTATGTGTATATATATATATATATACCGAGTTATCCAAAAGTTATGCAACCCAAACATTCAAATGTAAAAATTTGAAAAATAGAGATAGAGGGATAAAATTTTGCACTCTTGTAGGAGTGCAGGTTACTCGATTATTTATGCAAAATGTCAGCTATGTATCTATAGTAGTCTAATTTTGAGTAATTTTTGATTTATAATTTCAATTTTTGTATTTGTGACAAAACAAACTTTAAAAAATTTCAAGTGGCCAAATTTTTCCAAAAATTCTGAAACTCTCCACAATAATGGAGGATGATTAACAGATTAAACAGGAAAAGTTTCATTATCTTATCTCATTTTTTTTTTTTTTAAGAATTTTCTTAGTGATCTGAACGCATAAAAAACGAATCAAAAAATTTTAAACTGCAAAAATTTTCAGAAAATTTTGAAACATGGGACGAGGATAGGGAAATGGTTACTCAATTATGTGATTATGCAAGTTTTTGTACGCACTGAATAAAAAGTTGCATAACTGCTCATTGCAGGTGTTATTGAGAAAAAAACATTGACATATTACGAAAAGTTGCATTCCCAAACAAATTTAAAGAAACTGTTAAGACAAAATTCTGCCATAAAGTGAAGTACTGCGCCAAAGTGCGGATCAATGGAGAGGATGAAATAAAATTTTTAAAATTAAAAATTTTTTTTTATTTGTTTTGAAAGAGACCATGGAAAAAATTCTTTAAAAAACAAGGATGAAGGTACTGAAATGAAACTTTACCTGTTTAATCAGGTAATCATTCTCTATTATTGTACCGAGTTTCAGAATTTTTTAAGAACTTTTACCATTAAAAATTTTTCAAAATTTATTTTTCAAACGTGGAAAAATTTTAATTAAGAATTATAAATTCCTCAAAGTTAGATTATTACAGATAGAGAGCTGAAACTTTGCATGAATAATTGAGTAACCAACTTCTGCAACTGTGTCAAGATTCTGTATCTCTTTTTTTAAAATTTTTATATTTAAAGGTTCGGGTTGGGTGACTTTTCGGTCACCCGGTATATAGGTTCATATCCTCACTGTAACTTTTTGTCATTTTATCGAAATTAAATGTTATTGAAAATTATGTGAGAAAAAGATAGGTATCTATGGGTGGTTAATGAAGCTCAAATTTTTTAAGAGCCTTACTTACAATCGACTTCCGATGGAAGTCTTGCAAACGTATTGAAAAATATTCGAGCCATTATAAATTGTGAGCAATTATAAATTATCCAGTCATCCCCGCACAAAGTTACTAATGACAAAAAATTTCTAAAGTGACAACTGGAGTTCTACATCTGAATTATTCTGGTAATAATTTACACACTTGGAAGAGCACTAATAGCCAAATTTTAAATCTCAAATATTTACTCGAGTAAGTACGGTAACTTAATATTTTAAATTTTAAATTTTAAAATTTTTATTTTATTTCACATTATTTTTGTGGAATATAATTGATGTAGGTACAACAAATACGTAATATTTCGAGTAGGTAGAATAACAATACTTACTCGAAAAACATGACAGCAAATTACGATTAAGCTACTCGTATTTGGAAACACCAAAAAATATAACTGTACCTGAAATACGTTTTTCTTAGACGAAAATTATTCGACTCAGTGTTGTCTCTCTAACGTGAACTCGATCATTCGCTAGTTTTCATTAACATCTTATCGATAAATTGTTTCTTACTTTCTATATTTACATACGGTTCAGGTGTGAGTTGGTTCACCGAGCTAAACGATGAATATGACCCGTAATAAAAACTGGTCAAAATTGTCCTGAATGTCTGAACAGGATGAAGATTCGTAATGGGTGAACACAATTTTGGAATACCGGAAGCACAATTAATGCCTATTTAGACTACCTCATGGCTAAAGATTTTAAGTTAAATTAATAATTAATGGAAGTAGCAAATGAGGCAGCAGTGGCGTATTTAGACGACATTTACATGCGTTCCAGATCAGAAACTGCATCTGAGGCACCTTTTCTGTGCCTTTTAACCTCTCCTTCTCTTATACACAGTATAGGTAACTAACGAATTTTTATTTTTTATGATCATCGTTGAGAAAATAAAATTTATGCGGCAAATTATAATTTATTTTTTGATAGGACCGTAAATTAAAAACAGTTTGTATTATCAGTTATAAGTTTGCTCGTTTGCTTCAATGTTGGTCTTAGCTGACTTGACTCCAGCCTCCAGTCTAACGCTGGCACTGCAATTAATATAAGGACTGCTGAAAAATTGCTGTATATGATAGGTCACCTAAACAGTAAATACTCTGTTGCATTTATTCAAGGAATTAGGTTAGTCTTTAAAATATATCCAACTCCATAGGTACAGTATGAACTAAGCAGTAACTTTAATAAGTATGAGGTATGCCTGACTTCTACTTTAAAGCCTTCTAAGTTGCCTAATACGCAATTTATTAGGCATTTATGAATTCATCAAAAAGTTATCTTAATGATTTACGGCTTGAATATTTTTTACTTCTTTTTTACTGCTTAACGCAAAGCAGCTGTATGTAAAAAAAATTATTACCGCATCGCCTTATTTTCTCCTTGACTATGTTATTTTGAACCTCTACTATTTTCTGTTAGATTTCAGCTTTTGGCTCAAGAAACTAGAATTTGATTGGTTGGTTGCTCGTTTCATTTTAATGGGCTTAGTTACATTTAAATTCTTTTTTCCTAATTTATTTTGCGAATACATTATTTTATTTTTTTGGCAGTTAAATTGAATATGGTGTTTCGATTTAAGTGGAGAAGCAGGGCTTCTTGTGATACACGATAGGCTTCAAATTCGCCAAATCAGGGAAGAACTTTTTCTCTCCACTGTTCCCAATAAAATTCTTGAAACCAAATTTATGCATCGTAATAACTTTATGCAGAGCAATTAAAAATCTAAATGTAACCTAATAAATTTCGAATAAATTCACGAAACTCTCCAACATTTTGTTAGGTAGGTACCTGTACCTATTCATTGTAAATAAATAAGAAAATTGTTCGTAAAATATATTGAAAATTCACATTTTTTTGTTATTTTCATTTTATTGAATTTGTTACCAACTAATTACAATTTTGAAACTTTTTAAACAAGTAGTGGCATAAAATTCACACAAAACAGCTAAACGTACGAGATTTTGATGTATTTCTTTGGGGATTTCTGTTTCTTTTCTTATCAAAATAAACGTTTTCGTTGCTGCATAATTATATATAACAACAATAATTATTTTTTGTAAATTATACAGTATTTTGCTTGGCGTTAAGAATAATATTTTGAAATGCAGATTATTACTGCAACTACTAACGCCATTTATTGACACAGTCTTTTTAAATATCCAGAATCCTGAAATTTGATAATACGGTACGAAAAGGTACCAAAATAGTACGCCTTCAAACAACTTCATACTATGAACGTGAACACATGTCGATGAAATTGCCTAGAAATCACTTCCAGGAAATTTTTCCGTATACCTACAAATTATACATATTACCTATAGGATTTGATTCAATAGTAATATCAACGATGCTACTGCTGGATTTTAGAATTCATTGGAGCAAAGAGAGACGTGAAATGAATATTCATTCGAAGTTTTAAAATTCAATCCTCAAGATTATCGATAACATTGGTATTTTAGACAATCAGAATAGTTAATGACAAGTTTTGAATGTCACCGAACACGTAGACAATAATTTTTCGACCATGAGTTTAGGATGAATTAAACCTTAATATTTTTACGGCTGTTTGATAAACTTATGGAAATTTGAAGAGTTTAGATATTTTTATGGCTTATCTGCAAGCATTCTGCACATAAACGGTATACTATAATGGTCAGCTTTTTCCAAATATTCAATTTTTCTTCTTCTAATTTTGGGTGAAACCTAGGACAGATGTTCTTGAAATTCAGAGCATTATGTTATCAAGATATTCAATATCCAATCACAATACACTTTACCCTACTATTATTTTATTTACAACATCCTGACTTAAGAGTATATTAACTCATGTATTCTTAGTTAGCTTGTTTGCTTTTGAGTTTACTTTCTCAACAAATACTTTTCTTGTAGTTATACCTTGTTGTGATTAATTTCAATTTATTAACAAATTATTTAAAACCTATGTTAAACTGAGTTTGATTTATTTTACTAAGTCTTCTCTGGACAACTTAAGGTCCACCATACAAGTGTGGATAATAGGAATATCATTTTATTAATTGAAAGTATTTAATACTATAATCCTCCAAGGACTCCTAGAGTTCTTGGAAGAAGATTAAACTCAAGTTACTATCACTTCTTTTTGGCGTTACAAAAAGGTCATTAACTTCCACAAAAACGCAATTATAGATACAACTAAACAATTTTTAAAACTGTAAAAGGATTTTTGAGAGCTTTCCATCATTTCCGATTAGCTATGTGTCTCTGAGTAAGTGACTTTTGGTTTAAAATATTACAAACAAACAGAAAGCCTTTTTTTTTTATTATATTGGAGCAAGCATTCATGAATTTTCTTTCTGCAGTTAATAAAGAGGCATCCTGAATGAATGCAGTTTTTTCACCTTGCTGGATTGAAAAAGTAACGATTATTAAATGCACTTGTTGTCTTTAATCGTAGTTTGTCTACAAACAGGGTAGTAAAATCAACTTCACATAAGGGTTAGGGGTGGGATCGGTGAAAATTATCCGTTTCATGAAAAAAGGAAACAATTGGTAGCTATATTATTTTCCCATTTAGACCTAATTGTTTTTTTATATATAAGTATAAAATTTTGAAGGATATAGATATGTATAGGCTAACAAGTATAAGTAATATTACGTAGGTGTAAATAATTACATATGTATGTATTCCTCTTTTGTGCTCACAGTTTTGAGAAAACTACAAAGTAGATGAGGCTGAAGTTTTTCCGAACATTAGTACTCAAATAGGGCAGGTACGAAAAAAGTTTGGTGCCTATCCGTTCTGCTATTTCTGAGAAAACTGGAATACAAAAAATTCCTGAAAAATCCTATTTTTCTGGATTTTACAAAAATTAAAGAAGGGATTGGGCAGAAATTTTCACGATAGATTGTTCCGTTTGTAGGTTTAAGTCTAAATGAAGTTTGGTGCCGATTAGTTTGGTAGTTTCTGAGAACGCTGGGGAGGAAAAATTGTTGGAAAAAATTTTGTGTTTACAGTTTTAAGAAAACTGCATAAGTGATAGGGCTGAAATTTTCTTAAAATTTATTCGGTAAATGAGACCAGATCTGATAGCTGTTAAGTGCCTGTAGTTTATTAGTTTCCAAGAAAACTGGAAAACAAAAAATCACTGGAAATCGATTCTTAGCAATGAAATATCGTTAGATCCATATTTTCATTAAACATATCGATAACCGTCGATAATTTTTTGTAATTTTTGTATCGAAAACATTATCAATGAAATATCGACGAATCGATATGTTTGTCAGATATCAATAATCATCGATATTTGCTTGCTGTTAAATTAAGCCACAGTTCCATTGTCTATTTTTGATTATTATCCACAATCCAAGAAATAGTGACGTAACAACAAAGGGTCTCCTATTCGCCATATCTGCCATATCTGGCTTTTATCCTTTTGTGAATCTTTGAGCTTCTGAAGTTGTACCCCCCCCCCACCCAAACAAAAACCGTTTTACGCTCCTGCGAGCGAAACAACTAAATACGAATAATTTCATTCATTATTTTCCAGCTGGAATTTAAATCAATTACTTTCAACAGAAAATCAACCCATTCCCTACATCAATAACAAAACTTTTCAGATTTTTGATAAAAGAGCTACGTTGCCAAAACACAATAAAAATTTGAAAAAACTATGTCTTAATCTGACTTTTGAAGCAAATATCTGTATTTTTTACGATTATGTTGCTAGCATCTATTGGTTTACAGCCTTTTTACTCAGGAAATGCTTATTATATTTTGCATAATTTCGACGCATAGACTATATTTCGCCAGATGAAGAAAGTAAAGCCAAATATTGGGAGAAATGTCTTACGTCATCGTATTCTGGGGGCAAATTATCTTAAATAGGTACTTAATTTCGATTTTTTGTTTCTCGAAACGAAACGATTCTAAAAATATTGCGAAGTTTGGAGTAAAAAAATGAAACATTTTCTCATCACTTCCGGATTCGTTAATAGCAAAACTTCCTGTTTCGAAAATATTATAAGTACCTACCTGTACATAATTATTATACTTCGTTACCCAATCATTATTTTTGGATTTTCTATACTTCTAATCGAATATATTTCTCTGGACCAATTTTGTACGTACAGATTCGTCTTCCTTTCTCTCATCATTATTTTTAAAATTATAGTAAAAAAAAAAGTGACAAAAAATAACTTTTTTTTTTTCTCTTCAAAATCTAATTGCTCGTTCATCTCATCGCTATCAGATTCTGCCCAATTACTATGCGAACTTCTTCGGTCATTTCTAATATCGTTCCAGGTAGCGAAGATTTTTTTTTTCTTTCTCCTCTCCTCTCTTTCTTAAATAATTACGCGTAATAGGTCAATAAAATTATATTCTGTGGTCACCGGCTTCCATCAACGCATCTGGTTTCCACTTGTGTATTCGAAACACTTTCACCAAAGTGAATAGAACATGAAGTTTTTAGGTTTGGTAGTGCATAGCAAAAGCAGTAGAAGCATGCGTACGTAGTTTGTAGACGGGTAAATGTGAGACCACCGCAGACTTCCGAAACCAAAAAATTCAAAAATTTTGTGCATTTAGTTGATTTTTGTTCGTTATATAGCTACGTAATAATAATATTATAATATTATATTTTTATTTTTGCTTTGTAAAATTGAATTTTTTTTTTTTTTTTAATTTTTTTTTAACCATTTTAATACTTGGTGAAAACATGGAATCGTATTACTGTATAGTTTTATGCTTTTGCCTGGTGGACTTTATCGAAACGCACAACACACCGACTGTGATAAAAAAACACAGTGAGATACCATTACTCACGGAAGCACGTACGTAAATCAGTGTTATTGCGATACTTCGAATTAAACACTTAGAATTAAATATCTACCATATTATTTGGAATAACACTTTACTGCATGTCATTTTTTTCGAATTTCCATCATTTTGCATCGTTTCGCGGGCAAGAGGTACAAACTTCAGCCTTTTTTTGCGCTATAATTATTCCACTACAGAACCGGTTCAACGCCCTCCAGCTTTAGGTCGAGCAAAATAATTACGATGAGGTAAATCGATGCGAAAAATGTTGCGAAATTTTCGTATACTCCTATAATCACGTTCGAATGCATCGAAAATGGGTGAAACGAAAATTTCACGACTGCAGCGAGCATCGTGTAAAACCAAAACATCCATTTAAACGAAAATATTAAAAAATCATTTTGCCTCGAAGCATTCGAATACGATACGCGCTACACCAGCATATAAGTAGTTGCATACACGAACTGTTTTCAGGCAACGTGACTCGCTTTTCGACGTATTTTCGCATTTTTAAGCTAAAATTTTCGGAAGTCATAACTACTCAACTGAAATGAGGTATTGTTTCGCCATTACAGGCGTGCGTTGCATTGTATACCGGTGTAACAAGTTTAGCCGAATGATTTTCGTCATCAAAATATCACTTTTTGCCCAATGATGAATCATATGAACTAATTAGCTGTAAACCTCATTATGGTTTCCCAAAAACGACCCGTTATATAATAATAAAAATACTACAGCGTGAGAAAAAAAAAAAAAAAAAAAAAAAACGAACCATAATATGAGTGAAGTAAAAATATTGTGAAAGAGAGAAGATGAAAGAGAAAAAAAAATCGCAATCGTTCAAGATATAAACATTTATTTAAGATGAAGCACGAAACTGATAACACAATTACTCAATTACTACTTTCTCTCTCTCGTACCTATAGTATACAGTAAAAGTATATTCGATTCAAAGCAATATGTAGCAATGGCCAGTAAGGAAACGGTTGGTTTTTTTCTTCTTCTTCTTCCTCTACGTCCGTATACTATACGTTTATTTCTTCTTTTCTTTTTTTTTTTTATGATGCATTTCCTCTGTTTGCCAATTAAACATTATACTTTATGTAATTTTACAGATCATTATATAAGAAGGAAGTAAACGTAAATTAACCGGAGGAAATTTAAAAAATTACATTTTACTTTTAGATGATTTTCTTCAACATATAGGAATTTCATCAAGCAGGTTTAACAATAAGTACATAATTATACTTACTTACAAGTTGTCGTAATGAGGCTAAAAATGTGAAAAATGCACTTCACTACAACAATTATTTATAGTAAAAGTGTTTTGAATGTATTTACTCAAGGATCTATTTCGATTGATACGGTACCAACCAAATTAAAGAAAATATAAAAGTCTTATATTTTGTAGAGATGAGAAAAAAAATTTTTTTTTTTGTGTTTTGATCAAATATTTCAAATTAAGTAATAATGAACAGCATGCAGAAGTTTTGAATAATTTAAGTGGATAAAAATTACAAATTTCCCACAGACAATCAGAAAAGGCAGAGTTTAGTATGTTTTGAAAAATAAATTCGCTTTTAAACATAATTAGAATATATTTTTCAATTCCTTCGATTCGAAATATAGGTTGATTTTATAATCTGTGGGATAAAACGATCGTCTAGAATTTTGAACGTGTCTGGAAGGGCAGAATTATCTTTTGAAAAACAGTTGCATCCTTTGGAAAATCGTCCAATTCGCACATCATTGAAATTTTGTATAGAAAACAACTAATCCTTAAAATTAGAGGTGAAAATAATTTCTTTAATTTAAGATAAACTATTCACGTAGATATAGCGAACTCCAAGATAACTCACAGTTTAAAATTCCTTTGAACAGGATAGGTTTTAAAGGGTGGGATTTGGGGTATAATAACCCAGTGCCAAAAAAAAAAAAGGTCAATTTAAAACAAAATAGCCAGTATGTTTGGTTTATTTGAGGGACGAGAGTGTAACTACTGCAAAGTCGGATCCCCTTCCATAAAAATTTATGAATTATAAGATGTAATTCTATCCTCGCCACACAAAAAAATAAAAAAAATCCTGAAACCAAACCTACCCTTGGATGTTACTTAATTCAATTATATTGCATTGAGTCGAAACAGAATATAAAAGTGTTTAATGCGAATACGTAATGCCAAACACTATTGGATACTGAGTGCATTAATTCGTCCAATTAAATCAGGGTTTAAAATCGAGTTAAACGTTACAAATGATTTTATGACTGAAATATGGTTAAGGTAGGCTCCTTAATAAAAATGCTTCAACACCATATTTAGTGTTTCCACCAAGCGTGTAGTGGGTACAACATATTACTATTTTTAATTTTTTTCAAATTTTCTCGATTTCTGAGTACCTAATATTATAATATTACAATAAAAATAGTTTTGCACAAAAATAATGCGCCTAAAATTTGAAACAAAGCAGTTTCTATACATTTTTGAATAACTAGGTATGTATAACATACCTAGAGGTGGCTACTCAGGGTGTAAAGAAAGGTATTGCATTGTTTTATTATTGGAATGCTCAAAATGAATATTAACCAAAATTTGGCAAAAAGAAATTAGCATAATGATATTTTTCATCCATACGCAGATAGTATATATTTCATGACTGTTCATACGTGGTGTCCTCATTAAATAGATACAAACTATCAGAAAAATGATGAAAAAAATTAGTTTTCGTATGATTTTTTTTTTATGGTTTATCTTTATTTCCGTTAATTGGAATACCATAAATGTAAAGGAATGAATAATACAGTATATAACGAGGGAGTACCCAGGATTTAAATCAGAGTGGGGGCGAAGCAAAAAAAAGTTCTAACCCATTTCATCAGAATATTTTCTCTTTTCTTTTCTTCCATTTTTTTTCGTATTTTTCGGCCTAAAAGGGAAGTGACTCCCTGCTCCAGATTACTTAAGTACTGGTGGAAAATCTCAGTATGATAATATCGTTGACCATCTTTACGTGTATTTATATTTCAACTTCTTTCCTATAAAAAAATGATGCATATTATTATGATATTGAAAATAATACCCATCTTCATCATCCTGTATCTCATCCCCTATGAGAGATATAAAAAATATGTATACCTTATTTTTTGTTTAAAATTTTAAATTAAATATATTCACGTTCGTGCACTTTTATTGTACATTGCTTAGCTACAGCGAAAACTTTAAAAAACTAATAATATTCACACACTGTAGCCCCTACTAGTGGATGAACTTAAGGTATGGGGTTGGAGCATTTTTATAATTTACTGATGATTTCACCCTTTATCATATTTCAGCCGCAAAACTTTTAGTATCTAACACTGTCAATTCCATCTCAACTGCATTTTTTAACATCATTTTACTGGTATATGGTAAATATTATCAGCAACAAAATAATGCAAAATAAAGAAATAATTGGTAATTTCTACGTATATTTCGTGATAAACGCATTCATCGTCTTATCTGAATAGACATTATTTATTTTATTTACTTTTTTGTAATTTTCATCAGTATTATTTATTTCTAACAACCTAATCATAAAGATTGGATAACGTAACCGATATAACTAGTTTATCAACAAAAAACAAAAAACAAAAAACAAAAAAAAAAAAAACCGAAGCAATAATTTAAATTTAATATTTTTTTCTTCGTCTTTTTTTTCAGCCAACTGGTTGAAACCATGTCGAAGAAAAGATCCCAAACTGAACGAATGTCTTCGAGATACGTTCCAGAACATGTTCCCATACCTTGCTAAAGGTATGTAGGCGATGAGTTGAAAAAAAGTACCATTAAATACAAAAGTTTCAGTTGCCAAACGTATTTAAACGTATTTTGTAACTCGAAGTCGTCATAATACACCATGGCGGACGATGTTTTTACTCGATTATTTTTTATAACATCATTACATCATTGCCAGACAAAAAAAAATTCGTTAATGCCATTCTCGTTTCGAATTATTAATCGTCCGCGATTAGAAAACAAAACATCTTGGTAACCTATTTCATCAGAGTCGAATATTATTACCCTTGTGCAGTAAAGTGCGTATATGTGCACCTTGTAGCTATAAGTAGGTACCCGTACTGTATGTATGCGTTGTCTTAAAATCTTTATTTATTTCGTCCTTTTTAGGAATTCCAGAAATTGGTACGCAACCCCTGGAGCCGATGCACATTGAGAAGGTAGGAATCGCCAAAGGGCAAGGAGGGGTCACACTTCAAGGTGCATTTAATAATTTAATCGTACACGGTCCAAGCAATACAACAGCTCTGTACACAAGGTTTGTAAGACTACGTGAGGTCAGCACTCGTCAAAGCGATAGACATTTTAAGCACTTTTTAATGTAATTTATACTTATTCGTGTAACGTACACCTAGCCTGGGGTAAAATTCTGGTAGAATTATAAAAGGCTTTATGTCGGAAAGACTTTACGTTTTCGAATCGCTCGTTATTATGGCTATTCTTCTGCGTTGAAATTAATTTTTAGACATTTTGTGGATGGTTGAAATCAGTATTCGAAGAATTTCTGCGAAATTAAATCGATATTGCTGGCTTAATGAATGAGGACAAAAACACGTTCATCGTTCAATCATTTTAGCCCAGTAAAGTAGACCATAAAGTTGAAAACGGGGTTGAAATGTAATTAATGCGTACCAAAG
This sequence comes from Ericerus pela, assembly GCA_011428145.1. Lineage (NCBI taxonomy): Eukaryota > Metazoa > Arthropoda > Insecta > Hemiptera > Coccidae > Ericerus > Ericerus pela. The sequence continues at coordinate 59,700 of WOFM01000314.1, read as the reverse complement.
GTTTTATGGATGCAATACCTATGTTCGGAATGGGCTCCTCAATAAGTGATAAAAAGGATCGACCCTCGTACCTTGTGATTCCAACAAGGAGGAGGGACTACAATAAGCGACTATTTTTGATTTTAAAAATTTCTCTCGATGAATATGCAATGTACTGTAGCTAAAATAAGAGTATTATGTCATAAAATTGATAAAGGTATAACTGGATAAAATTTTAAACAAAAAAGTACTCTTGACTTTTTTTCATAACACTATCATAGGAGTTGAGATACGTGATGGTAAAACCGTATTTTTTCCACAATCATAATAATCTGCATTACTTTCGTACTGGAAAGATGAAAATAAATATATTCGTCAAGATGGGCCAAGGAATTATCAGTTTAAGTACTGATATTTTACGTCCCTGTATACAGTCTATCCATCCTATTTCAGATGGTGTTCCAAATAATGGCAATAATCAATCAGAAAAATCGTGATAAAATTGTAATTTTTTCATTAATTTTATGATGGTTTACTTCCTTAACTGGAGACACCATGTATGTACAAGTATAAAATATACTTAGTTTCTACACAGATAGAAAATATCAATATGCTTATTTCTTTGGCCATCTTTACATCTGTACTCATTCTACAGTATCTCAATGAGGTAATAACGCAGATTGCCTATTGCAATTTTGAAGAAGAAAAACACTCTTTTCGCCATTCCGTATCTCAGCCCGAAGAATGATAGCATGAAAAAAATGGGTGAACATTTTTTGCATAAAATTTTATTAGCATTATGGTTTTTTGATATATTTTCTGCAAAAACTGTTGATAAAGTAAACAATCATGTGCCCCTTGATGGTATATAAAGTGGACAATTTTAAAACAATGCATAATATATATTCTTCATGCATCAGTTTTTACGTTATACACCACCCTGTGCGCACGGGTTTCTTTATAAAATGACGGTGTAGTATATTACACGCCAAGTTTCAAAAGCAAGCGATTAAATGTGAGTAATTCCGGAGTCGTGTAAACTTACTTTTGAATCTTGTCGAAGAAGATATTTTATATAATTAATGATCAGAAAGCAATGAAACGTTAAAATTCTAGGTAAAATTCTGAGTCTTTTTTAAATATTATGAAAAATGGAATAAAATATCAACCTCCTCATAATGGCAGATTTAAAGTTTTATTTAGAAAACGTAACCTCTACCTCGATGTAAACTGAACATTCTTCTATGTAGAAAGATGATTCACACTTTTACACGGAGGTGCGTTCACTTTATATCAAGATTATTATTCATCAATGATACGAGCTACTTTTCACTCGAAAAATAACAGCGTAAACATTGCTTTTCTGATCATGTATTATATAAAATACTTTATGCACGGGCTTGTGTGCATGTGTTACTTTATACACCATAAAGGATTTCCAAAAAAAAAAAAAAAAAAAAAAAAAGGTATTACAGAAATGATTTGAAATTTACAGTTATAGGAGAGCGCCACTAGTACATTTAATAAATGTGGCAATAAAAACAGTATTTTAATTTTTTTTTTGTTTCAACTTTTTTTTTTTAATGATATTGCAAAAAACATTGTGTGACACATATGTACATAGTAGGTGATCTTATTTCCAATTATTTTTAGGATCAAAATCACCTTCTTTATACACTTGTATCACAAATAACTGTCGTACAGAAGTACCTTCTTGTATTGTACAGTAAATCGCTCAGTTAACTAGAAAAATTGAAAAAAAATCAAAATAATGATATGTTACAGGCCTCTAGTGGTTACACTGTGTATGGGATTGGAACATTTTTATCACTCATTAGGCAGCCCATCCCCAGCATATTTCAGCCATAAAACCTTTTGTAACAATATTAATATCTATTTCAAACTTTTATTTTACTTGGCCTATTTGTTAATTTTAAACCTCTGCAGAAATTAGTCTGAATTGTATTTTATAACGAGCAAATTATAGCGTTTCAATATTCTAAAAAGCTCTTTTACACTTACAAAAAACGGTCTATTACTGGCCAATTTACATCAGTACATTACCTAAATTACTACTTTACCATATTTGTTGGTAGGATCTTAATATTTTTTCTTATTATCTTGCAGAATTGACTTCAAAAAAGGAAAACTGGATATTGGGTTGTTTATTCCACTCATAAAAGTAGAGGCCAAATACGATTTGAAAGGAAATATCTTGTTACTGCCATTAGTTGGTATCGGAGACGCTAAATTATACCTCAGTAAGTTAAACATTTAATCCTGTTAGGATAAAGAGTTCCGAACTTCTGGAAATACATAATTTTTGATGTTCTGTGTACGTGTGAACTGTTTCAATTTCTTCTTTTATGATGTAACATGCGGGTAAGCGGTTGACAAGCTTTTATAATATATCTTCCATGTTGAGAGATAATAGCAAGAATGCATATTCACATAGCGCAGAGGAATGTGTTGAAGTACTAGTGCCAAGAAAATTACAATAAATTGCTGCAACGCACTCGGAATCCGCGAAATAATTTAAATTAATCATTAAAATTCTACGCGTTCAACGTACGAATAGGGAACGTACAACAGTATTACGTAATGTAATAATAATAATAGTGCCTGCTACAATTTCAGTATGCAACTACTCAGAGAATCTCGTAAGAAAAGTTGCATAGTGCATTCTTCTAGGAAACGTACTGTGTAGTGTTAACTGTATTATTTGAACGTTTAAGAATTTTTTCGAGCAATATTTCTCATGCTGTAATCATTCAGTTGAGGAATATGACATTTTTAAGTCATTGCGATCGCATTATTCACATCGTCTAATATAATTTGAAATTTTATTCATACCTTCTCTAAAATTTAGACCAATACGAAAATAATTTTCTTCGTTTACAGTGACCTGAAAATGTTTTAAAATTATTATTTTTAAATTTATGAATATCTTAACTGAATATGTTTCTTGTTGGTTGTAAATTATATCCCTTAGTCGGAATTAATTTTAAGAATATACAGGGTAAATAAGATTTTTCGAAATTTATTCTGTAGTACCTACCTATCTAAGTACCTATCTAACAAAAATCTAAATACCTACCTGAAAATGTCATTTTTACACAGTTTTTTTTTGAAAACGTAATGTTACAATTGAATTTACGAAAGGTTGGACATGATGATGATGAAAATTATTCGTTTCAGGACACACTAATATTTTTTTTTTTTTTTGTATTATCTCTAATTGTACATAACCTACAGTATAAAATAATATTGTCTTGTATGTATCTCGCAAATTTTGTGTTTACAGTTTTTGAGAAAAATACACAAATGATAGAACTGACATTTTCACGAATGATAGTTCTCATAAAATCAGCAAGTTTTGATAGTAGTTTGGTGCTTATTAGATTAAGCAGTTTATGATAAAACATGAAAACAAAAACTTCCTGAAAAATTATTTTTTTCAGGATCCTGAGAAAATTACGAAAGGTATTGGGCGAATTTTTTCACGAAAAATACTCTTCACGTAGGAAAAAGTCTGGTAGCCATTTGTTACCTACTAAATGAGTAGATCTCAAGAAAACTGGAAATGAAACGTTGATGGAGAAGATTCTATAAGTTCACTGTATTGAGAAAACTAAAGAATCCGAAGAATACTGGAATATTCACGAAAGATAGTCCTCATATAGACGCCAATTTTAATACGAATTTGGTGCAGATTAGTTGAGTAGATTCTGAGAAAACTGTAAAACAAGAACTGCTGAAGAAAAGCAAGTTCCCTGTGTTGCTTTAAGTATCTCTTTTGGTATTTACGGCGCAAAGTGTTACCAGCGCATATTTTCAGCCTTGCATTCAGCAAAAATTTCACGTTTGAGGCGCAATGGGCTGCGATTTCAATTGTCAAGGGACGCTTCTTTCAAAGTAATTGTAGAGAATAATATTAGTATCAATGAAAAAATAATTTAATCTTTTTTTTTTTTTTTTTTTACAAGTTGACTCCTGCGTTGGTAATGTTTTTGAAAATGTTTTTGAATTTTGTTTTTGAAGAACTTTTAAGTAGCCTATATTGAGGTTCTTATACAATATTTTAAATGATGGATGAATTGACGAATTGAATATTCTACCGGAGTTAAGTTTTTTTAATTAAGTTGAAATATAATCTTCGCTAATATTTCGAAAAAAATAAAATAGATTTTAAATTAAAAGATCGAATTTACATAACGTTTTGTCTATCAATTTTTTCATGAATAATTCTCGTGATTTGTCAATGATCTGAGTTTTTTCAAATAAGTAAGTAAATTTTACTGAAAATTTCAATTAGTTGAATATTTCTAAAATTGCAATTGCTTAGGTGAGTAGATTTTTGATAAGTTTCAACAGAAATTTTAAGTTAGGTTTAAGAAAATCAGTCTGTTTGTTTACGTGTTGGAATAAAAGTGTACATTCATTAAAAAAGAAAAACTTTAAGCTAGGTATTTGAAGAAATTCTTCATTTCTGACTTTTGTGTCTCTAGCCCAGATTATTAGGAACAACACAAAATAAAGTAAAACCTATGTAGTTTATTTTCTTTTGTTAAGGTCAAATAAACTCTTAACGTGTTATTACAAATTACAGATGTGACTTCACTTTGTCACTGAAATAGAATCACAATAAAAATATTATACTAATGAACTCTTATGTTACTGTTATTATAATATCCTTATGTACTTTACCTCCTCTAGGGGAAACTTCTAACTTGTGGTGTAGTTGACACACATCAGACAGAGTGTAGACAAGTGGTGTACATGTCTCCAGCTCAGTTGAATGGCAAGTGTTTTTCTAGTCTAAAATCGAATTGCCAGGTCACTTTGTTTTGGTTGCCTAAAATGTTTACACAGTCAAAATATACCTACTGTTGTACATTAAATTATTATGCTGACAAATATGCTGACCTAAGTGTTCATCTGCGTATTTGTTTGGTATCAATAAGTAGGACACTTGTGGAAGTAATGTTGAATATTTCACTAAAAATATTCACCGTTATTTGTTTCGAAATATTTAAGTTGATGAATATTGTCATCTACCTGAATATGATGGAACACCAATGCACATCAAAAGTTTAATTGCAATATTGAACGTTTTGTACTAACGACATTCGATGGAAAACATAATATTATTATTTCCTCATATAATAATTGTACTTATTCGAAGTATTCTATAGTATGAACTTTTCGATAGTGTAACGACTCAATCCATGGTAAATATCAATATTTTAATGAAGTCTCAACAAAAAGAAGATTCTAAAAACCCCACCTTCCATAATAATCATTCAACTACTTCGTGAAAAATGTAGAAAATTTTTAAATCACCCATTCTGAATAAGTTTTAACTCTTACCGTTGAACATAAGCTAATCGAATTCCAAAATTTATTGATCAGCTATAATCCACATGCTACACTATATTAAGACGTAGGTATGATATGGTAGAGGAATAAAGATGAGGCATTTTGCAATTATGCTAACTTGTATTTTTATTGGAGATATATGGCTTCTTTAAATTTTACCTTTCGTATTTTCCATATCTCTCTCTTTCATTAGCTCTAAATTATTGAATAATTTTTTTTCTAGAAAATGTAACGACGCACGTGCAAACCAGAATTACGTTTCCAAAAGTCAAAGACCAAGAAGTCATGGTGGCAACTAGCATGCGAGTCGAGTTCAGTTTAGCTATTATGAGGGTTCAGTTATCGAATTTATTCAATGGAAATGCAGTATTGGGTACGTATACTTGGGTTTTTATGGAATTTTTTGAAAATTATTGCTCAATTTCCTCCTGCATAAGGATTCTCAGATCCAAGGTAAGTAGTAGATGTGCAAAAAATATCGCTACGTATCAATACGTGTCGATATTTTATACATCTATACGTAAAAATTCAGAAAAATAGATACTTGACTGAATTAATCCCTAATCTACTCGATAAATGACCATATTTTGAATAAAATATCAATATTTCGCGTATAGATATGAAAAAGTGTCGATATTTCGCACTACTAGTTAGTAGCCTACCTATATGTATAACTTTTATACAGACATATTTGAATAAAGATACGATTTTTAAAAAAAAAAACCTCCTGCAATATCATTCTAATGCTATCCGTAGGAGTCACTGAAATAATCCAACTAATGAAAGGTTTTGCACTGAAAATTCGTCACTTCTTTTTGCCAAACGTTTCTTTTCGCTGAAAAAAACGTCCACTTTGCCTTTTCCTTTCATCTATGCTCTCATTCTCTATAAACATGAAAATAACAAATTTCCACCATGAGGTAGAAATGAGAACTCGATAGTTATCGATAGTTCTCTGTAGTTGAACCGCTATATGTTGACAAAAATTATAACAGAATTAGGAATCATTCGATAGGTATATCAATGTGAAGTTCAGCTTCAAAGGGATTAAATTTTTAAGAACTTTGGATTATTTTTCTTATCAATATCAAAAATTTCAACTTTTCACATCCAGTTGTTGAAAGTTTGGAGGTCGAAATACTCCAAAATTTTCACATCATCGATTACTATAGGTATATTTTTCTCATCCCAACCATGAGGTCAATTTCAAATACCTAACAGATTTATCTCAAAAATCAGATAAAAACATATTAGGTAAGTATGTGGCTATACTTTTGTTTTTGTACAAACTTAATTTGAAAAATTTAGTTTTTAGACGAAGTTATCGTTTAGTGTCAAGTTCTATCCGTTTGAATAGCAACTTACTGTATTAAAAACAATAAAATTGATTGGAACTATGATAATTCCAATATTTTTACCACTTCCCCAAACATCCAATGTGTGATATAAGAAAGTCAAAACTAGTCAATGAAAGAGCACTGTTGCAGTCAGAGGCAGTTTTTTTTTTTTAATATTAGTTCTTTCTAAATCTTCAAGTTCAAATAAGATAATATAATAAATTCATCATTACTGAACTTAATTTTTGGAAATCCATTCAAGATCGAGCCAAAAATGGAAGGATCAAAAGTTCAAAGAATCGAATTTTTTTCAAGTACTACATGCGAGGAATCCATGCTTCAGTCAAAAAGTAATTTTAAAAACATTCAAGAAACTATTAGAAGACTAAATTTTCCTAATATATTATTCTGCAAATGCAAGAGAACATAAATTATGTAACAACTTCCATTCCAAAATAAGGAAAACGGCCTCAAGCTTTTTTCATAGTTTCGATTGACTACACTGTAAGTGCAACGTCTTCTTATTAGTCCTTCTTCAAATTCCATAAACCGTAATTTGTTTTTTTGTTTTTCAATTATTTTCGAACAGTAAATAAAATTTTAGCTTTTGATTGCAGGTCGAACTGTGAATCAATTTTTGAACGAAAATTCAAGAGAAGTCGTGAACGAACTGAAAGAAAACATCGGCGAAAGTCTATCTGGAGTTTTCAAGAAAATTATGAACGACGCGTTCAGTCATATACCAACCAAATTATGGCTACTGGAAAACTAGCAGCAGAGTATAAGTCGTAAGTACGAAGACTAAACCAAAATGTGATTTTGTTGAATGTGAGGTCTGTGGACGTCTTTCAGTCATCGACAGTTGTTGGAAGCTCATTTTGATGAATAGAAAATTTTCTAACAATACAAATACTTTTTGCTGGAAAAGTTGGCATTAAACATGTAAATGACGAGTAAATACTCCTTTTTTTCCCTTTTTTTCAAGCACAGTAAAAAGTATGAATTTACTTTAATTGTATAAGCCAATCATTATTTTGTATTTTTTAAATACTTGTTCAATACCTGTTTATTCGCTTTACTTCAAATCGTGGTGGATTTAAAAAAAAAAAACAAAAAAAAACAGGTAGAGTAAAATAACTGTAGGGTCCACCTTTTCCACTTTTTTTTTGGTGAAATTACTCTACCTATTAATCAGTAATTCTGCAATAAAAATGACGACAAAAGTTTATTACTTTAATCTGAAAGTTTTTTACTTACTTTTCTCTTCAGTTTGGCAGCTCTTTTTGTGAAATACCAAATCCACCGCTGACATTAAATCCCACACCTATAGTGCCATAGTTATAATAATTTGGAAAGTTATTCATGTGTTCCTTTCTTATTTTTTTTTTTTTAACACTTTTCCAACAACCAAAAAAAAAAGAAAAGAAAATAAGACTCAAACATATTATAAGCCTAACTTTGAGGCAGTACCTATTTACATATTGTATAAATTAATTTATTGTAATGAATTTTTATTTTAGACAAATTTTTCCAAAGTAAACGTGATGTAATTTAATTAAATAAAATATTCATTTCTTTTTTTTCTTTTTTTTAAATCAAGTTTCTTGTTATTATAACTTAATTTTGACGCAAATGTGGTCATTAAAAATAAATTAAGCGAGCACATAAATTATTTTATAATGGTAGTATTTCTTCTAGGGGAAATTTATTGTAAATCGCATTGAAAAGTCCTTTGACCACTTCTCCTATAGTTTGTTCTAATATTGGTTTAATATCTTTCATTACGTGTCTCCAGTTGTCATTAATGAACGCGTTCATTGCATTGCCTGCCAACAAAAACAGTTTAAAAATAAAAAAGCAAAAAAAAACAAAAGAACAAACAAATTAAAGTTTAATAAAATATATATAAGCCTAGTCCTGCACAGGTGACGTTAATTCGTAACGAGAAATACCTTGGTACGTTGTAACGTTTGAAGGAATTAGCTATTTTCCTTAGGTTCAGACGTTTATTGTATCTTCTATCTTCTTGAATTTGAAATTCTTAGAGATAGACGTCTTTTGAATGAGCCACAGAAATACGCGAATATTGTACCTAACTATTTAATTATTGAATTTGACATTTTTAAAATTTGATAATAAGCAGTAAAATTATCTACGTTTCCTACTTTCTCCTCTCAATTTCTTGACTTGGAAGATTATTAACCTACTACAAATAGAAATTTTATGACACAATAATACGTATAAATGGGGACATCACTCGTATAATGTGAAGGGGCTCAGACCACCAATGACAGTTGCTACCAAAAGGCTGGCAAACATTCATCTCTATGATGTAAAACTAATGCACAGATTACGTTTGATTGTAATTACTTGTACATACGTGCAAGTAATGTACGAGTACCAAACCATGACTAATCAGATCAATTACGGTGATGTCACAATTCAGTACACAAAGTGGTCCACCATTTCTTATCTATACAAGAAATGACGAAAAAACCCTTACACAGACGTATATAATTAATACGTATGTGTGTATGGTGCGCATGTAAATAAGCCCCTATATAAACCGTCTAAACTGGCTCTAAAATTACCAGTGTTTGCCCAGGTTTTGGCTTACCCATATGTGTGTACATATGAAGTCGCAGAACCATCAATAATTTGTTGATTACCTTCTGATGAGAATATTCTTTTCACGACAAGGTATTCCATAGTATATAATACGTTTAGATATATAGAGTAACTAAACATCAGTTACCTATGTACTCCACTTTGTCAAAAATCTTAATTCCTACTTAATAATTGTATCATCTTACACTTACTGAAGATTTATGCGTAAGTACAATACCAACTTAATTTTATTAAAATACATACTGAGCCTGAATTTTTAACAAAAATTTACTGGGTTTAAGGAACTAAAATAATAAAACAGCGAAAAACAAAACAAAAAACACAGAATTAAATTAATGTGAGTGTACTGAAAACTTACGGTGAACTATAATAAGAATATATACAAATTTTATTTTTCATTTTTTCTTTCTCAAAATTATAATTTTAAATCAAGTTTTATATGTTCTTTCTATTGACGTCAGAGTGGCATATTAATATCTTGTGACTGGATTATATGATTTTAATTGAATTATCGTGTTACATATAAACTTTAAACTGTTCGGTATATCTGAAAAAGTAATATTGATAGGAGACGGAGGTATTGGCTAACCTTTCAATAGAAATTTTTTAATCATTCTATTCTACAAAACAATCTTTAAAGTTTACGTTTATAATGTGGCAAAAGCGAAACCAATGACAAAGCACAAAATTTGAATTATTACTTGTAGTTCAAGACAAATTTCCATTTTCTACTCTCAGAAAATAACATATTTTAGTATTTTTTTCACCTACGGTAAACGTTTATAGAAATGGGCAAGGAATATTTTCGCAGGAAGTTTTAATATTTACATCGACGCAGTCATTTTATAGACGCCATTTTATTAGTGAAAATCAAATATAAAAAACAATATAGGTACGCAGGCGTTAATTTCAAACCATATTTGATTCTGCCCTTACAAAATGTAAATAAATAGGTTAATTTTTTTTTTTTTTTTTTTTAATTAAATTCAAATGTTTTTTTTCCAATTTAACTGTAGGTATAGGTATTATGGATAATAAATGAATTCAGAAACAATGATCTTTTGTTTTGCTTAGAGAGTTTTGTTAATGGAGTTCTAATGTTTTAGCCTCGAATCGTGAAAAAATTATATTTTTCGAAAATATATTTTAGGATGAATTATGATATGGCTCCTCCTTCACTGATTTTCCCATCAATTGAAAATTTTTCCATTCAAAACTAATTTTTTCCGCCAATATACCCCTGAAAGTGTAACATTATTCGTGAAAATGAGTTTTACAAATAAAAACTCAATGTAATTTTTTCAGTCAAAATAACCATACTTTTTCTCTTAAATAAAACTTAGTACTTTACCTCCTTCCTTTTTGGAACGTTTAATTCAACGATATCTCATAATTTGGGTCACTCTGTCTGTTATACTTTTCAGGGATGAAAACAAATAGTGTTCGTAGTCTAGAAAAAGTAAGTGAAGTCATGTTGTTTTGTCATTATTTGTTTTTTTGTTTTTTTCAAACTCTCTACCCATTAATTTTATTTTATCAATCAAATTTAATTTTTTCTGCACTCGAAATTGACGTATTATTCAGTCTTCCGATTAACTCGCTAGTTTTCAACACAAAAATATTTTCTAGAGACAGAATGTAAGGGTGGTGGCTAGAACACTGATTTTAATGCAGACTGCATCGTTTGCCTGAATCAAGAACAACCTGCAGACATTAATAAAATTTTGTTATTGTGAAATAAAAATTTACGTAAATTGATTTCTTACCTATTTCACCAAAAATTGCAGTACCTACGTCGGATAATTTTGACGTCGCAATTTCTGCCTTTTTGAGAAACATTCCACCAACTATTACTCTCAAATGTTACCGTTGTCAATATTAGTATTCACAGCTGACAATATTATTCCACATAATTTTATCAATTCCGAGTTGTTTTTAACAAGTAGGTATACAAAGAAGTGGGCTAATAATTTGGATGCGAAATAAATTATGAAAAAATCGTTACACTTCCAAAAAAATTCTGTACCGCGGTTGGTAGTGGGAAAAAAAAGTTTTCTCGAAGCACTTTTTGCTTATAGCTGCGACAAAATTCGAAGAGCAGTTAGACGCACAGAAATGCCAGTTTTTTCCTTTAACTCATAAATGTAATGCTTAATAGTTTCTGGCAACGGTTGATTTTTACTTTTTCAATAATTATCATCTGCTCAATTTAAAATTTACGTCAATTTGCCTGTCGTTTGAAATGATATCGAGTTTGAGAATAGGAGTGGAAGGGTAACTTAAACGGTTTAACGAAACAAGACAAGAAATAAGTTCGTTACATCGAAAAACGAAAAAAAAAAAAAAAAAAATTAATTAACCATCGACTGCATCGTGAAGAAAATGTTCAAAATCAAAATCATCGTAAGTATATGTGTCCTGCCTGATCAGCTGAATTTTTCTCCTAAACTGGTAAATTCAATCAATAAAAGTGACTCATCCAAAAAAAAAAAAAAAAATTAGGGTCTTGAGATTTTGATTTTCCGAATATTGTAAAATCACATTTTCTAACCATGAACGCAAAAACATTAATTAGCATAATATATTATAAATTTTTATGCGAAGGAAATACTTGGAGGGGCTGAGACAAAAAAAAAAACATTATATCATCATGTTCTTTATTTTCTCAAAGTTACCATAATTTTGGAAAACGTAGAAAACTGAAAAAATTGTGTTAAAAATTTATTGTGATTTTTCAATATTCGAAGCACAACAACGCCTTTAATTTGGAAACGTGCAACTTTGTGTAAAGATGAATTTATTATTTGTTTCATCGAGTTCTATTCATATTTACCGACTTGCTGAACGAAATTCGGACACCCTGTATGTACGCTTAATTATTTGTATTTTATTGTTCTATATTCTTCAGTTCCTGCGTAAATATTTTTTAAATTAACGTCGTCTCTCGGGAATAGGGATACTAACATACATTTTTCTTTAATCGTTAGCACTTGTTCCAAAGTGCTTCTCCATCACATAAAAGACGAGTATTCAAATCCTGAAAGCTACTTTTTTCTTCTTTTTTTTTCATATAATATGAGGAGTGATAAAGATACTCGGTTTCGGTTCTACCCATTAAGAGCATTATTCTGAGATAAAGAATTTTCAAATCGAATTTAAAACTTTTATAGTCGATTATTGATGGAAAATTAAAATCATGTTATTAGATAGGTACCTACATGAAAAATCTTTGATATTCAAAATACTTTGTTTTTAGTGAAAGTTACAATAGGGACATGTTGCGTAACTTTTGCAGCATCTTAACGATAGGATTTTGTGCTTAATTAATGAGAACGTTTTATGTACAAAACATTATTTACCACATTTTTAAACTAAACCATTTTATATGTAACCCCCTTTTTTTCTTTTTTTTTTCCAAGAAAAACTGGAAGAACTGAGAAAGTTGCACCCTCAATCTCTTCCAGAGGGATGCAAGAAAGATAGAGGCGGTTGAATTTAACCACATATTTGCCGCACCAACCCAAATTCCAGCAATCAAATCATAGCTTTATTTTTTCAATTTCACCTTCGTTTTTCTACTCAGTTCGCCTGGACTATCAGTCAAATCAATTTTTTCGTAGAAAACTAATCATCTATGAAACGCCTGCAATTCACCTTCGGTGCATCCTGCCTTACATTACAATAATTTTCTGTAAGCAAAAAAGTTTTAAAAAATACGAAATACTCTTCTAGTAAAAGCATTTCAGTTATTATTGTTTAGGGTAACTATCATGGAATGTTTCATTGCATGAATAATTGGGGGTGAACATCCCTAATGAAATACTAAAAGGCGTCCCCACCCATCGCTTGTTACCAAATCAAATATGAGAAATGTTTCTCCACCCAAAAAAAAATTAAAAATATATTGTTTTCTCATGTATATCTTCGTTAAAATTTATTTTATTACAAAATTAGTTCCGTAATAAAATATTTAACACGTAAGTTCCTATAAAAACAGGTTACTATCATTATTTATTTATAATGTATCTAACACTGAGTAAATTCTGATATAAGTAACCAATTTTTGTTTGGTTTTAACTTCTCCATTAATTAGTTGCAGCAATATACCTAACATTAACAAAATCAGTTTATTCATAAAAAACTAATCTGGAATCATATTTACCACATTCGACTCAGTGGTAAGAGAGTTAAGGGTTGAGACTATTTGTTTTAATTAGTAAGTCCCTTCTAACCTACATAAGTATTCGCGAACAGAACCGTTGGATGAACGTTCATTCTTATACAAATAAAAATCAAAAATTTCAAAAAAACTATGAAGTGAATAGCTTAGTGTGTTATTTGATGGACTGAAAAAAAAAAAAAAAAAGTATTGTGGGACTCAACGGTATGAGGTAAGGGGATCGGACCCCTCGACGACAGTCGCTGCCCCAAAGGGCAGGCTAACTTATTCGTCTATATGACGTTAAACGAAACACAAAATACGTTCGATCGTAATTACCTGCAAGTACATGCAGGTAATGTACGAGTACCGAATCGTGACATCACCGAACAATGTCACGATCCGTACACGAACCGGCCAGCCATCTCTTATCATGGTAGGGGATGATGCGACCTGGCCGCCCTCACTGACGTACGTATTTTCCTACGTATGTGTGTTTGTGTGCGCGCAAATAAGCCGTATAAAAACCACCCGAACCGGCTCTAAAATCGCCAGTGTTTGGTCTGGTTCTGGCTTACCCATACGCTTGTATGTAGTGACTGAACACGCTTAAATTCTGTAGAATTTCCTTCTGGTGAGAATATCTCTCACGACAAGGTATTCCAGTGGTGACCTCGACGTGATTTTTGGCTACGTCGTGAGGTGTCTTAGGCGCTTAGGCGCTATTACAAAAAGTGGTGCGGTGCGCTGGCGAGATACTCGCTTGCTCGGCAAATTAAAAATATTTTTTTGCAGACTAAGACACCTTTTTGGTCGTCGAAGTAGAGTCTGCTGAAGTGGGAACTTATACCCCTCTCTATAAAATATATAAATAAAGAGAAACAAGACAGTAGACCTGGAGGAAGAAGGTTGGACTCATCCCCAACTCCCCCGACTTCGACTCGACACTCTACGGATTTAGCAAACATAGAAGAAGGCCCTCAACACCCAGAAATAGCACGACTGGGAACTGCAATAAATAAAGAAGAACTAGCAGTCAAAACGTTGAGAAGTGGTCGAACTTTAAGCCAAAGTTCTGACCCAAAAACACCTGTCCTACATACACAGGAGCCAGTGTTTTTGACCAGCAAGGAAGGAAGTAGTACTGTGGAATACGCTTGTCACCAGAAAGACACAGCAATGGTTCCACCACCAACGAAAACCCACAACCATTGCAGGGAGGTAGTAGTCAGCCGCAGCTGACACCCGAAGTCTTGGCGCAGATTTTTCAACTTCTGCAATTGCAGCCAGGACAGAACCCCAACTTCTATAGATGAAGGATAGAGATCCCGGAATTTCTGCCGAACAAGGTAGAATTATGGTTGACACTATTGGAAGGCAGGTTCAAGACAGAAAATATAACTCTGAACCAGCGGTATACACACATCTGTGGAGGCATGCCCCCGCAGATAATCCGCCACATTCCGGACATTATGGAATGCCCTTCGACAGAAGATGACAAATATGCCTGGTTCGTCAAGAAAATCAAGAATGTATTTGGAAAAACCAAAAACGAAATTATTGATGATGTGATGGGTGGTATGAAGATGGGGGACGACAAACCCTCGATCTTCTTGGCGAAGTTAAGGCAGAAGGCAGACAATATCGTAGCCCCTTCTGTCATAGGCAATCAATTTTGCAAACAACTTCCACAAAGTGTTGTGCAATGCCTAGCCGCCGTTGGTTCGACGGTAATCAATACATCCGCGGATTTGGACTTCCTTGCGAAATCAGCAGATAATGCGCTCGATTACACCAGGTCAAAGCCGGTGGTCAGTGCAGTATCTGCAGAGACTGGGGAGCTCGCTCAACTTCGAGCCCAAATATCTCAGTTGACCAAGGAGGTAAAACGGAACAAAAGACAAGGCTCAACGAAACCCAATAGTAGCTGGCGACAGAGATCTAAATCAAGAAGCAACAATAATAGTGACAATAGCAGAGGACGACAGTCCCGGTCCAGAGACCGCAGATCTAGTTCCAGTAACAGGGGTCAGACTTCAACTCCCCCTAGAACATCATCTCCCAAAACCCAGTCTCGAAATTGGGATGACAAAAGTTGCTTTTTTCATAACCGGTTTGGCGCAGAGGCCACCAAATGCAACAACAGATGCAGATGGTGGGGTAAATCCTTCAACAATAAGGCGTCAAACTAGAACGAGGGGCCATCTATGCGGCCGAAGACCCCTCAGAAAAATACTCACGCCACCTGTTCATAAAGGACAGGACTAACAGGAGAAGGTACTTAATTGACTCGGGAGCAGACCTGAGCATATTGCCAGTTAATAGAACCCAAAAAGTACTCCCTCTGAAATACTATCTCCGTACTGTGAATGGTCAAAACCTTCCAGCTTACGGACTCGAGACCAGCAAAGTTGACATCGGACTCAGCAAAAATATGACGTGGTCCTTCACGGTTGCAGATGTTCCAAACCCGATCCTGGGTGCAGATTTCCTTGCATATTATGGCCTGATCATTGACCTCAAACACGGCAAATTGATCGATAGTGAATCTAAACATTGTGTGGATGGCAAAACACTAGCTTACAGACTGGACACAAACATATCCAGCTGTACCAAAGTCGACGGACAACTCCTACGGATCCTGTCTGACTATCCTGGAGTCACTCACCCTCAATTCGCAGGCATCCTACGTACAAACACGACACGGTTCATTACATCGAAACCAAAGGACAGCCTTGCCATGCTAGAGCACAGAGGTTATTACCCGACAAACTCAAAGCAGCACGAGAGTATTTCCATCGCATCGTTGAGGAGGGCGTATGTCGCCCCTCAAAAAGCTCATGGAGCTCTCCTATCCACATGACGAAAAAAGCAAGTTGAGAGTGGCGAATTGTTGGAGACTACAGGGCCTTAAATGCCATAACAGTTCCTGATCGCTACCCAGTCCCCAACATAATGGACTTCAACGCGAACATGAAGGGTAAAACGATGTTCACCAAAATTGACATCAACTGGGCATTCCACCAAATTCCTATGGCCGACCAGGACGTTCCAAAGACAGCAGTTATAACCCCCTTTGGACTATTTGAATACCTTCGAATGCAGTTTGGACTTCGCAACTCAGCACAAACTTTCTAACGATTCATCAATGGACTGTTTAGGGAATTGCCGTTTGCATATGCATACCTGGATGATATTTGCATTTGCTCAGAAGGCGGTGAGCATCAGCACGAGGAGAATGTGAGAGCTGTGGTACAGCGTATACACGCAGCCAGACTCACTATCAACGTAGGCAAAAGCTTATATGCACAGACCGAAATTGACTTCCTCGGCTACAAAGTCTCGACCGAAGGCATTTCCCCCTTGAAGACCAAGGTAGAGCCGATATTGAACTTCCCGAAGCCCTCAAATGTCGCAGAACTCAGGCGTTTCTTGGGGATGGTGAATTTCTATAGACGTTGCATGAAGAATGCAGCAGCCGAACAAAGTAAGCTGTTTGCACTAATAAAGACAAGTAAAAAGAAAGACAAAACTCCACTCGAATGGAACGAAGAAGCCGAACAGGCCTTTGAAAATATCAAAGAAACACTGGCAAATGCAACTCAATTGGCTCATCCAGACGAAAGTCTGCCGTTACGCGTAAGTACCGATGCATCCGATTTTGCTATTGGTGCAACTTTGTACCAATTTGACAAAAACAACATCAAATTACCACTAGCTTTCTTCTCGAGGAAGCTCTCAAAAACAGAAAAGAATTACAGCACATACGATAGAGAATTGCTCGGAATTTTTGCTGCGTTGAAGCATTTCAGGCACCAGTTAGAGGGTAGATGTTTTTCTGTGTATACTGACCATAAACTCCTAACATATGCCTTCACACAAAAAGCAGAACTGGCATCTCCGAGAAGAGCACGACAATTAGACTATATTGGTCAATTGACTACCGACATTCAGTATATAAGTGGAGAACTTAACACTCCAGCTGATGCTCTGAGTAGAATCGAAGCTATCTTGGTTCCTGTCCAATTGCCTTATGCTGAAATAGCTAAAGCACAGCTTAAGGATGCAGAATTGCAAGAGTTGTTATCGAACGATGATACTACTCTCAAATTGAGACAGCGAAAAATTCCCGGCACTGATGTTTTATTAACATGTGACATCAGTACAGGTAAGAATAGGCCATTTCTACCGGTAAAATATCGCAGGTTGGCTTTCAACAGTGTACATAATCTGTCACATGCTGGACCAAAATGTAGTGCTAAACTAATTTCGGAAAGGTTTGTATGGCCACGAATGAAGTCTGACTGCAACAAATGGGCTCACAGTTGCCTGAACTGTCAAGAATCCAAAGTAGGAAGACACACTCGCTCGCCCCTCAAATCCTTCAAACAAACAGAGCGGTATAAAACGGTTCATATGGACTTGGTAGGCCCATTGCCACCATCTCATGGACACAGATACCTGTTGACGATAATAGACAGGGCAACACGATGGCCAGAAGCAATCCCTCTACACGAGATGTCAGCTCCCACAGTAGCTGCAAGGTTATACGATATCTGGATTGTGAGGTATGGCATACCAGAAGTCATAGTCACAGACCAAGGTCGCCAATTCGAGAGCTCGCTCTTCAAAGAGCTGGCAAATAAGCTTGGTGTTCAACACAGTCATACCACAGCTTACCATCCTCAAGCCAATGGCAAAATCGAGAGATGGCATAGAGTTCTCAAAGCCTCCATCATGTCACATGATACCAAGAGATGGGTAGAAATACTTCCTACCATCCTCTTAGGCCTTCGATCTGCCCTACAAACCGATACAGGACATTCTGCAGCGCAATTAGCGTTTGGCAAATAGCTACGCCTCCCAGGGGACTTCTTCACAGAATCGAAAGAAGTTAGCCCCGAAATCATGGTACAAAATTTACGAAATGATGCCAACAACTTTTTAAAACAGGCAGCTCGCCATGGCCAGCCCAAGATTTACGTCTCAAAACACTTGGCCAATATGTCACACGTATTTGTTAGAGACGAAAAAATGAGATCTGCGCTGGAGAAACCATACGCCGGTCCTTACAAAGTAGTATCACGAGATGAGAAAAACTTCGTGATACTCATAGTAGGCGAACCTCGAACAATTTCAATCGACAGATTGAAGCCTGCTTACATGGTAAGCGACGATAAAAGAATCAAAAGGTTGTATAAGGAAAGCACAGAAAATATACAGACGGATTCACCAATAAACACAGAAGAATCTGTCGAGAAAAGTGAGAAAAATACCTCACAACAGAAAACACCAAAAAAGTCAGTAAGATTTGCGGACAATGTTATAACTAAAACATTTGATCCCGAGGCCCCCTTGTGCCCACGTAAAAGAGGCAGGCCCCCTGGCAGTAAAAAATGTAAAAATTCCCGCCCTTCTCGCACGTCTGAGAGGTTAATACGAAGAAAATAAAATATACTCCCGAAAAAGTAATATCCGCTACGAAGTTAAAACCCGCCTAAAAATATGCGAGGAATATCGGAACTCCGCGAGAGAAAAGAAACTCCGGAGATAAGCAAACGAGGAATGCCAACAAAAAGAAGAAGACAGGAATAAACAAATCCATGTGCAATACGGAAACAAAATATTGCAACGTGCATTTACCGTTAAACACAAAGTTTATCTCTATGACGTGACGTCACAAACGGAGATTCCTTTGTAGTAGAAATTCGAAAAATTATATTCACTGAGTTTATTTCAGGCATAACTCTGCTTAAACCGATCATAACTTAACCGGAAAACTTGCATACGGCTGAGAATTTTAAGCGCTATCCCCTCTACATGCCGATAAGAAGATACGGAAATAAAGAAAAATAACTGTAATGGTAAATCGAAAAATGATGTAAAATCACCCATTTCAGAACCGCCAGAATACTTGGACGTGTTTTCTGATATTTTTGCTTCCTTTTCCTACAACCAATTCTTATGTCGCTTCCACGAACCTTCCTGAAGTCCGCCACCTCCCAACTCGCCCAGAAAACTGCTGAGCCCTCACAGACTCAGCAGAAGACGGAGCTGGACCGGATAGAGGAGGAGCTGTTGATGGACACGGCTCCTCCGGTAGACAAAGTCCTAGCGGAGATGACCACTCCGCTACCTCCAATAATCTCTCCTCCCTGGTCCCCCAAAGAATCGGTTCCGACTTTGGAACCACCGAAGCCGGACCCGAAACCCGAGGAGATGAGATTCTTGTTCACGGCAGAGAGGGCTGCGAATGAGAAAGCAAAGATGGCTACCTGGACATCGGAGAACTCCAACTCTCCGATGCTTAGGAAGCCGATGTTTAAATGTCCGCTGCCCCCTCACTCCCATCATCACCCCTATGCCCGATCAAAAACCGTCCAACCAAGGCGTAGGGGAGCGGACAGCAGGGCTGCCTACCTGGCCCGAATGCACACCCGTAGGGAATCCTACGAGTGCGTCGGGGCCGCAGTAGGGATCGCCCTGTCTAAGTGGGAAGCCGATCAGAGGCGTAAGTAAAACCCGCACGTCCCCCAGGCCTTGCGCATTTTTGGTCATTTTTGCGGCGCAAAAACTGGGGGGAGTAGCTGTGGGGACTCAACAGTATGAGGTAAGGGGCTTGGACCCCTCGATGACAGTTGCCGCCCCAAAGGGCAGGCTAACTTATTCGTCTATATGACGTTAAACGAAACACAAAATACGTTCGATCGTAATTACCTGCAAGTACATGCAGGTAATGTACGAGTACCGAATCGTGACATCACCGAACAATGTCACGATCCGTACACGAACCGGCCAGCCATCTCTTATCATGGTAGGGGATGATGCGACCTGGCCGCCCTCACTGACGTACGTATTTTTCTACGTACGTGTGTTTGTGTGCGCGCAAATAAGCCGTATAAAAACCACCCGAACCGGCTCTAAAATCGCCAGTGTTCGGTCTGGTTCTGGCTTACCCATACGCTTGTATGTAGTGGCTGAACACGCTTAAATTCTGTAGAATTTCCTTCTGGTGAGAATATCTCTCACGACAAGGTATTCCACAAGTATCTTCTCATATTAATAAAAATATAAAAATATTTTTCAATTATAAAAATGAATTTTGAGTCTCAGGTAGGTATTTACTCATTTTTTTTATGTTCTCCATTTTCGTTTTCGAAATTTTATACGCTTGATATTTCAAGTAAAAATGTTGAAAACACGTATTTTTTGTAAATTTTGAGAACAAATTTCATTTTTTGGCAATTTTCACCAAAGAATAAATTAATTTTCGATATTCTTATTGACTCACCTGATTCGTACGTAATAGTTTTATCCACCTCAGTTTAGAATAAAAATCAGTTTACGCCTTGAAGCTTACCAATTAACCATTTAAGATAGGTAGGTATACCGCAAAATAAATTATTTTACTATCACTTTCAAGAAATATTACTTATTCTGAGAAAATTCTGATTACAATCCTCAAATATTTCCACCAAAAGAAAATGGTTCAGACATTTTTTTGATCTTATCTCGTTCTCTATTCCATGGAAACACGAGTTTCCAACCGATTTTTAGGTGAATTTTCCATGAAAATCTGCATAAACATATAGTAACTTTCATTTTTATGAAACGACCTTGGGTGACATCTTTTTTCGTTTCCTAATACAAGCAGAGGCGTCAACACGTGGGTTTCTGTGGGTGCCTGGCATCCATGAATTCTTTATTTTCCTCTTCATAATAAGTGATAATATTAAAATTCATTAAATTAGATTCGTTATATTTCATAGTGGGTAGTAATTATCTAAATGATTACCTATGTGTAATATGCTGACATGAGGAGAACAAAAAAAAAAAAAGAAGAAAATAAACAATAATCACGCCAGTGCACCAACTAAGGGGCCTAAAAATTAGGGAAGTGTCGAAGGGGAAAATTTCGGATGGGGGAAAAAATTGTAGCGGGCAAAACATTTTTCACCACTTTCTCAGGCACCCATGACTCTGCAGGTCTGCGTACGTTAATGAACACAAGGAAACTTTTCGCACTAAAATCTCAAATTCATATCTGATATACATAATACGAAATACTATAATAATTTATTACGTAATAATATACAGACCATTCAGACTTCTTGTTACCACGGTACGGTCGCAATTTTTTTTGTGGGCACGAACAGTGGAACTAAATCAATGACCATATCTACTGATTATGATGCGGATCAGCCGGAGAGTACATTCGGTCCCGCATTTTTATACCTATTTTGGGGTTTTTATGGCAATAAAACACTAATTTTCGACTAGCAACGGGCACAAATATTCACGATGATTTATTCTAACATGCTACCAACTTTGGTGTTGATCAGCCAGATGGCACTTCTGATATGTCCCATTTAATTCTGATCAAAATAGATACCAACGTAATGTTCGATCAAAGGCTACAAAATTTAATACAGTCATTATATTTATAATATGTACTAACTTGTTGCCATTTTTACTTGTATAGTGTGTAAATTTTGAAGACCTATACTTTCTAGCGGAGTGCCTGCTACGCTGATTTTTTTCTAACTGTATTACTTTAGCGAAAAAAAAAATTTTTGTCAACATTTAAATTTTAAAAGGTTAAAGAAACATTTTCAAGGGAAAAAAAATTCTTAATCCATAAAAAACCATAACTTGGTTGATATTGAGGTAAAACATTTTTAGTCTAATGAAAACAACAATGGAGATTTCATTAGTATTCACGTTCAGCCTCTTGTTTTCTATAAAAAATTGATTATCAGTTACCAGATTTTTACCTGCAGTGTAGGTAAACAACTAGGAGAAAATTTTGATTAAAGTCACCTATTTCTGACTTACTCTGCAGTTGATGGTAGCAATGTTTGAACTGGAGACAAGAAACTGTATTTTTCAAACGTAATTTATAACAGTCTGATGCATTTTACGTGAATTCTAACAATGACCTTTTTTATTGAAAATTTAATTCCGAACTGTTTTGTTCAAGACTGTTTTTGAGATAAAATCAATATTAAATGAGGTGTAAGTGAAAAACTATAACTTTAAGGTCATGTTTTCCACATTTATCACGATGACAAGTCTAAAAGAGAGTGAAATCTTTTATCTTCTTTCAATAAAAGTACGTATGTAAGTTTTAATGTTATTTGATAACAGGCTATTCGATTCAGAAAAGGTACGGAACGAATTCTCTGAAGGGACTCTTCGGTTTTTGAGGGTAGAACTCAGACACAAAACGATGGTTTTCCATTAATGTGGACCTTCTAAGGGCTAAATGTGCAACTGCCAAGTGACCATCGACCTTAAGAGACCCGACTAAGACCCTATAAAAAAAATTATCAACCGAAAAAATTCCTTTTTTTTTGTTTTTGCTTGTAAAACGCCCAATTTGAAGATTCGCCCAAGGACCTGTCATACCAGTTAATCCGTCACTAGACCTTCTTGACCCAACTCTCTGAATGCATTCTGATCAGAAACATACCCACAACCACAGATATCCACACTATATATAGCCCAGGTACCTAACTTGCCTATTTTCAGCCACCTTTACCTCCCCTTACCACATTGCACCAAAATGAATAAAGCTGTTGGCACTTTACACATATAATTGTACCCATTTATATCAAACCTATACACACTCGATCTAATCTTTAAATACAAAATACCTCACGAAAAATTACAAGAAAATTAATTTTTTTGCCCTGTAACAATAACTTTTTGTATCAGATTTCAATTTTAAAGACTGATAGAAAATCCACACAAAATATGACATCAGAACACACATTAATACATATACAGCACTTATTTGAAAATAGACTTTTCTAAATGAGAAATACATTGTACTCAATTTTTTTACCAACAGGCAAGGGAATCCATGCAACATGTCAACACTCTGTTAAGGTGAATGCTCAACATAGTGAAAGTGGCAAGTTAGGTATCTAGGTTACATATCTTGAAGACACCTGTGCATATAGCTAAAGAGATTTCCAATGTTAGATAAAAACACATTGAAAATAGAATGTTGATAAAACGTTTCAAATTCCGATATTTGTTACTGCACATGTGCCATAGTTTGATAGTGCGTGTGTGTGTGTGTGTGTATTGGTATGGAGATGTCTGTTTTCACAATAAAATATGCGCAGCTTTGGATGCGCAAAGTGTGTAACTGAAATTGCTCATTTTATTTTCTATCTTTCACATACTTTTAAACCTCAGCACATATGGAGGGTTGGACATCTCTTCAGCTATAAGTTTCTGATTCTGATAAGATTTGATCATTTCAAGTTATTTCAACTGGTTCTATATCAGATATCAGAATAATAATATTTTCATTTCACAAAACTGGCAATGAACAAAAACCGAAATGGTTGATTTAAATGTAACTTCTTCAGAACACTCTAACTTTAAGTGTAGCTCTTTTTCACCATATCAAACATGGTTATTGTGGGGACATCACTCAAATAACGTATTAGGGGCTTGCACCCCTCAACGACAGTCACTGCCCAAAGGCTGGCAATAATTGTCTACATGATGTAAAACATAAACACACTGGTGCATTTGTATGTTCGTACCTGTACGTATATACAGGTAAGATACATTGGACGCGCCTAGATCAATTATCTGATAACGATCTCGGTGATGTCACGGCCCGGTACCAAACGCGCTACGTCGTTTCTTATCACCCCAACGGAGGCAAGAAACGACGTAACGTATGACATAATTACGTACATATACGTATGTATGTGTGTCTGTGTGCGTGTGCCAAATTTGGTATATAAACTCTCGAAACTAGCTACAAAATCGCCAGTGTTTGCCGAGGATTTGGCTCTCCCGTACTTTACAGTACAAAGTGGCAGAACACGCAAACTCTGTTGAAGACCTTCTTGAGTGAATATCTCTCACAACAAGGTATTCCACAGTTATAATTTTAGATTTTCATTCCTGCACCCATTCATAAGAATTTTAATCAATAATTTTGCCAAAGAAATCGTCCATATTTTCCGATTGAATCTTACTACGTTGGTATTTTCATAACGCTCAAACTCATCTACCGAGGATAGGTGGACGCCATATTATTTTGAGTAAAATTTTCGAAACTCTCTCTCACTACTTACCCAAGTCTGGATCACCGTTGAACAGATTACTAAAATGAATGCTGACATGGCCGACGTCTAAATCGATTAAAACATTATTGACGTGGAAATACGTCATGTCATTAACACGAAATTTACTTCCTTGCATTTGTACATTTCCTTCTACATTGGCTATTGAAAAAAACAAAAAAAATAACAATAGCGTTGAAAATAATTGTCGAATGCACTATCTTGAAAATGCGAAGTATTGACAAAGATAAATTACGAAGAATGTATAAAAGGCTTACTGTAATTTCCTTCTTTGAGACCGTTTCCGTTAAGTGGCAGCATCAATAATCTGCCATTAATCTCGTATAGAGCCTTCGTCACTAGATTTGGAAACAAAATACGAAAACGAACTTGGTCGTTTTCTAAGTTGACGCTGGAAAAAAAAATGTTTTCAAGATAAATACTCGTCCATATAATATTTAATATGAGATTTACTTTTGCACCGAGAATATAGGCTATAGAAGTCTATATTCGGAAGAACAGAAAAAAAAAAGAGATACCTATACATATGTTTTCATTTAGGTTATCAGTGAGTTGCAAATTATACTTAATTTCGATTTCGATCGAGAAATTCTCGGGCTATCGTCATGATCATATTCACAATCACATTCCTATAGCCTAACACTGAAACACAATAATAGGCTACAAAAGTGTGCTGTCCATCTGTCTGTCTGCTTGTTTGACGGAAGTTGTGAAAACGGCTGAGGATTTTCTCCTTAAAATAGGATTAACCTATATAGGTAGTACCTATACTAATAAATTCTTCCAGAATATTTTGAATTTTCCTTCATCTGGATCTATGTTTGGTAGAATTTGAGAAAACATGATTCTCTTTTCAAAAGGATATTAATTCAATTGTGTTGGTTCTCATATCGTTTTATTCAGTCCAGATTGAGTTTATTTACTTGGAAATTACAAATTTGTTTAATTAACGTCAATATTTATCTTGATTTTCAATGTTTATTCTATCTAAATTAGAATTTCAAAATCTCATGTGAACAATAGGCTCATTATGTGTCGCCCTGCGCTCTTCATAGGCTGAGAAGCCAAACAATCAGATCATTATTTTATAATCTTGACACCTCAAATGGTACCAACTACAAATATCATCTAAAAAAACAGTGGGCTCATATAATAATATGTGACCCCTCCTGGTAATTTGTATCCAGTGTTATCAGTTATCACTAACTTATCAGTGATTGTTTTTTTAGTACAAGTTTCTTCCATAGTCACCAACATTCACTATGGCATCGTGGTAGAGATGATGTACTCCACCGCAAGATAGTGAGTTTGAATCCCTATATTGGCAGGTTTTTTTTCTTTATTGAAGTGAAACTTCTTTGCTCTGGGTTGTAAACTAAAAATGATCATGCAATAAAACTTTTAAAACAACATAATTAAAACAATAATGTAATGAAGCAAGTGAAACAAAAAAATGTTACCATTGACCCTCCTTACAAAAGCTAGGCCCAACTCTGTTTTATTCATTTCCCTTTTCGCTGTCTCTATACATTAAAATTAATTGCTTTCTTATCAGTGGTATGAAAGTTGGGTGATTTAATTTTGACGTTGAAGTTTTCACCAATTGGTGAATACAATTTTTTAAATTTATAAGACTTTTTCTGTATTTTAATGTTTATGCAAAACAAAAAATGAAAAATGACGCTGCCAACAAAACATTCATTATTC
This sequence comes from Ericerus pela, assembly GCA_011428145.1. Classification (NCBI taxonomy): domain Eukaryota; kingdom Metazoa; phylum Arthropoda; class Insecta; order Hemiptera; family Coccidae; genus Ericerus; species Ericerus pela. The sequence goes on along the minus strand of WOFM01000314.1, from coordinate 33,397 downwards.
AAAATACAAATTTCATCGTAACAAGTTTCACTTCTACCATGTGTCCCAGTACACAATCTTTTTTCTTTTTGTTTTTAAGTTTATTTTAGAATTTTGGACATAGAACTTTGGTGGGATGGATCTTATAAGTCTTATAAAAGTATCTTTAAAATGTTCATTTCTACTTGACTTAGGTTTCTATTCAATACATTAGTAAATTTGTTTTATCCTATTAAATTTATTTCCATACATTTTCCCAAATCTAGCATTTGTATAATCCATGCAGTGAAAGATGGTTCTTACATCTTAAAATAATATTTCTAAATATCAGTTTGTTTTGAATTTTTATACTTCAATTATCACGTATTTTGCTAACAACATTGAGATGAGTGGCGACAATGTACGTAAAATTGATTCAAAATTTTAAAATTGTTGTGGGGTGCATTTTGTCTCATGAACCATATTTTGTTGTGTGAAACTTGGCTAGCCAAATGTGGAAACACATTATGAATTTAAAACTTTTCAGTGGGTCCAGGGTCCCACAGCCGACTTTTTGTTCAACTCATTAATTTTACTATTCATTCAGAATAATCTACATGAAGTGTCATGTCTTAGATCTATTTTTGATTTTCTTCTTCTAAAACAAGGTGATTAACTGATGACTATATCACCAGTCCAAGTCCTACTGATGAAAAAAGGGCAGATGTTTGAATGCACATTAATAATAGGCTGCTGATGAGCTCTTATAGGTAATTGTTGCACTCGATCTCAAAATAAAGTTTAGCGCCATAAATTTTATTTTTGACAATTGAATCTGAAGTGTATAATATTACATATACTTAGATGCTGTTTTATTAGGAATTTTTGCACACTACATTGGGCTGCAGTCAGTGGCTAAGTCTAAGACTATGATTGGGTCTCTGCTAAATTTGATAGGTGCCTGAGATGTTATTGGCAATGGGTAGCTACGCTGAAATTTTGTTGTTATTGGATTTATGCCAAAAGCTTTCTAGGTAGAGTATATTATAGTATCTACTCTTAGTGTGTCATTGAAAAAAGCTGTAGTATACTTGATATTTCTATCCAGTCACTTGATAAAAACCTACTACGGTGGGTTTTCACCAGATTTCATACATTTTTTAAACTTTGATAAATTTCTCCTCTTTCTTATCTCAATAAGAAAGAAGTCAAATTTATCAACCAGCTAATTTCCCCAATATTTTGGTAAGATATAGCTTGCTTTAACTTATCCAAATGTAAATGAAATCACTCTTCATTTTACTGTCTTGGAAACATGTTCCTGCTTTTTATTACATTTTTGATGTCTCGAGTTTTGTTTCAACATAAAAACCTAACTTTACAATACTTCTTTTATAATTTTGTATCCAATCAACCTGTTGTAATCTTGTAATTATATGGTATGTTATAAAGTTATGTATATTCTTATGCCTAATATACGCCAGTCTTTGGTTACAAACATGATGAGTTTTATTTACATCATGTCCTGCTAAAAAGGTATTGAGGTCAATCATCAGGGGGAAATCATGATTCTTTCAGAACAGTAGTTTCGATGATAAGGTAAATAATCTAAACTGATAGCCTGTTTCCATTCCTAACTTTAATTTCAAAAACAAGGTAAAAATACGGAAGTTTTGCTGATACAAATCCAACCTTTTGACTGGCTATCCATCACTGCAAACTGCATTAAATTGGACTCTGGTATGTTATTTCGTCATCTACGTACGTTTTACTTGTGATCAGTTTTAGATGTGATTTTGTGTTTTGCCTTATGGACTTGGTTTTGGTGTCACGAGGTCACCCCATCTGGCAAAGCACAAAGCCATAAGGTAAATAGTACATTGATGAGAATAATTTTCCTGTTGACGTTCTTCTCAAGATTCTTTACATTAAAGAACTTTCTCACCATATCCAAGAAATACCGTACACCCACTTTGGATGTCTCAGTATAGGTACTGACATTACGAAACAGCTGCCGAAAACGTCCTTAGAAAAACAAAATAATAGGTTGAAAAACTCTGTGCTCGATTCCAATTAATTGAATGCCCACAATTCTCGACTACAGATTACTAATATTAATGTAGTTATTCAAATTAAAACGGGCAAGGACCGAATTTAACGTATCTGTACATAACTGATATATCGGTTAGAAACTCACCGAAAATCTTTGAGCTCGAACTGAGATATGCCCCACAAATGAAGATTGCGATAAGTGGTTCGTAAATTCATGGACGAACCTTTCCCTTGGTTCATCGTTATTTCAGGAATAATTAAAGGCTCGAAAGATGGTATACTTAGTTCCGGAATACCTGATAATGACGAAATAATCGATTAGGTACTTACTTAATATTGTTTATAAACCTAATCTTTTACGATTGGTCGATTGTCGGTGGAAAACAAGAGTGAATGTAAAACAATTCGGTACCTACTACCTACGAAGTTGTTGTTATTTTCTGAATATTTCGTGTGACTTTTGTAAACATAGGCGTATCGGTAGATAGAAGTTATGTGGCTATTAACGCTCTTCTTTTCTTACCTGTTTTCAGAAACGGACGTAATTTCTCGAAACTTTCTTTCATGCATTTATTAAGCTGCGGATCACTTCGATGACAAATTTTCATGTACGAACCTGCAGCGGGTAGAAAACAGGATAAATAAAAATGTGTTCCACATTAAAAAATGAGTAAATAAAACGAGATTGTTCCATCAAATACAAAAATGAGTACTATTATAGGAACGTGTTCTGTTAAATTACCTACATTTGAGTTAAATGTACTTTTCAAGGTGTCTGATTTGCGATTAAATAAATTTTTCGCGTTCACATAGAACTGACTTAGACATACCTGCGTGTTTAGGGGCAAAATGATGTATCGGTTGGATTATAATTTTTGCTCTTTTTTTCTTTTTTTTTGCTATTCTTTCGAAGTTTTGAGAGATTTGTTTTTTAATCTACGCTGTACGAAACAAGAACTATAATTTGCTGGTAATTGTGTCTATCAACTAAAAGTTCGGAAGTACTAACCGATAACTTCAAGGATAAAGGTCGTGCGTATCAGGGAAAAAATTATTCGTTCCAGGAAGAGGTTCTATGACCCCACATAGCTGCGTTCGTCTATATAAGTACATTAATTTATTCTACGTGGTTATCACAACGCATATTATGTGGATTCGCTTACATTATAGGCTTGGTTATTGTGTGACAATAGATTTATCATTTTCATCGAAGATGCGTGTTGCTTCAGTAGAAATACTCGCATCACTTATGCTATATAATACGTTAACGCCTTCAAATTAGTCCATTGAATTTGCTTGAAACGAAACGTTTTGTTCTCGTATATCGTCTGGGTGACTGTGTTCTATTTTCTATTCGCCATTTCTCTGCTACACTCATCTAATCTCCTTTCAACTCTTTTTGATAAATATTGATTAAAGTAGATATAACCTACTCTATGTACTTCAGAGTTTGAATAAAATTGGTTTATTCAAGTTGAGGCGAGAAGACTAAGGAGCAATGACGTAGCCACGATTTTCTCAAAGGGGAGGAGGACTTAATGGGAAAAAATTTCTCTCCTTTTCCCTCATTTCTAACGGAGAATTTTAATAACTTTTTTTTCTTATTGGGGGAGAGACCGCAGATGAACTTGTCAACCATCTAAGGGGACCAAGAAATTTTAATTAAAAAATGTTGACCTTCACCTTCCAAGCTAGGGCCGTATACAAAGAAGGGAAGATTCATAAATTCGAAATATAATTTCGCGAGCAGAGCGATTGATATAATTTCTGCATATTTTGTATTATGATTTTCTGATTTTCATGCCAATTTTCATTATTTGTCATGACATTAAAAAACATAATGATCTCACTCTGTGAAATTCTGCTTTAAAAAAATCTGAAAGGGAGATTTATGCCCCTAATCCCACTGGCTACGCCACAGCTAAGGTACCTCGACAACTTGACAAATATAATTATTCAGAAATCAGGGAGATCAGGGTTGCCTGTCTGCCACTCTCATACCTTTGTTATGGCCTGTAAATTGAATTTCAGAACTTCTTTTTCTGTTCATCTCGAATTTTTTTAGTAAGATATTTCAGGCCCTTACATCACTACAATAAATGTACAACCCAATGAAAATTATTCGTCAAAATTATTTCGCCAATATTATTCCGTTAAATTATTTCACCAGTATTTTCTGTCAATTATTTTGCCAATATTTTCCCTCATATTTGATGCGCATGTCCTACTACCCATATAGCTACAAGGATACACGTAAAAAAAAGAAAAAAAATTTTTGTTGTCCACACTGAAACAACGAATTCTACACTGTTACCCAACTGTGCCAGCAAAAATTCAGGGTTGGCGCAAGCCAAAGCGCCTCGGTGCTTTTTTTAAAATAAAGCTAAATATAGACTAACTTCTTATATTTTTTCACTCACCATTATTTTGAAATTTTATCAACTTTAATTTTTCCCATTTTAAAAATATTACCAAGCCCACTGCTGTAAATCAATGCATATTAAATGAAAAAATCTTACAACATTTTTGATGTTTAATACAAAAGCTCTCCCTCCCAGCAAAAAAACCACACAAACATGGATAAACTTGATAATGTCCTGATTTTATCATGCATGAAATTCTTACCAAGGTTGGATAAACTGATTTCATCCATTAAACATATCTGATTAAGCCTCTTTATCAATTTGTATGTCTGCAGGTCACAGAGGGTTCCAAAAAGTTCCACCAATATTTCACTTAGCAGTGTATGTAATCTGTGAAGTATTTTTCCGCATATTTAAGGCACAGAAGTACCGCAGGAAGTATTATTCAGTTTGCAGGGGCTACAATGCTAGTTAGTTTTGAGCCACAAATTTTAAAGTTGTATTATCAATATTCGATAGTTTACAAGCATATACATACATACTTACTGATAAGGTAGAGGAGACAAAGATGTCTCACCTTTTGAATTATTGAAATAGGTTTGGATAGGCCAGATGAGAAGAGACCATATTTGGCACATATGTACTTCAAGGCCTTATGCATTTTTACCACCATTCAAGCAAATGTTTATTCAAAAATAACTAAGTAATAAAAAAAATTTTTAAAACTCTAATTTTGGCCATCTTATCCGATGGGATGAGTAAAATGCCACATAGTGGCGGCTAAGACGGCTTATAGAAATTTGCATGCATTTCAAAACAAAAAATTCAAATCCAAAATTATCAAAAAAAAATCTATGAAAATTAAAGAAAAACTACATGGTATCATTTTTCTTGGCTATTAAAAATAGAAACAAATCAGTTTGAATTGTTTTCTGAAGATATTCTTCAGTCCTTGAAATCACAATATGTTTGTATTTCCCAAAATTTGACTAGAGACAAAAAGGAAAATCATAGGGTGGTACCTAATTTTAATTAATCATTAACTTTAATCAATTAAATACCATTCTGCAATGATTAATTTCAATATTGGTGTAGCATCTTAATCGCTATGAATGTTGGCCATATTAAGCAATTTGAATTTTTTATTATTTCACATTTTTTAAATTAAATAATGACAGTCAAATCTGCGAAATTAAATTCTATCGCAATCTACACAAAATTTGCTAATTATTTCATAAGTTATTGGAGGAAGTGAGATAATTCATTCCCATAATAACTCAAAATTCAAGTTAATTATTTTTAAGCTTGTCATCAAACCACAATTCACTTTAAAATAAAATGAAAGGAGAAACCAAGATTTTTTGTTACAAAAACTTGAACAGAAGGTCTGTTGACTACCCTGCACATACCAGTGATGTCATTTTCCGCTTAACAGTGCTATCAGCATGAGTTTGTGAAAGTGCGGCATTTTTGCCAATCTAGCATCTTTGCCACCTTTACCTTACTCATTGATATTATTATATCGATATATATTATTATAATGTATATCAGTATAATATCTCTTGATAAATTGTGATAAAAATCTGTCGATTGCAGAAACCTATCAGTTGAGAATTTCAAAAAGTCTCTTAGTAAAATCATATTCAATGAGAAAGAATAAACCTTATTTTCTTGTGATAAAAATAAAATTATGTACCTGGTACCTACTTACTACATGAAATCGAAGTAGATACCCAAAATAGTTGAAAATTGGTTGAAGAGAACTAAGGTAAAGGTTAAAACTTTTATATTTTCGAACGTTAAAAAAATACAAAATTGTGTAAGTTGATTTCTACACCTAAGCTAGGAGTAACTGACTAACATGATAACATTATTTAACTGAGGGAAAGAAGATTTTTGGGTGATGTTCAAAAACAGTATAACATTTTTGAGTGATAATACATAAGAATGCAACGTTTTTAGCGTGATGTTACAGAAAAGTATAATGAATTCTTAGATTAACAAATTTCACATAGTTTACCTCACAGTCAAAATTCTTATGATGTAGGCTAATTTTTAGGCTGTGGTGAACAAGAATTTTTTATTAAGTGTATATTTCTATACTTCTGCGTAATTAGATTAATTATCCATTAACATCTAAAATAGTTGCTAAGAAAGGTCATTATACCGCAGCACATAATGTCATCATGTTTCAAGACTAGTCGAATGTATTGGCATAGGAATACAGAATTTTTCAGCGTAAAATTTGATTTTCTTGCAGGTATTGTTCGTTGTTTTTTTCCAGAAATCCATTTTTTTGGCCGTCTAGTGCTTTGACTATATAACTTAATGGACGGCTAGAACTGATAAGAAATACATAGGGTTAAATGGAACACCGCTGAAGGCACTGTTAACAGGCATTCTTTTTACAAAAAATGACCTTTGGTGATAAGTGATAGTGATTCCAAATTTCCAATTCCGGCTAGCAAAAAATTAATTTTTATATTTCGTTATTTTAGTAATTAAAATTATATTTGAAAATAATTAATTTTATTATTATTCTACTTTGCCATTGACACATGATAAAATGGCATTATTTGTAAGTTTACAGAATAATTAATGACAAAAATATGTAATACTTTACTAGAACTTCATTCCACTCAAGAACGGAGTTCTAAACCTAGTAACATTCTTATCATTTATTGAAGATGCTTGAATTGGAATTATACCCAACACCCTCCTCAATTTGAGAGCTGAAATAAATGAAAATATAAAAATACAAAGAAATTAATGTCAAAAATGAATAAAACAATCGAATTTATCCCACAGAATAAAATAAATCACAAAACAAATTACGAATGACAAGTAATTAATGATTGATGATCAAACTGAATCAATACAACTATCAAAAAAACAAAATAATAAAGAACAGAATACTACTTTAACGATAATACACACAATTAATGAATGACAAGTGATTAATTATATCAATTAACACGGTAAAATTCGTTTCTGATGAATAAAAATATGAAAATGGATCGAAAAATATGACGTTAAATTGATCAAAAAACAAACTGAAAACTGAAATAATACTTCACAAACTAATTTGTGAATAATTTTCGTTATTTGGAGATTTGAAGAGGCAGTCAGAAAAACGAATCATATTTAAAACGTTACTCACAAAAATATAACTCAGTACAAATTCGGTTTTCACACAAAGTACCTTTTTTGAAAAGTAACGCCTGCATTTTTTACCCTCAAGATTTTATTATTTCTAGCTGTCCGTTAAGCTATATAGTCAAAGGTCTAGTGTTTGAAAACTATTTAGTTCACAGGGCCATGAGCCAATATAAAAAGAGTGAAGGAGGCGATCACTGGCACCAATATTGAAATAAATATGGAGAAAAAGAGAAGAATCTTACTAAAGACGTTTTTTTCGTTCTTTAGCACCAACCCTCGAAAATCCCAATTTTTCTCTTTCCAAATTCAAATTCACCTCCTCCATTCAGAAATGTTGTATCGACCTACGAACTAGTCACGACAAAGCTACCTGAAGATTCAAAATTTTCAAAACTCTGTCAAACAAATGAAAAACCTAATTAATCTGGAGTCACTTCCCGAGCGTCTCGTCATTTCTTACTCAAAGAATAAAATTATACATTCGCATTCGTAGAAGCCATAAAAACCAACGAAGTGTATTAATTTATAACGTTAATTCTAAGCTACCTACTGTACGATACAATTATCTGATTTTATAACGACATAATTCTGTTCTATAATGAAACAAATTATGATTATTCATACGGTTACCGCTTCAATTATCCTGTCATAAAATTTTTATTTTATTAAGTTGAAACTTTTTTCTCCTTCAAAACATTTCCATGAAAACACAAATATTGGAATATTAACGTAGGTACTACTATACTTATTATTTACGGTATAATATTCTTCATGCTTCAAAGAAGACGGAAGGGCAATTTTAACACTTTTCTTCATATTTACGTTCAAAATTAAAATTTATAGGTAATCCTCCATTCATGAATATGAGTGTATAGATGCGCAGAAATTGAAATTATACGCTAACATTCTGAAAAACTTGTTTCCACCACACCCTGAAAATCAACTATTATAAAAAAAAATTCGCGTTCAATTATAATATAGTCTCGACTGTGGTTTTATTATTCATTCGATGAGATAATAATCATAGAATATAATATAATATACTACAATATTTCCTCAATATTGTACAAACACTCCATTCCTCATCTACACGCTATTCCTACCTGTAGTAACGTGACATTCGATATTTTCATTTGGGACAGAAAACGTGACGTTTTCTTCAATATATTTGGTTATATTATGGATTTGATCGTTCGGCATTGCTGCTCCCAATAAGTATTTGTATTCACCGTAGGTATAAATTGTAGAATCGTTCAAAATCTACTTCAACACCTGTCGAGTACCTATCTGATTTGTTTTAAGAAAATACAAAATGGAATGATCCATTTTCGACAAAGTTCATCAATTCCTTCATCTATATATTAAATTCAATTTACACTATTAAGTCGATATATTCGACAAGCGTAATAATTTTTTAACAAACAAACGCAATTTAAGTGGAAATTTATTGACTTAGATTTTCAGTTACATTTTTTTATAATTTTACATGTGGCACTTCACGGAGGTATAACCTAAATTACCATCGAGATTATGTATTTTTAGCGTTTGTGAAACATGTTTTTGGACTCTGTGCAAAAAGTGAATTGTGTTGATTAGTACACCATTCCAGGTAGGTACATTTAAAACGTACCTACCTGTGAGACGTAGGTTCTTATTTGACAATATTGGCACAGAATTTTCCACTTCAAAAGTGGGTGTTGATCACGAACCTCTTCTCAAAGTGACTAATTGAAAATCTCGCCTTACCTCGATATAGACACTGAGATAAATATAGAAATTATGTCACTGAAAATTTATTTTTCTTGTATAATCTCCATTAATATATTGATTTCATCGTAAAATTAAAAAAGTGAAAAAAATGTTAAGTGCTGAGCATACTAAGAAAAACAAACATTAATATATACAAAAACATATAGTTACAAATACATGAGTTAACATTCATTCCATCTTAAGTTCATTTTATTATTGCATCTAGCTGCAAGGAAGTCGGAATTTACCTACTTAATAAGAAAAGTTCTTTGTCAAAAACTAGATCTAAATTTTCAAAAAAAAAAAAAAAAAAGTAATCAAAATATGCTAAAAATACGAACATAACTAGGTATACGTTATAGCATACCTATTTGAAAATTTCTCCAACAATACCAACTGGAATTGTTGCAGTCGGCGCTTCTTTCCTTCATCATGTAGACTTGTGTGTCAATCACATCAAATTTTATAGGCAGGCACTTATTTAGCAAAACTTTTTATTTAACGCCAATTTCAATAATTATTGAAGATTTTACCAGAGAAATTTTAACAGGGTTAACTTGTATATTTTTAATATGTTTTTTTGAAGTTTTATTTCTATTATCTGATAACAATTGTTTCGGTGCTTCTTCCTTTCACTTAAATTCGCTTTGTCAATTTTGCTTTGAAACGAACAGTTTTTTAAATATAATTCGAGAACAGAATATTTTCCCAAGGTAAAAAAATATTGGAACAAAGTAAAAGAAATTCGAATAAGTCAATTTAAAAACAACCCTCTTTTTACGAAGTTAATTGAAAAAGTCAAATCAAGGTATGGATCTTTTAGACAAGGGACGTGTAAGAATGAGAGAATATTGATCTGCAGTTAGCACCACCTGATACACCATAATATAAGGGAGCAGCACACGTTGCAGAGCAGAATAAGAGCATTAATACAAGAATTACCCTACTGGCAAAACAGTGGCAGGTAAGCCGCCTAAAATGAGGTGTACATACGCCTGAGGGTATAAATTGAGCCTAATGAAGGTGTATGTCCATCCTCTTGGTGTTTTTTTACTCTGATATTGAGACATATTCACGACTGATAATTTATTTCTTGTAAATGAGGTGTAAAAGAAGGCATACATATACCTGCTGTATTATACACTACATTTTTGATGTGTATTTTAGAGTGTACGTCTACATGCATATTACTTGGCTGATATACATTCTATTTTTTGTGGTGTACTCTGAAGCTAACGAGATTTAAATTCATTAAAAAAACACCACGTCTGGAATATAGTAGACCGAACAGTCATTGATGAAAATGGGAGAAAACCTAATGTTATAAATTCTCTATGGTTGTTTAAAATCAAACTCAAACCACTTGAAGGTGTTTGCTATTAAGGGAAACTAGTGGAACAAGGATTTAAAGACAAGTGGGAGTACAGCTTATAGGAGATTTATGCACCAGTAATGCCACTGGCAACTGTATGAAATTTACTAGCAATATTAAATAACTACAATTTAGAAATTTGCCAGTTAGACGTGAAAAATGAGTTTTTGCTTGGAGAAATTATCAGTTCTATTTACATAGTGATTCCAAAAGGAGTGATGATAAACCCTTCAAAATGGGCAAGTAAACTCTGCATGTTAAATAAATCAATATACAGTTTGATAACTAGTCCATAAAGTTGAAACTATTTCTTTACCATAGAGATGAATAAAAGAGGCTTTGTCAGTGATGTAAAAGATCCCTAAGATAAATTTGTAATATGGATAGCATAAATATTGTTATCAGGTTACTGTTCAGAGTCAATCGAACAGTTAAAGGAGAAGATATGTAAAATATTTAAGTTTTCTAACATGGGTATACTCAAAGAATACCTGAGTATTGAAATAGGGAGAGATCTGAGCTCTAATAAAATGGTGTTGAAATAGTTTCATTTTATAAATAAATGGTTACGAAGATTTAAAATGGAGAATTGTAAACCATGCAAGACCCCCATGATTACAAGATAGGGGAAATCGAGAAACGATAATAATTATCTATGAACAGATTGAGGAGATAAATCAAACAGGAGAAAAATATCATTTTAGAGAGAAGAATTAATCTACAGAGTTAGGAGATTTAGATATTGGAGAAATCTAACTTAAGGTTTTTTCACTGTTCAAAAGGTTTTTCCTCAAGCAAATCTAAAAGCGAGTGAAGCTTTATTATTTTTTGGCGTTTTGGAGTTTTTCCCCTTTGTAGTTTTTTCCAAGAATTTCTTTTACCGCATCAAACTAAAATCTGTCAATCAACGAGATGTATCCTGAAATTTCGAAGCCAACTGCATTATTCAACCAAGGAAGGAGTGATTGAACTGCACTAATTGTTTGAGTATTTGTTGGCAACACTGATATTACTACAGCTAGGTAGTTATTATTCTCTCGATATTTCATTACTATTATTATTCGATCTTGTGTTTTCACTCAGAGTTAACATATGCTCTGTTACTCTTTCTCAGTAAACATATTAATTGGGGCGGTTCATGAGTGTTTTCTGTTAATTATTCTATCATAAACTAGGTACTTCTTTCTTTCGTCGTCTTTAGACACAATTTATTCAACGGACATATTCCCCCCTTCCGATATCGAATAATAAGATATTCATTTTTCGAATTTATTTACATAGAGGACAATTTATTATCATGAGAAGATGTAAACCTAAAGTGATTTTCAAACTAATTTTATGCCTGCAGGTTTATTAAAAAATGAAAAATCATATTTTCAGCGATAAAAATTTGATAGCCCAACATAAAACTCGAAAGCATTTGACAGGTAAAATTTGAATAAAACAGAGATTAAAATCTCACAGAGTCGAGAAAAAACGAACTAGCGAGTGTTTCAATGGTATAAATATCGTGGTTCCGCCCACGAGGCTCCGGCGCACAGGCGATGCGCCGGGGTTCTCCCACTACCTCCGGTAGTGGACATACTGGTGTTGAGGCAACGCCAGTTGTGAGAAACATGTACGAGGTACAGGTGTGTGACTCCAACAACATTTTACTGTCTCCTGGACGTTAAACTCATATTATATATATAAGACTCTACCCACTACATGGTAGCAAGAGCACTGTATATATCCCCTGAATTTTCGTAATTCGCTTTGGGAATCATGAATTTTTGTAATTCGCCTCTAGAATTGTTTCTAGCAAAAGGAATTTTAATAATTCTGAAAACCCAAACACGCTTCCACTCGAAAATTCGTTTTCGCCTAACTCTCAAAATAAAATGGGAAAAATTTCCTCGGAAATAAACTTTTCTTATAATAATATTTAATCCTCACAGATTAACAGAAAAGTAATTTCTGTATTCATCTTTAACGCACCTACAATCCTAGAGATTCGTCAATAAAGAATAATGCCTAAATTAAATTAATTTACGACAGCCATCTTTCTTTTATTCATCGTAATAATGCGACGAAAAAATTATTATTATAATTTTTCTCGCCGCCCCCAGCGTTCTGCTGACAAAATAATTCAAACGAATTTTGTTCTTGTCATTTGGCCGATAAAAAAGTATTCGTAAAGAATCGGTAAACACGGCTGACGAAAATATACACGAAATTAATAATTCCGATATTCTCGTTCAAATAACGAAGTTTTTTTCTCTCCCTATTTTTTTTTCTATACGAAAATAATAGCCGCTGTTCTAGAACACGCACAAACTCGGGCGAAACAATCATCATTTTTTTTGCTTCGAAAAAATATACGATTTCTCGTAAATCAAGGACACGAGCGAACTATAATGACACACCCCTAAATACGTAAAAAATCGCTGCACTGCAACGAAAAATGGACAATTTTTACGTATAATACATCGTCTTGGCGTGATTCGTATAAAAAAATCCCTCGATATCTAGATATCGCCCGCACACATACGTAAGAATTTACGTAACGAACATAAAACATACCCATACATACGCAATGTATAAGGTATGCTGCGTCAGCAGCGACAACAAATAGGCAACCGAATTCTCTACGAGGACGAATGTGCGCGCTAAAAATAGACGCGCATATTGTCCTTCGACCTGTATTCTTTCATATCGATACACATCAAGTGCATCTTTATTGTTTCAGTGTCAATCGAATTCTTGTTTTCTTGCCTTTATTAATTGATTTGTTGTTGTTTTTTGTTCGTGATCTTTTGTTTTGTGTGTGATAATTATATTTTTTTAATTTTATGCAAATCTTAATTTTCTTTTTTATTATTTGCAACATTTCTTGTTCGTTTCTTGAATCCTACCCTTTTTTTGGTGTAGTGGGCATCGTCCATTTTGAAGAAACAGTGGAAATAAGAAATCAGTAAGTACTGACCTTTAACAATAATTATTAATTTTTTCATAATTCATAATTATGTTTGCATACCTAGGTATATGGCCATTTCATCTTACTGATGTAAAATTTTTTTTGTTTGAAATATTATTGGCAAATGAATTATGCAAATTCGTGATACAAAACAGCCTGTTTTATGATTTTTTCCTTTAATAAATTTTTAGAGATACAATATTTTTGCCTCAATGATTAATATTTCGAAGAATAGGCATAAAACTTAATTCAGTGAATTTGTCTTAGTTCGTGAACCTAAAACGGCCTGTCGCCCCAGGGTCACGCTCAAATTTTTTCAAACAAAAAACTTTACCTGTTTGACAATTTTCCTAGGAAAAAATACGAAATCTGACTGATTTTACATGACTATTTAGAATTTTTCGAAATTTAGGAAAACATTTCCGGTAATATCCTTAAAGCTAATTTCTTTGGCATCATTGGATAATGGTCAGATAAAAATACATATTTTTATGCATAAATATTTGTTTTTTCATTCTTAGTGAATTGTATCTGGCGTGACAAAAATACGTCTTATCGTACTAGGGTCACGCCCGATTTTTTTTGGACATCTCCAAAATAAATAATTTTTTTATTCTTAGTGAATTGTATCTGGTGTGACGAAAATACGATTTATCGTACTAGGGTCACGCCCGATTTTTTTTTGGGATATTTCCAAAACACGCATTTCAACGAATTTGGCTAATTCTGTGTATTCGCGAATAAAAAATGTATATTCGCCCCAGGGTCACGCCCGATTTTTTTTCTGAGCCTAAACACTTAGAAAAGTTTACGAATTTTGATGAAAAATTACTTCGGTAAAAATTAAACAATTCGTCATCTTTGGATAACAAAAATATATTATTTTTGCGAAAAAAAAAAAAATAAAAATAAATTTTTTTTTTCGATCCGTAATAGCAAAACCTAGCGTTTTTCCTTACGCGTAATCAGAGTAGGCAATTTCCATATACACTCGAAAACATTACGTCCGCTATTCTTTCCGAATTAAAAATTCGTAACATTGACCTACATTTTCTTTAGGCCAATGCTCTCGTAACCTAGATTACGTATAAGAATAAAAAATTTTTTTTTCTTACAAAAAATTTTTTTTTGTTTCTTATTTTTCTTTTACCATATTGATGTAGACGAATGTTATTACGATATATGACGAATACTTCGCGTATTTTTACTGAAAATTTTTTTTCTGACTGTAATGAAAACATTTTTTTTCTTAAATCTCTTCATAGAACATCCATTAACATGTCGCAAGAGATTCAGCCGGACAATCTCCCACCCATCCTCGATGATGAGATTGATCTTAATGATCCGTATGCTCTCTTGAATCAACAAGAAGATGACATTGAAGTCCCGGACCTTCCTACAGAAGATGAGGATCAACATCTTCATACAGATGAAGAAGATCATCCGGTTGATCAACCTAGTAATATTGATCCCAATGGATCCGAATATCGATCTTTAACATCATCTGCATCTTACCATTCTGGGACATCGTTCTCGCAGATATCCGAAATAGAGAATTTCAGTGGAACCATCGATGATGTAAAAAGTTACTTGGTATCTTTGGAGAATCTTCTCCAAAAACCGGTAGATCCTAAGGGTGATAATGAAGAGGTATTGTCAGAAATCTCCGCCATAAATATGTGCATTGACGACCTTCAAAAAATCCCCAAAGGAGTGTCGAAAGAGTCAATACTTTCGGCAAAAAGTCTTACTAGGAGTTTGGTAGTGAAAAAATCAAGGATTTTGAAAAAATTCCACACCACGGCTTCTAGTCAACAGACTTCAGAATCTGTTTCTGATTCTGCCGCTGATGCTGCTGAGGCCAAGAAAAAAGCTGAAGAGGAGCAACAGCGCCAGCAAAAAGCTGAGGAGGAACGTCAGCGAGCGAAAAGA
Organism: Ericerus pela; assembly: GCA_011428145.1. Taxonomy (NCBI): domain Eukaryota; kingdom Metazoa; phylum Arthropoda; class Insecta; order Hemiptera; family Coccidae; genus Ericerus; species Ericerus pela. The sequence goes on along the minus strand of WOFM01000314.1, from coordinate 17,856 downwards.
GCTAAAGAAATTGCTCAAGAGTTTCTAGAAACTCGGGCTCAATTTGCCAATATTGCTCAACAGTATAGGAGAGTGGATGAGAAGCTCAAAACGCTCGAATATACTGTTGAGTGGGAGCTGAAGATGTCGATGGCTGAATTCGAGAAGCTCCACCTTCCTCGTGAAGAGACTTCAACAAAGGCTGCGGGAACGAAATCTCAAACCCAACCTGTACCTTCGTCATCTGATCTACAGAAGAATCTCGATTCTGGTAAAACGACGAAGGGACGCCAACAGCCGGTTGTAATTGAAAGTAGGAAAACCATTTCTAATAAACGTAGTTTACAACAAGTGGTTAATGGAAATTCTGCTGAAGTTGAAAGCAACCGTAATCCAAAAAGGATCAGAGGTGAGCAATCTCAAACTTCGGCAGAAGTTCCATTACCTACTCAATTGAATGACTGTTCTTCAATTGAAAATGCTTCAATACCTCGTGTATTGGAAACAACTGTTTCGCAAACTAGCATTCCTTTAATAAATATCGATTCTTTCAATCAGATCCCTAAATGTTGGGAACATGAACCACAGATTCAAATAGAACAAGGTTTTTCGAATCTGAAACCCCCAAAATTTTATCTTGAAAAATGGAACGGGGAGATACTTAGGTATCCAGGGTTCATTAATGGTTTCTTTCTCTATGTTCATCAGAGACAAGATATAGCCATACCCCAAAAAATTAATATTTTACAGGGTGCGCTGCCTAAATTTTTATGTGATAAAATTAGCCATTTTTCACCTGATAAATTGGGATACGACCAGCGCTTAAAATTTCTACATAGTCGTTATGGCAATGAATCTAAAATTCGAGCAGCCTTATGGGAGGAAATTACTGCAATTCCAACAACTACGAATGACATTTCTTCCATTCAAGATGGGTTAGATTCTGTTGTAGTTATGATAGAACGCTATCGTATGGTTTGCAAAACAGTTGATGAAGAACAACTCTTCAATATAATTGTTAAAAAATTCCCGCCCAGGTCTTATTTAACTCATTTAAAAACAAATGAAAGAAATGTTAAATATTTATTCGAAGCACTTCGAAATTTTATTTCAATACAAGAACTTCGTGAACCAACTTGTACTTCGGTACCGAAAAAAGTTAATAGTAACCAAAATAGTAAGCCTAAAGGCAGACAAAATTTTGCAGTCATTTCAAAAGAAATTGATAAACCTAAAAGAAGAAAGGATAAATCCAATCTTAAACGAGGGAAAAAACGTCTGAATCTAGATTCAACAGAAGATGTTAATTCTTTTCTTTCTTCAGGTGTGTTGGGACCAGTTCTACGAACTTCGAAGGGGAAGGAAATTCCAACCAGCGTGTTGAGGACCAACCCCACTCCCACCCAAGGAAGATGTATCTTCTGCAATGGGCAACACCATAGTCACCTCTGTCTCAGAGTGAACACCTTAGAGGCACAAAAAAAGTTCTATGAGGAGCATCAACTCTGCACTCGGTGTGTCCGGAAACATCCTGGCACAGCGATATGCAGAGTTGCACCCCCGATCCATTGCAAATGGTTAACTTGCCTTGCAACGGATCACCATAGTAACTTGTGCCCCAAGGTGGCCTATCCTGTTACACTTCCGCTCGTCGAAGTTTGGAAGGACAGTCTTATTGCATATAAGGCACAACTTCCAGATAAGTGTACGTATAATGATTCAATAAATCTTGCACCAGAAACAAATGTTTCATACCAGGGTATTAATTCTTCTGTTTCTTCACAGACCAGAAATGATTCAATGAATCTGGAACTCACGGTACCAAAATCCGATCAACCCCTAGGAGCTGAAGGATTACCAGTTTTAAGTGAGTCAAAAACTTTTTTTACTAATAATAATACTTCTGCGCATTATTTAACATTCTTGTCGTATGTTCATGCATCACACTTACCAAAACCAGTAAAAATTAATGGATTTTTTGATAGTGGAAGCAAAGAAACATACATTTTCCATACTTATGCAAATAAGTATCTGAAATTGAATTTCTCGGAAAATATAGAATTAATGCGATTTAAAGGTCTTGCTAACCAAAAATCAGAAATTTTTAGATCCCATAAAGTATCTTTCGATCTTCAAAAACCTGATGGAACAACTGTTCCGATTATAGCAAAAACAGTTAGTCATATAGCTGATTCTTTATCTCATCCGGATTTCGTTGAGTTTAAAAAGTTGTACCCTCAATATTCCCATATTGAATTTACAAAAGCAGATCATGAACTTACGATCCATTTGCTTATTGGAAATGATTATATGTGGTTCTTCGTGAGGAAAATTGTACAAATATCTCCTACTTTAACCCTAATTGAAACGGACTTCGGTCATATGTTAGGTGGCACAGTAGTTCCTTTATCTGAAAGTGATGTTTTTATTCCAACATTTTTAACCTCTCCACAGAGTGTCGAAAATTTTTGGAAACTCGATACTTTGGGTATCGAATCCAACAATCTTGTTGAGGCTGAAGCGGAAGCTGAAGCACTTAGATTATTTTACAAAAACGTTCGTTTAGTAAATAATCGTTATCAGATTAGATGGTTGTATAGGTTTAACCCTCCACCATTACAAGATAACTATAGGCTTGCAATCAAAAGATTAGACCAGCAAGTTCCTAAAATGAAACAGAACCTCGAGTTCTTCCATCTCTATGATCAGTATTTCCAATCACTGGTTAAATTAGAAATGATCGAACCAATAGAACATGAACGTCCTGGTGAGTTGATACATTATCTTCCTCACAAAGGCATTTATGATCCAACGAAAAGCACACCACTTCGTGTTGTCTTTGACGGTTCAGCAAAAACAAAAACTTCTAATCATTCTCTAAATGATTGCATGTATAAAGGTGCGATTCTTTTGGCAGATCTAGTATCCATTCTCATAAGTTTCCGCAAAAATCCTTTTGCAATTGTAGCCGACATTCGTAAAGCGTTTCATCAGATCGGGCTTCACCCAGAAGATAGAGATGTAACTCGATTCTTTTGGATGAAAGATCCTCATAAACCTTTAGATCTTAAAAATCTAATTGTTTATCGCTTTTGTCGAGTCCCATTCGGAATTGTAACAGCACCATTTCTCTTGGCTGCAGTCTTATTACATCATTTTCAAATGGTTGATAAGAAATTCCATGATAGTTTTCTTCAACAATTCTATGTGGATAACTTGGCAACTTCCTTGCCAACTTATGAAGCTTTAAAAGAATTGTATGTCAAATCAAACAAGTTGTTTAGTGACATTTCTATGGAACTTGCCCTTTGGGGTACTAATTGTGTTCCGCTTAGAAAGGATTTTGATCCTTCGAGATCTTTGGACAAACCACTAGTCAAAGTATTAGGTTTAGTTTGGGATATGGATAATGATATCATGTACATTCCCACTCCTAAAGCCCTAACTGCTTGTTGGACTAAACGTTTGTTTTTAAAAGTGATGTCCTCCTTTTATGATCCGTTAGGATGGTTCGCCCCAGCTTTTATACCATCTCGATCATTTATAAAAATACTTTGGTCGGAAGGCCTAAAGTGGGATGAACCCATCCCGACTAAATTACAATCAGTAGCATCTGATATCTTAAATGATTTGATGCAATGTACTAATTATTGCCTACCCAGACAATTGTACATAGGGACTTACGACCCCGATACATGTCAATTACATGTATTCACTGATGCCTCTAAAACAGCGTTTTCAATGGTCATCTATATTCGCTTCTATAATAAGAATTTAAACACTTATTCGGTACGCTTTCTGTTAGGAAAATCACGCGTCACCCCTATGAAGCCTATTACAATTCCGAAACTAGAATTGTTAGGTGCCTTAATTGGTGCTAGAGGTTTGCGTACCACTCGCAAACCGATGGACTTGTCAAATTCACCGACATTTTTATGGTCCGACAGTAAGTGCGTTTTGACGTGGTTACTGGAAAGAAAAATTTTACCTCAATTTGTTGCAAATCGAGTATCTGAAATCAAGAGTATTCCAGCCGTAGAATATCGCTACGTTCCGTCAGCTGAAAACCCAGCCGACATTGGATCCAGAGGATCTGTAGTAAATGATTTGGTTACGTCCCTTTGGTGGACAGGACCAGAGTGGTTAAGTCAGGATTGCATCTCATGGCCAAAAACCGATTTGCATGTGATTCAATCACTTCCAGATTTGTCTGAAGATGAATACTCTACTCCAGTATTTTGTACACTTAGAGATTCATTAAACTTTTCCTCAACATTATCTGCTTCAATTCCTGAGATTTCAGATGACATTTTCGATAAACATCGTACAGCAAAGTTGAGAAGAATTAAAAATTCTAAGAAAAGATTTATTCCGCAATTTTTCATAAATTCGCAAACCAATGAATTTGAAATTCAGATACCGGTTTCACAACCGATTCCTTCACAGGAAACGGAAGTGATAACAAACCCATCCTCTCAACCTGTAGATTTGTCAGCTAAATCAGAAAAAGGTTTGAAAACCCAAATAACTTCTTATTCAAATTTCATCCATCCTCCTAGGAATACACCGTTTGGAATTGAAATTGAGAAATTTAATTCTCTGAAAAAGTTAGTTAAAACATTTTCGCAATGTATTAAGGCAATCCGACGTTTTAATCAACGAAGGATTAAGAGGAAACGTTTGTTAACACCCTATGCAATAGTTGGAAATAATTTTCACTTTGCATTACTTTGTTTCATTTATGCGGATCAAAAGAAATATTTTTCGAAATTATTTGAAATACTCCTAGGAGATAATCCGCCCGAACATGTAGCATATGAAAAATTTCATATTTGTTTGGACCCTTCGGGAATTATACGTCTGAAAAATTATCTTCCAGAAATTCCTTATGCTAAGGATATGTTATCGCCTATTCTTATGCACCATAAGTCATATTTGACTGAACTAATTTTGATGCATACCCATCTTAAATTAGTGCATGCCGGAAATAAATTTACAATGTCTGATTTCCGTAGACACTACTTCGTGCCTAGAGCACTGAAAGTGTTACCGCAAATTTTGAAAAAATCTTGCGTGTTATGTAAGAAATCTGAGAACAGACCGTTCAAGCAACCGACGCATTCGTCACTGCCAGATTTTCGTCTTATACCATTTACCCATCCTTTTACCTATACAGGTGTGGATATATTTGGTCCTTTCTCTGTATTTGATAATTATTTACCAAAGAGAAAATGTAGGTTGGCTACACCAACTACGCCCATCTATAAAAAATGGGTTTTAGTCTTTACGTGTCTCTCTACAAGAGCCGTTTATTTGATCTCAGTATCATCTTTGACTACCACAGAAATATGGACTGCATTTCTGACCTTTTTTGCAGATAAAGGAACGCCTAAAGCAATCTTATCTGATAATGCCGCACAATTTCAATTACTCTCGGTATATCTACCAGAGTATTGGTCTACCTTTTCAGAAGAAAATGAAGTGAAAGACAATCTAGAATTGAAAGGCATTAAATGGCACTTTATACCCGCTAAAGCGCCATGGTATGGAGGCGTATATGAACGCATCATAGGAATTATCAAACAAGTCTTTTTCCGTATACACGGACATAATTCTATCTATGCCCATACTTTTCAAGCTAGCTTGAAGGACATTCAGACTATGGTCAATGAACGACCATTATGCCCATCTTCGGATGAAGTAGGTCAAAATACTTTGACACCTTCGCATTTTCTTCATGCGAATCTCGGGTCTTTGACAATCCCGATTGGTCAGACAGTAGAGGATAATACTCCTACAGTCACTCAACTCCAGAAATTATGGAAACTTGACCAAGAATATCTTTCCAAACTTTGGTTATCATGGAAAAGGGAATATCTTTTGTATCTAAGAGATAGACCACCAAGACCGATACCAAATGCGTATCGCACGGTGCCATTTCAACCTGAAATAGGAGACATTGTCCATGTCCTGGACTATATGTCGAAACCGGGAGTATATAAACTCGCGAAAGTCCTAGGACTTGAGAAGTCACATGACGGAAAGGTCCGACATGCGCAAATTCAGTTCTCGAGTAAAAAAGTGTCTACCCGACCTTTAAAATTTCTAGCTCCCTTAGAACTAAGAATAAAGGATACTATAATGAGAAACTAGTTTCAACATTATCCGCAATTTTCAAGATTACCTGACACATGACATATATAGGATAGGTTATTCAGTAATTTCTTATAAATTTAGATGATGACCTACACTGTCTTTAGGGGGAAGCCTAAGTTAGATACTATGTTGATAAAAAGGCATACTTCTAATTTTTGGCACCCACTATTGTTGTCAATGCACCTCACGAAGGATCGCGGGCAATAGGTGACAGAGCGCGCAACTATACCATTCAATGAATGAGCTACCGACTTGCTAACTCCCCTTTCTTCCTTTCCAGAATCCTTCATCTATGGTACCGACTCTTCATAAGTTCCTTATTTTTTTTGCTGTCCGGCAGTCGACGGAAGAGAAGAAAACTTTATTTAACAGAAAAAAGTTCTTTTCTTTGTTGTTTTTCTTTCTCTTTTTTAGAATAATTTAGTATTATTTCCTATTTTTGTACCAACATTTTTTATTTTTTCAATAAAATTGTTTGTTTGTACATGTCATGTATAATTAAAATTTTAGTTTTTCAGGAACAATCTTGGAAGGTGGCCTCCGAAGGCTATCTTCGCACACCGCCCCCAGTATCGTGGTTCCGCCCACGAGGCTCCGGCGCACAGGCGATGCGCCGGGGTTCTCCCACTACCTCCGGTAGTGGACATACTGGTGTTGAGGCAACGCCAGTTGTGAGAAACATGTACGAGGTACAGGTGTGTGACTCCAACAACATTTTACTGTCTCCTGGACGTTAAACTCATATTATATATATAAGACTCTACCCACTACAATAAAAGCTGAAAAAATTAAAAGTATACGCGCCGTAAAAAAAGTGAATGGTAATCGATAATTCAATAGAAACAGTATATTCAAAATCTGAAATCTAAAATTCCCCACCCTTTTAATTTTTTTGAGCAGTCTAATAGAGAAATTATTAAAAAAGGGACAAAAAGCATTGGAAAAGTTAGTTTTGAGAGAAAATTATGAAAGAAGTGTTTAAAAACTTATAAGAACCTAAATCATTTATTTTTATTCTATAAAGCATTATCAGCATTAAAAGGTGCTAGTATAGTAATAATACAAAAATCTGCACTGAAGCTCGGCATCCTCTCTCTCTCCGACAATTTCAACGACCAAATTTCTTATCCGCTGCAAAAAAACATTCTCTTTCACTACGAATAACATCTTTTTATAAATATAACAATCATAATGTGCTTTACCCGTGGATGTAGCTGAAGATGCTCGTCGTGTAGATGTAAAAAAAAAACAAAAAAACATAGAAATCTCTGATATCACCTGGTTCTTGAGTCGCATACCCAAAAAAAACAAACGAATAACTTTTTTCACGCGTCAATTTCATAACCACTTTTTTTTACGTCGTTAGTTGGTGCCATTTTCCAGAAAATTAATTAGGGCTGTGACGTCTTTCTGCGACATAGGTGAAGAGAAGAGAATACAACGAGGTGGCCTATCAGTACTGCTGACAGTTCCTTTCGTGTTTCCTCACGAAAAGCCCACCTGTTGCTTTGTTATCATAATTATAAATTAATAGAAGTTATCAAAAATTCGGCGATGATCACCTGCGAAATTAAAATTAGCTTCTTAAGACGTGTTTTTTCATTCATTGTAAAGGTACGGACGTACTCAGCGGTCGTCATCGCTTTAATGTTAGGTAGCAATTTTTGGATATGTGCGGCGTGATGACGAGGCTAATGCGGATTAATGTAGGTAAGCTTAAGATACAGGTTGCCATTATTTCCCCCATGTAACGAGTGTCTTAAACTGATAACTTTTAACCGACTGCGCCGACAAGTTACTATGTAAATAAAAATGTTTTAAACTGGTAGACTTCATAAAAATACGCGTACCACGTTAAAGAACCTGTGAAAAGGAGGGTGGTATTCGACCACAGGGTCAGTTTCGTCACGTACATACTCGGTGATCGATGAATACATTAGCAAATAACGTAGTTTAAAAATCTACGCATAAATTGGAACTTTTTATTTCTTTCTCTGTATAATTATGTTGGTATCTATGTGTTTGTTGGTAACACCATCACTTCAGAACCACCCATCAGTTACAGCTTGTATTTTCAGAACTAATTTGTGTTGTTTCACAAAACGTTTTAAGCTATTGTAAGAATTTGTAGCCTACCTGGAGGTAAATTATTAAATATTAACACCCTTTTGAAATTTTGTTAATAGGTATTTTTTTCTTCCGAAACGATTCACAATCAATGATATTAATTAGTTGCAAAATAGATATGTGGCTCCAGAGAATTACAAAATTCAAAGATAAATAATTAGACCGGTATTCATAGATGACAAATAGGGTTCACTTGCCTAAGGGTCCATTTAAATACTGCATTTCTCAGATATATTTCTGTGGCTTGTTTGGTGTAGGTAGATGCTACTTACACAAGGTTCATGGAACCTAAGGGAAAAGCAGTTTACGTAGTTTAAAAGCCTAACTATACACTAAACGTACTTACTAGTTGGAGCAATTGTCCAAAGGCACTGTGGTACCTAATACAGACCGCAACACGTATTATATCAGCAAGTACGTATTATTTTAAGTACTTGCCTTTTCCATTTACCATTTGTTGGTAAACGTAGAAGCGTATCATCTGTATGAGTGCATACAGACTACGTATTTGCTTAAAGTATTAATTTGGGTTGCGGACTTTGGTTTGCAATCCATCTGTCGACGCAGGGCTGAGCCCTATATGAAGGAAGTGAGGGAAACACCCCCACAATTTCTCAAAAAAACTATTTTTTTTCATAGCTTTGTTATGGTTTATCTTAAGGAAGCTACGTTTCTCACCATTCTCAGCTAACCTGTTTTATGAAAGTAGAGACCAGCTAGGGGGGTCAACAGGTAGTAGTATAACTAGGAATTTTCCACATTGGGACTAGTAAATGTATGCCACCTTCAACTGAAACCGCGCTTTACTCAAGATTTATTTCTAGAGGAGGTTTTATAGCGTGACAAAATAATTATTTCCCGAGTAGAACAAGCAAAAAATTTTTTCAGTGTTTTATGCTTCTGGAGCATTTATGTATAAAGAGTTGTTTTTGTTTTTTGGGTAGGTGAAGGAGTTTTCCAGATGAGGCCTTGGCCCACAGTATAATTATTGTATAAATAGTTTGAAAATTAATTTTCATTCGTAATTTTTCCACTCTTAAAACTCAACCACCTGGGAAAAAATACCGTTGTGCCACTGGAAACAAGCAAACTCAAAAGTCTAGTCACAACAGATTTTTCTGGCTTCGCAAAAAGCAATTATTGAAAATTTTCTATTGAAATTAATATAAAGAAATTTACAATATCTTCAAGAACAAAAATATTACATATAGTTCGCTTTTATTTCATAAAAAATTTTAGCTTGTTTAACAAAATAAAAAGTAGATTTTCTTTGAAAACCCACTTAAAAATCACGCTGGATAGCTTAACTTTTTCTTATTCTATTTCTTCAGTTCTATTATCACCAATATTAGAGATAAAAAAAAACATCCACTTTTTTCTTTTTTGCTGGCTTTTTTGGGGCAATTGCCTCCTCTTTGCTCCGTACTTATACCTATAATAATTTAGTATCTACTTATATTCTTATCCCAGTCAAATAATGAGTATTAAAAGGATGGAAAATCTCACAAAAGTTTGACTTCTCAAATGTGATGGAATTGATCTTGAATAAGCGATAAAAATTCTCCATCCACACATTGATTTTCTATTTTTCATAGAGGCTGAGATACAGGACGACGAAAAGGATACCTACTTTTTTCATAACAGAAAATAATGTTCAATAAAAAAATCCATTTTCATATATTATTATTCTTTCACTTCTAGGCTCTTTTTCAAAAAAGGTACATAGGTAGTCGCCTAATTTCAAATGGAGATAGTTCAGTAAAAAATAAAAATAAACTATTTTACGTAGACGAAAATTTTTTCTGACCTTTTATTGTAGCATAATTTTACAAAATCCTAAAATTATTTTACAAAAATTTAGGCGAAATATTTTTGTGAATTTTTAAGACAAACTTTAGTCACAGATATTGGTGGATAAAACGCGCTGAAATGCACAGTAAATGTGTAAGCCTTTGTTAAAAAGAATTAATTTTTCGTTAATTTTGTTGAGAAATCTGTTACGAGGCATTTTCCTCGTTTTTATCCATCTAGGTACGATCTCTATCTGAAATTCACAAGAAAACAGTTGTAAAATTGTAAACATAAGTTGTCCTCAACTGATTTCTAATAAATTTATTTTGATGATTGAAAGCTTGACCAAATTTTTCCAAAAAATTAATTTCTAACGTTTTCTATAACAAATGTCAACGTTTATTGAGGAGGTTGATAGTTGAATGTCAGGAAATCCTATGTGAAAATATACGATTTTTTTATGATTTAAGTAGATTTTCAGTTGTTTATTTTAGTAGGAGTACATTATTTTCAATCAAAATATAATGGCTGAAATAGGTACCTATTTCTAAGTATTATTAATGGATTTTGATTTCATAGGTGCTGTTTCACAAAGCCTTTGATGTGAAAAAATAAAAAAATAAAAAAAAAACGTACATTCTAGAGTAAAATTTCAAAATTTCTCAAGTTCGCTATCCAATTTTAATGATGATTGAGTAACCTGGGATGAGAATACGGACTTGTCGTGCAAAGAAATAGTTTTAATAAATCTTACTCATCACCAAGTACTAAATATCTTCAGTTTAATTTTTACCCAGTTTGCTTGCAAACGTAGTATTCAAATTGACCTCATGGAAGGGTTAGGGGTGGGGATGATTAAAGTTATTCGTTTCATGAAAAAGAAAAACAATTGGTACCATTTTTTTTATTTTGACCTAATTTTTTTATCCATATATATATTTGTATGTATGTATGTATGTATGTATCACCCAAAATTTTGTGTTCACGATTTTGAGAAAACTATCAAAAAGATGAAGCTGAAATTTTTACAAAAGATAGCTATTGTGTGGGAGTAGATCTGAAAGAAGTTTGGTGCTTATTAGTTTAGTAGTTCTAAAACTGGAAACAAAAAATCTCTGGAAAAACATTTTTTGGCGATAAAACATCGATAGGTTGATAAATGTATTAAAGTTATGCGTTAATTGTCGATAGTTTTTTACAATTTCTTAACCTGAAACTAGGGCTTGTAACCACAACCATAACCAGAACAATAATTACTAAAAACATAAACAAATTGACAACATCGATTTGGGAACCGATAACCAAAACAAAAAAACGCACTCTAGGGTGTCAGCAAACTAGAACATTTAATGTGGTACACATTTCATAAATTCGTTAATGAAAATTGAAGTTTGAAAAAATGATAACACAATATAAATGAAACACATATCGATATCATATCGATATAACGATCAACACCAATTCCCTCATACTCTTATGATAAAACATTACATATCGATATTAATTTAATTGATATTCCCTCATTTCGACTAGTGGGGAAATTGTGATTGGCTGTAGGAATTTGTATTCTTTCTGTGATTGGCTGTAGCACCCTTTTTTAATGAAAATTTAACCAAAATAATTTTTTCCGAATTTACTCTGAATTCAGCGTAGTGAAAGTAGAAATGTGTACCACATTAAAAATTTCACCGAACCAATAACCAATAATCAATTTACATAAAATGCTGAAACTATCAATCAGAACAATGACCAGAAAGAATCAGTTTTTATTGGTTTTCATAACATATCAATAGATATTATTAATTTTTTTTTTTAAATTACTTATCACTTCCTAGAAAATTATTAATTATAGATAATTTAATTTGAAGAAAATTTTTTTTTTCTAATTTACACCAAAATTTGTCTCAACTAATAATCAGTAACCACAACCAATATCCAAAAAAGTAGATTTGGTTAACCAGAACAATAATCATTAACCAAATAATTACATTTTAACCGATAAACAGTAACCAGTAACCAATAGATTTTTATTTGTTCCCGTAACCAATAACCCCAAAAACGTTTTGGTTACCAACCCTACCTGAAACTAGCAATGAAATATAGATATATCGATAACTATGGATCCAGCAAACTGGGTTTTTTAGCGAGGCGTTGTTGCGCTAGAATTTTTTTTTCATATTCGGAATTGTTAAGAAAGTGTTGAAATAACGTTCGTTTTGTTTTAATTGCTCCTCATTTTCTTATTCAGGATCACACATTTTAAAAATCCTTCACAATTATTCACGAAACGAAGAAAAAACGAAGAATAAAATTACAATATATTATTGTACGTTCTTTTAAGAATGGAGCTGAAAAGATGAACGAAATTTTGGGTTACAAACTGATAGCCTATTTGCGAGATATACATAGGTATCTACTATAGGTACCTACGCAGTTCGAATTTTTTACGATTAATACTTAGTGAATAAATAATAAAAATATTGCTGCTAAAATTTCTGATTACTTACTGACTTTAAACCCTGGTTTAGCACTATTTCCATTGTCGACGACGATTAGCACCACCGATAAAGCAAGAAAAATTTTCGAGGAGACAAACGTCGCCATATTGAGAAACACTGATCTATCAGTGTATAATCGTACCCGAACAATAGTAGTATTTCATGAAACCTATCGAGATTATTACTTTCATTTTTATATTTTTTTCGTACAAGTCTGAAAATCAGTGACCAAACAAAACAATCAAAAATCGAACATTATCCGCTAATATAAACCGTTTAACATCATCAAACCATCACGATGTCACGATTAAAATTTTTGCTATTATTTCGATTTGACTGTGCGACCATGATTTTAATATCAAAACAAAAATGTTGATTGTTTCTAGTAATTAGATCGGTCGATATTATTCCGATTCTGTAATCAAGTTTACAGGATTCTAGTCAAATATGTGTATAGGTAGTTAATAAAGGTAAATTAAACTTGCATCGATTAAAAAATTTGTTTTGCATTCCTCTTCGATAAAACTTTTCATTATCTCAATAATAGAGTTATCTGGGATTGAAATTTCAACTTAGCCTAATGTAGAATTCGTAACGTAATTTATTAATTAAAAAATTCTGTTGGCTAAATTTAATTCCTGTAGTTTCTAACAATAAAAAAAAATCCTCGTTATAAAGGGTACCTACCTATCTTTCATGTTTTTTATTAAACATTTTCCAAAAAAATAAAAAATAAATAAATCATAATATTGTACCATTCGCCAATCTTAACAGATCTCACCCTAAAATAACAACAAAACAGTTACGAATATTTTATTAAATAAGGTTTGGTAGACAGGTAGATATACCGACTTTTTTTATTAACCTTCAATTTTTTATTTATTTATTTTTTTTTTTGCACACTTAGAAATATTTTTTAATTCTATGTACCGACTCGAAAATTACTAAATATTTTATACTGTATAGAACAAGTTGCTCATAATTCATAATTATGTTGTTAATTTTTTGGTTTTTTTCACATTTTATTTCGAGATTTATCGCTAATATTTTCATATTCGCATGTAATTTTGTTTCCATTTTTCATGGAAATACTTGGCACGAAATTAGGAGGCAATTGGTCCCTTCGAATTTTCATTAACATTGCCCAAAAAATACTAAAATAACTCGAGAAGTTGATGTAATTTCTTTTTATTTAACAGCTAGTTTGCTTTTTTTCTTTTTTACTGATTATAGGTATGGAAGAATTTTTTGTGATTTCCTCTTTTTTATTATTGCATTTGATAAAATTCGATTGGAAAACGAAATGAAATACGAAAAAAAATTTTTTTTATTAAATCGTACACCTTAGCTGGATCAAACTGGAGAAAAAAAATGATGAGATCAATACGTCATATTCTGACTGTAATAATAAATCCACGAGAACAGGTATTATATACAACAAAGGTCAATAGAAGGAAACAAAACGTAATATTTCATTAAATATGTTATACTTATTTTGACCATTTCTGTCCTTGACATGAGTAAGATATCACCTTCATCCCGTATAAATTATTTTAAAGATTAAAAAAAAATTTGAATCGTTTGCTTCCGTGTGGGCAGCAGTATTAAAATCATTAATTTTTAAATTTTGATACGATTAGGAATTACTAACTTAAAAATAGAGAGCAACTGATGTAAGTTTCACTAGATCTACTATAATATTGTGTTTCTGAAACTAATAATATTCGTAGTAAAAAATTTTATCTTTATGTATCTACAAAAGTTATTAGCTCTGAAATTCAGTGTTTATATGAAATTGTATTGGATACAGAAATTATAAAACTGATCGCAAATTGGTCATGATGATTTTAGGAAACTGTGAAAATCTATATAGGCAGATATTTCACTCAGACATTTTCCGCTCAAAAATTCAGCCGAATTGTCAAAAGGATTGCCAAATTTTGGCTGAATTCTTCGCATCATTCATCCAATATATTCCTCCAAAAAAACAAAAAAACAAAAAAAAAACAATAAAATAAAAACTGAGTATGCTAGGTGGGATCATAAAAACTGTTCGCAACTCTTTTCGCAGCATTTTTTTTTTGGTTCATTAAAAAGTTAAATATTGACTATTGTTGGAACATATCGAACTGAGTACTTGTTGGCAACACTGTCTACTAAATACCAGATTACTTCGTCTTATTATTAATCCTTTTTTCTATTCTCTTATTCCTTTTCGCACACTTCATGGAGTAAACATCCTGTTGTACCCTCCAATAATAAATCATTTCTTATTTGGTGTAGCACATAAATATTTTCATTTACTTTGGTGATGTATCTCATTAACTCGTATTAGTGTTTAATAGTTCCTAGACTACTTTCATCTATACCGAGATTCGAATACTACGAACCCCAGAAGTTCAATAATTTCCCAAAAAATTACTGACCCCCTTTCTGAAAATAAAAAAATTGAAGTTGTGGTCTTTGGCATTTGACTTTAGGTATATCTTGATACATAGAAATGAATCTGGAAAACATCTTAGTGGTGCCAAAAAAATTGGTAGTATCGTTAGTACCGATAGTATCGATAGTATTGATACTTTTCAGGTATCGAAAGTATCAATACTCTTTTTGATTGGGACCACCAATCCTCTTCCCCTCACACTCCTGCAAACATTGACATTAATCATACAAACACTTTTATACATTTATAAATTAATATTATCAGCTACGCTGATTCTCATTCCTCCGCTCATTTGTGAAACTTCGTACATATTCATTTCCTACATACGTTCCATACTTTGTACTTTACACATTTTCTTTACTGCAATTACACACTTCTGAGATGTAACCTCGTCAACAATTTCATTTGCATTATACTTTCTTTAAATCTGTCAACCTCAATCTCTATAAGTACTTGCAGTATTGTATTCTTAGCAAAAAAATGAAGAAAAAACTTCAATTTTTGAGGAATAGGTACGTTACTCATCACTATTTTATCATCATTTTGCAAAAACTTAACAATAAAATTGAAATATTTTAGTTGTAGCTTGACCCATTTTTTCTTTGGTCGTACTGGAAGGATCTAATCCAACCCTACCACCTGGAGGATGGACCCCACAATTTTGGCTTTCTCTTATCTCATTCATTTCAAGTCTCAGTTTCAAAGTATTGGTAATTAACTTTAGGGAAATACTTGGTACCCCTAATAACATCTTATTTTAAGGGGTAAACTTTTTTCCAAACATTTTATATTTGGAGGCTACAACAATTTTGCCCGAGTTGGGAGAAAGTGATTTAGGCATAGGAAAGTTTCACACACATTGAAAATTAACAATAATGCAATTCCACTCAGCCAAGCTCAGCAACATAGTACTGTTCCCCATAGAAATATTTTAACTCACTCCCTCTGTCTCATGCATACTAACCTACCTATACAAAATAACTCCACCATGATTACCATTCAGTTAATTTGTGCCAAAATTCAAAACATGTTAGAATAGTTCATTTAGGTGTTCAGGCGGCACGGGGATTCGAACCCGTACCGGCTGAACACCTAAAACCTCCCTCGTTCACCGTCACAAAAGGCAGCACCGTACTCACTCGGCCACGTTGCCGGGTGATGGTGTTTGAGGAAGTAAGTGCTATTATGTGCCGACGTAGTGTGGCGGCTGCCACACCACTCCCCCCATTATAGCGGAGCATAAATACGGCTTCCTATACGGAGGCGCCTAGGTAGGGATATACACCGGAACGTGATGATGCCCTTCCCTCCATCACTGCTCCATGGCATACGCCCACCAGCGCCGTCACGCAAAGAAACGGCGGTGTGACGCACCACAGTTACAGACAGTAGTTTGACTAGTGTCCGAGAGATGGTGTGAATATTCCATCTCCTGGATCACGTCGGGGTCACCACTTTAGGTGTTCAGGCGGCACGGGGATTCGAACCCGTACCAGCTGAACACCTAAAACCTCCCTCGTTCACCGTCACAAAAGGCAGCACCGTACTCACTCGGCCACGGTGCCGGGTGACGGTGTTCGAGGAAGTAAGTGCTATTATGTGCCGACGTAGTGTGGCGGCCGCCACAGTTCATAATAGATTCTGGTTCCAAATTTTGAAGATATTGATCTAAAATTAAGAGTTTTATAGTACAAATAAAAATGAAAATAGCGATACCGAAAGTACCATATAGCTGATCTGCACTAAATTCAATAGGACAAGTCCTTAGTTTACTAATAATATTTATTCCAAATTTTGCGACTAATGAAAAACAATTTTGACATGTGCAGGGGTAACCATAAATTGGCATTTGTATATACATAAGCTCTGAAGCGCCACTCCATGGCCCTTTGGCTTGTGCCAGTGCTAGATTTTTTCTAGCATACCTAGTTAACACTGTAGAATTTATTGTTTCAGTGGAAGCAACAAACACTTTTTTTCATAATACATGATCAAAAAGCAATGTTTACAATCGTATTTTTCGGATGAAAAGCAGCCTTTGTCATTCGTGAATTTATGCTACATTCAAAGTAAAGTGATTTCTTCCAATTTAGAATTACAATTTTTTTTTTTAAATTCACCATCCATATTAGGATTCAAACCTGCAACCACCATGTTAGAAGGTAGATTTCCTAACCACTAAGCTACACAAGTTAGTAAAGGAAAAGCAGACAGTATGACTATAACTGTTCATTTTGATTATTTTTTTCTTATTAAAATTTCTTATTAATTATTTTGTTGCTTTCTGTTCATTAATTATAAAAAATATCTTCCTCAACAAGGTTTGAAAGTGAGTTTACATGACTCAGGAATTGCTCACTTGTTACGCTTGTTTCAAAAACTTGCCCTCGCATGTAATTCCTCACTTTCAAACCTTGTGTGTAATACACTATTTTGTGTCTGTGTGGGTAGTGTGCCACATGGGATGTTAATTTTATGAGTGAATTTCTCGGTCATGATTTAAACTCTCGATTTATGTTTCTTTACATTTATAATAGAGAAGATATTATATAATATAGCTATATATGAATTGAAGTTTTTGGTACCAAAATTTTCCTTGAGTTATGAATTGAAAAATTTACCTACCACCAAGCCCAGGTTGTTTCATAATGCCAAGGTTACTAAGTAGATCACTTTTAGGATCGAGCTATGTATGCCTTTGGGAACAGTCATGTTTAAAAGACAAACCTTCCACGTGGAACTGTCATATAGCCAAGGAAACATCTGTGTGAAACTAAGTATATGATGGGAAAAATTCACTTGGAGCGCAACTGTCAAGTTTTTTATGCGTTTGCGTAGAATTGTTTTACAATCTGTATTTGA